>JAHRHZ010000271.1:13409282-13475659 GCA_024137785.1 Ginglymostoma cirratum | reverse complement strand
CATAGGAGCAGGAAAGCTTGACGTTTCGGGCCTAAACCCTTCGTCATTTTCTGATGAAGGGTCTAGGCCCGAAACATCAAGCTTTCCTGCTCCTATGATGCTGCTTGGCCTGCCGTGTTCATCCAGGTCCACACCTTGTTACCTCTGATGTTAAAGGATTTTGTTTGAAGGACCTCCTGATACCACTTGTGTTTACATCTCAACCTTGCACAGTGAGCTTTATGTTATTAGATTTGCACATGGCATGTGACCTACTAAATCATTTGGAGTCAAGTGTGATTATCCTTATACTGTCCCTGATGTGTTATATATCAGCAGTTGGGAGCTTCCTATTTAAGGGAGGCAGTCCAATGCTGCTTCATTGATGTAATTGTCTGCAACAGTGGTTTAGAAGATGAGTGAGTTTGGTTGGTAAAGCAACTATATGGAAAATAGAGAGGTGATGTGGATTTAATGCAAGGTTTTCAAATGTAACAATGCAGCTGCTGATAAATGATGTTTGCCCTTTTTGGCACCTTTCTCACAAACATGTGCTACAAAACACATGGAAAGAGGTAGCAGTCCTTGTTTTTTAATGCTCTTTCTGCAGCAGTGTATAGCTACAAGCTATATCTAGAACTGCCACCACACTCATAGTGTTATATGTTCACTCTTTATTAAAGAAGACAAATCAAACAAAATGTAGCTGCATGGTGCATGCATGTACTTAGAGCCTCATGGGTTGCAACATGACCACTTGGCTGTCACGCTCAACTCTGCTCCTCCATTTGCAAATCAAGTGCACACAGAACAGAATGGAGCAGAGATGCTTGAGAATAATGTTTTATGATGTGCATTCTTTTGAAGTGACTACATTGTAAATCATTAAAAAGCCATACATAGAGTAGAGAAAATTGAGATTGAATCTTCCTCTTATGGAAGTGTTAATTCTACACTGCTTAAGTGTCCATCTCGTCCCTATACATCACCTAGTTCAGGCATACACTCAAGCTCCTAAGTAAATAATGTGACAAAAATGCCTTTCAGACATGATTCTAGCCATTGCTGCTTTGTGCCTGGATAAGTGAGGGTAGGTTTGATTGCCCAGCTTGTTTCATTCCTTTTTTATTCCCCAAGATGTAATTACAGCTGTTTCCTGTACAAAGCCGTTTTGTTTTTCCTCATGGCGTCTTTCACTCTTAACATCACAAATACAGGACTAATGCAAGGCATACATGGTTATGTTCCAGTCGGTATGTGATGTGATGTAGGTCGCAGTAAGCAGGAGCAGGTAACACTCACAGATGAGCAGCAAATACTTGACAGGAGATTTCAGTATTTCCCAGCTACAGGATCCTTGTATTCTTATCCGGATGCTCAATGTTTCAAAAAGGATGTTATGTTAGCAACAATGCTTTATGCAGTTATTATGACTATTCAAAGGATTTACCACAAAAATTGAAGTGTTCATTGCTATACATGTGAACTTGTACACAAGATTTCTCTCTGAGAAATGAATGATACCAACATGCCATTCTACAGTAGAATTAATAACAGACCTAGTTGGAATAGTTTTGAAAGACCAGTATGTTGCTCTAGAGATTTCATGTTGCAATCTTTAGCAGTTTTGCTTTCCTAGTTACAACATGCTGTGTGATTGGTTAGAATCATTAAGTGTGACCTTTCTGGTTTAATTGTTGTCAACAATCTGTTCCCACTTACAGTAGTAACATGCTAAATGAGTACGAGCATCATGGGCACGTCTGGAGTAGATACAGATGAGGATTGCTGCCTCTCTATGATTACACATGTGGGCCCTCCAGCACTCCACTAGATTAAGTAGCAGATGGGCAGAAAACAAGCAAGACCGCGCATACACCAGAGCAGTGCATATGATGAATTCAGTTGTAACACAATTGGATAAGCACAAGCAGACAGAAAGCCATTTCCTTAGGGGAGAAGGTGGTGTAGTGATAACATTACTTGACTAACACTCCAGAGACTCCAGCTAACACACTGGGGATATAGGTTTGAATCCTGCCATGTTAGACGGTGGAATTTGATCTCGATATTTCTCTTATAAGGAAAAACTAGAATTAAAAGCTAACCTAAAATCGATTAGTGTTGTGAATTGTTGTTAAAAAAAAACATCTGGTTCACTAACTTTCTTTAGAGAGGGAAATTTGTCATCCTTACCTGGTCTGACCAATGTTTGACTCTAGACCCACAGCTATGTAGTTAACTCTTAACTGCCTGTCTGCCACTCAGTTCAAGGGGCAGTTAGCAATGGGCAATAAATGCTGGCCGAGCAGCTAGCCCACGTTCCATGAACAAATTTTTAAAAGGAAGTTTCATTACCAACCAGTAATTTCACTTATTTCAGCCACTGGAGAAGAATCTAGAAATAGAACATGGAAAGATCCAGGGGGAACCAGAAAACTGACATTATTGAGAACAGGAGGAAAAGAATTTAATTTCTTAGCCCGATTCTTTCTGCTGATTTAAGTTGTACTCGATCAGTTTCCTCATCCATCTTGAATATAGGTTTGGGCTTTTGAAAGTGAGCTGCATTGTATTAAGACAGCAATTACTTGGTAAATGGTATTGAATTCTTTAACTTGCTGTTACTTTTTTTTTCTAACCGTAGGTGAGTTGAATTCAATTTCTTTGGTGCCAGTATATAAATAAATAAATAGAGTGTTTGCACCTTTCATAACTTGAGGTTTTTCTCAGATGTCTACCTGTGAACGATATATAACTGTTGTGATAATGTAGAGAAACGTGCCAGACAATTTGTGCACAATGAGGTTCCATAAACTCCAATGAGGTATATCATCAGGAAGTCTGCTTTACGAAATGCTAGTTGAAGGTCAGTTGCAGCCCAGATTACTGAGCAGACTCGCCTGATCCACTTCAAGTTATGCCACGGGATCTTTCCTGCCAAACTGAAATGGCAGGCAGACCACCTCAGCTGACATCACTTCTGACAACAGAACTGTTTCCTGTTCTCCTGCATGCTTTCTTCTAGTTTGTTTCTCTGTGATATTTGAAATAATGATTTGGCAGTGAGTCCATGAATGTAAACAATTTGCTTTGCATAAATCTACAACATAAGACAATATCCACCAAAATTACCATTGGTGTTTGATCCAAGAGGTTAGAAATGACATTTAGTCTTGTTACAGACAAGATCAGAGTCCCTCAAAATACTTTAAGAAGGTAGCCTAGATATATAAAATATTTTTTTATTTTTGAGGCAAATGTAAAGTGCCTCTTCCAGATGCAGGATGACTAGTCAAACTACTCAACATTAAGCAAAACATAATTTATTTAAACACCCCGTAGTTAAAATACAATTGAAGAAAGAGAAATTTAGAATAGCTCAACTCTAATGGAAAACTTAACAGAATGATAAATACAGTTACTATTACTAATTAACTGTTCCAATATAGTAACATCCCATAAACACCCCACTTGGCAATAAGTAAAATTCAGACGCAGATTCTCACATGCAGTTCTCCAATCCAGGAAGAAAGAAACATCAAGAGAAAATTCAGAGAGAGTAGCAGCCAGGAGCCATTCACTGAAGCTTCCAACTCTATTGAGACCCCAGGAGCTTCTGCTTAAACCTAAACCTAAAAACCCAGAAATCCTGATCTGTGAGAGCTAGCCATATCCATCCAGGCTGTTTAAAAAACTACCCAAGACCTACCAAGCTGTTTACTCAAGTGGTGTTAACTCGCCAGCTCATACATCTGCCTTACAACCTCTCTTAAAAACAAAACAGGATAAAATAACTTCTTTGAAGTCACATCGTCATCACAGTCTGTAGACCAGAATAGGAAATCTTCAATAGGTGTATATGACATAGACATTTCCCATTCAAATACCTGTAGTTCCGTTAGAACTGTATATAGTTCAGATGTAAGAGTGTGACATTGGTGTGTTTATTTTAATACCATTATAGATAAATAATTTTATATGTGGATTTTCTCTGAACTTTATTTTTGGAAGACATTTTGCTAGAATCACTCTGACAATAAAAGAGCTATTAGTTCCATTCACCTGCACTTTCCTCATAGCTATGAAAATACTTCTTTCTCAAGTGTATATCCAATTCCCTTTCCAGCTTATAGAGATAGTAGGAACTGCAGATGCTGGAGAATCTGGGATAACAAGGTTTAGAGCTGGATGAACACAGCAGGCCAAGCAGCATCAGAGGAGCAGGAAAGCTGACGTTTCAGGCCTGAACCCTTCTTCAGAAATGGGGGAGGGGAAGGGGGTTCTGAAATAAATAGGGAGAGAGGGGGAGGTGGATAGAAGATGGATAGAGAAGAAGATAGGTGGAGAGGAGACAGACTGGTCAAAGAGGTGGGGATGGAGCCAGTAAAGGTGAGTGTAGGTGGGGAGGAGATAGGTCAGTCCAGGGAGGACGGACAGGTCAAGGGGGCGGGATGAGGTTAGTAAGTAGGAGATGAGGGTGGGGCTTGAGGTGGGAGGAGGGGATAGGTAGGAGGAAGGACAGGTTAGGGAGGTGGGGATGAGCTGAGCTGGTTTTGGGATGCAGTAGGGGGAGGGGAGGTTTTGAAGCTTGTGAAATCCACATTGATACCATTGGGCTGCAGAGTTCCCAAGCGGAATATGAGTTGCTGTTCCTGCAACCTTCGGGTAGCATCATTGTGGCACTGCAGGAGGCCCAGGATGGACATGTCGTCTGCTGAATGGGAGGGGGAGTTGAAATGGTTCGCGACTGGGAGGTGCAGTTGTTTCGTGCGAACCGAGCGTAGGTGTTCTGCAAAGCGGTCCCCAAGCCTCCGCTTGGTTTCCCTGATGTAGAGGAGGCCACAACGGGAACAGCGCATGCAATATACCACAATAGCTGACGTGCAGGTGAACATCTGCTTGATGTGGAAAGCCTTCTTGGGGCCTGGGATGGGGGTGAGGGGGGAGGTGTAGGGGCAGGTGTAGCACTTCCTGCGGTTGCAGGGAAAAGTGCCGGGTGTGGTGGGGCTGGAGGGGAGTGTGGAGCGGACAAGGGAGTCACAGAGAAAGTAGTCCCTCCAGAAGGCAGATAAGGGTGGGGAGGGAAAACTGTCTTTGGTGGTGGGGTCGGATTGCAGATGGCGGAAGTGTTGGAGGATGATGCGTTGGATCCAGAGGTTGGATGGGTGGTACATGAGGACAAGGGGGATTCTGTTTTGGTTTTTATTGTGGGGAGGGTGTGTGAGGGATGAATTGCGGGAAATGCGGGAGACACGGTCGAGGGCGTTCTCGACCACTGAAGGGGGGATGTTGCGGTCCTTGAAAAACGGTGACATCTGAGATGTACAGGAGTGGAATGCCTCATCCTGGGAGCAGATGTGGTGGAGACGAAGGAATTGGGAATAGGGGATGGCATTTTTGCAGGAAGGTGGGTGGGAGGAGGTGTATTCTAGGTAGCTGTAGGAGTTGGTGGGCTTGAAATGGATATCTCCCCCCAGGCCCCAAGAAGACTTTCAACATCAAGCAGATGTTCACCTGCACATCTGCCAATGTGGTATACTGCATCCGCTGTCCTCGTTGTGGCCTCCTCTACATCGGGGAAACCAAGCGGAGGCTTGGGGACCGCTTTGCAGAACACCTATGCTCGGTTCGCACTAAACAACTGCACCTCCCAGTCACAAACCATTTCAACTCCCCCTCCCATTCAGCAGACGACATGTCCATCCTGGGCCTCCTGCAGTGCCACAATGATGCTACCCGAAGGCTGCAGGAACAGCAAATCATTTTCAGCCTGGGAACCCTGCAGCCCAATGGTATCAATGTGGACTTCACAAGCTTCAAAATCTCCCCTCCCCCTGCCGCATCCCAAAACCAGCCCAGCTCGTCCCCGCATCCCTAACCTGTCCTCCCTCCCACCTATCCCCTCCTCCCACCTCAAGCCCCACCCTCATCTCCTACCTACTAACCTCATCCCGCCCCCTTGACCTGTCCATCCACCCTGGACTGACCTATCTCCTCCCTACCTCCCCACCTACACTCACCTTTACTGGCTCCATCCCTGCCTCTTTGATCGGTCTGTCTCCTCTCCACTGACCTTCTCCTCTATCCATCTTCTATCCGCCTCCCCTTCTCTCCTTATTTATTTCAGAACCCCCTTCCCCTCCCCCATTTCTGAAGAAGTGTCTAGGCCCGAAACGTCAGCTTTCCTGCGCCTATAATGCCCCATGGCCTGCTGGGTTCATCCAGCTCTACACCTTGTTATCCCTTTCCAGCTTCAGCAGTGAATCTGCTTCCATCCTTTCAGATAATGCATTCTCGATCATAACTGTTAATGTGTGATAATCCATCTGTTATATACTGCTGTTAGTACATTAGTATTAAAATAGATCACCTTTGGAAAACTACCAGATTAAGTTCAGAAAATATTGATTTCTTGAAGTTGCAGTATGGAAGCAATGAAGTTGTCAATTCTGAAATGTACAACAATATCACGCATAGACCATTGCCCATCTTCCTTTCAGCTAAAAACTGATCTTGACTTTGAGTATTGGTTGTAACCCTGGAAGACCTATTTTTCTTTTTGGTCAGTGCTGTGTTTTTAAGTGCCCAGTTGAACCATACAAACCAGCCTGGAGAGTCTCTTACTTTTAAATAATTGGAAGTTGAAAATGCAGTGTCCCTCCGTACTGCACTGAAGAAAACTTTACAGTGCCTCTGAAGTCTGAGACTGCAGACTTTTAGAATAACTGAATACTGGCTTAAAAAGTCAGAGACTCAATTAATAAACAAAAAGTATTATTCATTAAGCTATTAACTACAATTTTTGATATAAAATTTTATTTTGAACATTTTCTTTCCAAAGTAGAGGAGCAACAAAGCTTAAGCTTCTTCCGTCAAAAGTACTTCTTTAAACTGTTCAATTTAAAGAAACTAATTAGTCATCATTGATTTCCACCACCATTCTCTCTCCAAGCTGTTCAAGCTTAAAGTAAGTTCATATCTGTCAAATATATAATAAGGTCCAGAGACAAATACTTTTGACTTCAGCTGTTGCCAAATCAGAAGCTTGGGCATTTCAAAGCTTTGTCCTATGGAGATCTACAGTATTGATCTAGGATAAACTGGTAGCCAAACTAATTATATGTAGCTCTGTCACAACATTAATGCAAACTGAGACCTAATCTTTCATCAGAATTAAAATACATGTCTTTGAAGTAGATCTCATAAACTAGGAAAATATTTTGTTCTTTCTAAAATATGTCACAATGCTTTCTTGCTTCTTCAACGCAAATAAGAAAATGATTATAAAAATTCTGTCACCTTGCAGAACAATCCATAGAAAATTTTCATAATTACTGTTACTGTGCATTAATATTCTAAATAACGTATTTGTTTTCACAATCTATTTGTTCCTATTTTTAGCTTCACAATTTGCCATAAAACAGAAGTGGTGAAAAATACCTTGAATCCTGTGTGGCTGCAGTTCTGTATTCCAGTGCGAGCCCTCTGCAATGGTGACTATGATAGGTAAGATCAGGGCGTTGTGGCTTTTGAATGGTAATGCACAGAATCTATGCTTAAGAAAATAATTGACTGGACATGGACAGTTCAGTGAAAGGTATCTTTTGTAGTGCAGATGGTCACAATTGAAAATGAAAGAAATTAATTAAGATGATTTTACTTTTGATTTACTGAAAGTTTAAATAAACAGTTCGAGTCTGCATGTCAAATATATAAGTATTTTATAGAATTGCCATCCTTTCATAAGTTTATTAATGACACCAACTCTGGGTGCTCCTACTTTGAAACATCTTGTTATTTGGTATCACGAGTGGAAATGACATAACAATCTACTATTTTTCCTTTGTCAGTTTTCAATTTCTTTGCTTTTCTTTTGGGACATAAGAAAACTCAAAGAAACACAGTTTGATGACTTGAAAGTGCACATAGCAGCATGGAAATATGATATTGTGATGATAACTGAGATGTGGCCCCAAAAAGAAGGATAGGACTGATAACAGGTTAGATTGCAATCAGGAAAGAAGGGGAATGAAGGAAAAGTGACAGTGTGGAATAAGGAGAATGTCACAGTGCTGGACAGAGAAAGATATTCTGGATGGATCAAGGACTCACTGCATTTGATGAGAGCTCAGAAATAATTGACAAATAGTTATTCTTCTGGGTGTATTCTGTTGGCACCAGCAAATGTAAATGATACAGAGGAGCAAATTTTCAGGGAAATTAAAGCTTTGCAATGACAGCATTATACTGTTAAATGGGCGCTTTAATTATCCAAATATAGACGAGGAAAGCAACAACATAAATGGCAAAGAGTTTCTGAAGGGAGTTCAGCAGTTCTTGGTCGGTATGTTTTCAACCCAATAAGGAGGCAAGCATTGCTGGATCTGTTTCTGAGGAATGAGTGGTTTAGGTGAATGAAGTTGTCTTTTAGCGAACAGTAATCATTAATTTCATAAGGTTAAAGTTCGTCATGGAAAAAGATAAGAAGCAAACTGGAGTAAAAATACTTAAGTAGGGCAAGAGCAATTTCAGTGAAGTGTGAACAAATCTGTTCAAGTTAAATTAGAGTCAAATATTGACAGGCAATCTTCAATTGAACAATGGGCTTCTTTTAATGAGGAGATGGTTCACTCGGGTGGGGCTGGTAGAAGAAGAGCGCCGAAAGCCAGAGCCTTGAAAGATAAGAGACGGGAAGATGAAGCAAGAAAGGAAAGATGCACATGACAAATGTCATAAGTTAGAAGGGAAGTGATAAAAGAAACGAGAGATATAAAGAGAGAGGCGACAGACAGCTAACATAACAGGAATAATGACCTCCATCAGCAAGTTAATAAAAGGTGAGTAAGAGGAGGAGTGTGATCAAAAAGGGGATTTACATAGGGAGTCAAAGGACATGGTGCAGATGCTAAATTAATAATTTGCTTATTACTTGTCAAGGAAAACTATATTCCAAACTTCTGGTGAAAGAGGCTTTCAGAAAAGAATGGGAAAATGTCACTGTTTGAGTTACTCTTACAGAGAGCACTCTTACAGAATGGCCTTCTGTACCATCAGGAATACAGAGTACTGGGCTAATGGTAAGATTCTTGGTAGTGTGGACGAGCAGAGAGATTTCGGTGTCCATGTGCATAGACCCCTGAAAGTTGCCACCCAGGTTGATAAGGTTGTTAAGAAGGCGTATGGTGTGTTAGGTTTTATTGGTAGAGGGATTGAGTTTCGGAGCTGTGAGGTCATGTTGCAGCTGTACAAAACTCTGGTGCGGCCGCACTTGGAGTATTGCATACAGTTCTGGTCGCCGCATTATAGGAAGGATGTGGAAGCATTGGAAAGGGTGCAGAGGAAATTTACTAGGACGTTGCCTGGTATGGAGGGAAGGTCTTATGAGGAAAGGCTGAGGGACTTGAGGCTGTTTTCGTTAGAGAGAAGAAGGTTAAGAGGTGACTTAATAGAGACATACAAGATGATCAGAGGATTAGATAGGGTGGACTGTGAGAGCCTTTTTCCTCGGATGGTGACGGCTAGCACAAGGGGACATAGCTTTAAATTGAGGGGTGATAGATGTCAGAGGTAGATTCTTTACTCAGAGAGTAGTAAGGGCATGGAATGCCTTGCCTGCAGCAGTTGTAGACTCGCCAACTTTAAGGGCATTTAAATGGTCGTGGGATAAACATATGGATGATAATGGAATAGTGTAGGTTAGATGGGCTTCAGATCGGTTTCACAGGTCGGTGCAACGTCAAGGGCCGAAGGGCCTGTACTGCGCTGTAATGTTCTATGTTCTATGTTCATAACCATTCTGATTTTATGACCATGACAGAGCACAGCCTGCTGAAATTAATTTTGGTGATTTTTCAAGTAATATAGGGAAAAGCTACATGGAATTATTGTAGATGCAAATTCCAGTTAATTGAAAGTATGTCTTTTATATTTTAGTATTTTTCACTAAACAATGAACTAAATTTGTTTTGGAACTTTTACTCATCTATCTACAGCAGAAGATTAAAATTCTGGCAGCAATATCCAACTGCTTTTACTTTTCAGTTGTTTTTCCATTTTTAGTATTTCACTGTGTACCACTCAGCATTGTATTTAGGGTAAGAATGCTCATGATTAACTTGCATTCTGCTGCTACAGATTCACTACTTTTACAGAAGGAGTGGGATCATTTCTAAAGGACTTTGGAAGTGAATTCATTTTTACTACTCCATTAAAAATGCTGCTGTATGAGGGCAAATTTTCTTCTAAATTGCCAATAATTAAACATACACGCAAACAACATAGAAACAATAAGTATTACAAGATTATATTAAGTCATACTTGAAATAGTTTTGACATAAAGTGTCCTCATAAACACAACGGTATTAACATTTTACACAGTTGTGCACACTTCATAAAACATTATTAGTGTGAAGAAGGGTCTAGGCCCGAAACGTCAGCCTTCCTGCTCCTCTGATGCTGCTTGGGCTGCTGTGTTCATCCAGCTGTACACCTTGTTATCTCCTATTATTAGTGTGAGGTTGTTGACTTGCTCGCCGAGCTGGCTTGTTCTCGTTCAGACGTTTCGCCACCATGCTAGGTGACATCATCAATGGAGCCTCCAATGAAGCGATGTTATTCTACTCTGCTTGGAATTTATACTGTCTGGTCCGTTATGGTGAGTAGTGTCATTTCTGGTTTTGTTCTGTATGGGTTTGTATATAGGGTCCAATTCTATGTGCTTGTTGATTGCGCTACGGGTGGAGAACCATGCCTTTAGGAATTCCCATGTTTCCCATACAAAACAAAACCGTAAATGACACTAGTCACCATAATGGACCAGACAGTATAAATTCCAAGCAGAATAGAATAACGTCGCTCCATCAGAGGCTCCACTGATGATGTCACCTAGCATGGTGACAAAACGTCTGAACGAGAACAAGCCGGCTTGGTGAGCAAGTCAACAACCTCACCCACAACCCAAGCTACAGATCTTTGCCAAAACCTTAAACATTATTAGTGTTTTAAATAACATAATCAATAATAAACACTAATGACTGAATCTTAATGACATGAACAATGGCAGAACCACGTGAGAATCCCCTCGACATTGCCTCTCTCGACATTGGGAGCGACTTGTTGCATCTACCACATTGACATACTGTATTGGGCAGACATTCAAGCAGTCTGCTTGCCATGTGGGATCTGCCTGGTGGTTGGGTAGTGGGAGGGTGACATCTTGCTCTACACCACACTGAGATGTCAAGCTAACACTTTTTGCATATGACAGTTGACTGTACAACAAATACACTGCACATATATTCAACCAAAGGAGAGTAGGTGAGGAGTAGTCCATTGTCCACTCCGGCGTGTGGGGGCCTGTTGGTCAGCAGTCTTCATACAGTCCAGGGGCTTACCCACATCGAGGCATTTGTTTTGGCTGATCAGGGTCAGAGAACATGTCTGACTTTACTTCAGGAAGCGGGCCACAGTCAGTCCTATAGAGTGTCACATGCGGTCAGGGGAATGGCATCACATCAGTTGGGGAGCTGAAAATATAACCGTCAATGGTTTGGTCAGTCATATCTTGTTCAGCAAAGCCAGTCAAAGTTCTAGGATGAATAGTCTTGTGAAGGATGCAAGGGCTGGCTCCAGGGCCAGAGGGAGCAGATAAAACTCATTGTCAAAGGGCAGTCAAGGCTAGGGGAGGGGAAACAGAGGCAGCTGTTGAGGTGGGTTCAAGAACAGTGATAGGGAGATTCTAAAGTTATGATGGGAGTATACAGAACAGCATCAGAAGGTATGCTGGGTGGAGGAGCACTCAGTTTAGACCGAGGTCACAGTCAGAGAGCCCTCAGGATGTGCCAGGTGCCCAGGAGGACCAGATGTTTTAGCCCCTGACTCTCTTTCCTGGGAATGAGCAAGGAGCAGTGTAGATATAGGCTTTGTATGTCTCAGGGCATTGTGATGGCACTACATTGAGTGCTAGAGTGGGAGGCCATCCCCTCTCAGTGATTGTGAAGGTGACAATTATGTTGAACGTCAATACAACTGGCTCCTTCCAGGGAGTGAAGGGTAACCTTTGTGGGGTCCATCTGTCATATACCCACAATGCATCAGGACAATGAACGATGCCATCTGCACAATCATTCTGGTTCAGTTCATTTCCTCTTGATGCAGTACATGCTACAGCCCAGGCAATAGGATTTGGGGAATACAGCTGTCTTTCCCCACATGCAGGGCGCCATTAATTGCACAATGTAACACCAAGACGGCCATATCTCAATACCGAAACATTCATAAACAGAAGGGCTTGCATTTGATTAGTGTACAGGCAATCGTGATCACTATTTCTACTTCGTGGAGGTGTGTCTGCCCACTACCCTGGCAGCTGTGATGATTCCTACTTGCTGGAGCACACTTGTATACCTGTAGTGATTGAGGGTCCAGATGCCTTGCAAGGCTGGTTATGGTGGGGGGAGCGAGGGATACCCACATTGCTCATGAAACGCTTCACCAATCCCTGACTCATGTGGGGTGCAGATACAATGCCACCCTTCAACCGGGATGGTGGGGGAGCAGACGATAGGGCTGCTGAAAATGCTTGGACCAGTCTTGGGTTGGGAGTCTCCAGTATATTCAGGACAGAGCTCTGTACAATTGGAGCAGACAATGGGATTTTGTGCTGGTTGCTGGGGAACTGGGTGAACGTGAGCAGTCTTCTGAGTAGGAGGATATGGACAGTGGGGAGCAGGAATAAAAACAGAAAATGATGGAAAACCTCAACATGTCTGGCAACATCTGTGGAGAGGCGAACAGAGTTAATGTTTCAAGTCCAAAATGAGCTTACTTTCAAGAAGAGACATATGAGAATCAAAACGTTAACTGTGCTTCTGTCTCCATAGATGCTGCCAGACCAGCTGAGTTTCTGCAGTATTTTCTGCTTTTATTTCAGATTCCCTGCATCCATGGTATTTTGCTGTTTTTAAGAAGGAGAAAATTCTCCTTGTGAATGACAGAGCTCAGCTGCATTAGGTGCTACAAAGTAAATGGGAGCTAATTGAAACCTGGTTCCAGTCAATGAAAGTTGGGCACAGCAAACTATCATGGACAGTAAAATAGTTGTTGGTTGTCATACCAACATTTGGTTTACATTGTTGGGGCAAACTGCTGCCACCATTCATTTAGTTTCTGTCTGTTTTGCTGACTGTAAAAAAAAACCCAAAAATTTCATCTTTGTTTGCCTGCATGTAAATTTTCCCTACTGGGGCAATAGCAAGATGCAAGTCTACAGTGAGCATTAGGAACAGAGTGGTCATGACTTAAAGACAGTACTTATATAGGATATAGCTAAGGACAGGTAAATGTTGTGGCCTGGTTGTTAAACAGTGACTATGGTGAGAGAACGGGGTTGTATTTGTGGTGGAGTATTAACTGTGCTGGCTACATAGCAGGAGCAGAATGGTTTTGTGACTGGAGTACCGTTACATTGAGAGTGTAATGTGGTGTACAGTGCAATATGTTTGTATGGAGGTATAGTGGCCTTTGAAAGATGGTGTGGGTGTCAGTGATGCTATACTTTGAGGGGATAGCCAGTGAGTGGCAAGTTCTTCTGGGTACAGTGGATGGTTAGATTGGATTAGAATCAATTATGGCAGCATAGTGGTGAAATTGTTGTTAATGAGGCCAATTTGGTAAGATGTGGTGAGAGATATGGAGAGATGCCCTCAATGAAATGTGATTAAACTGACACTTAGCCAAAAAAATGTAAGATTCAGGTCAATTTTTAGTACAAAAGAAATCACATTTTTGATGAAGAATCTTTACATGCTCAGTTCCAGAAATTTGTTTCAGTATAGTGTCAAACATTATATTAAAGTCATTAATGTTTTGTCACATTTTCTTGGAAGCCAATGTCTCTTCTTTGCCAATAATCATTTCAGCTGCCTTGAACTTTCCAGCTAAGAATTGGTGTGATTCACAGCTCAATGTCATTCAATCCATAAGTGGATTTGCCAAATTTGGTTGTTCTTAAATTATTCGTATTGGATTGAGGGAGTAGGACAAGAAGGCAGGTTTGTAAAATATTAAACAAATATTTTTTGTTGGTATTTTTATACAAGATGTCGCAGAAAATTGCGATAAATTATCACTCAGCATTTGACTGTGTAAAAATAAAGGGCTGGACATTTTAATATTGCAGGAGGGTTAAAGCATTTCAAGACTAATATTAATTTAAAACAATATGAGATGCACTGTAAATAAAATATGTGAGATGGATGGAAGTGAAAATGAGAGGAATATAGCCTAAGTTATTATGCCATTTGGTTCCCCTTATTTCTGAAGTATATCAAGATGAGAAGTAGTGGCACTGAATGAGAATGGTTAGATCTTCACCTTTACAAATGATCTTAAAGGATCCTGAAGAAGCCAGAGCCAAAATGGGAGAACCAGCAGATAGGATTGCACATCTCCAATCAGCAATTTAATAGAATGGAATGCAAATAACACAGGCTCCAGCATGGGCCTGCAATCCCCCTCCAAATTTGAAATTGGATTAGGTGCTGGTTAATACAGAAGCAGTTACAGTAAAAATGTACCACTTCAGAACATACACACATAGGGCTGAATTTAATCACCTCATGATGAGAGGCTGAGTAAATTGAGCAAGTATCCTTTGGAATTTCAAAGAATGAGAGGTGACTTCAATGAAACATGAGATTCTAAAGAGGCTTGATTTAGCGAATTCTAAGAGAGATTTCCCAACCAGTGGAAACAACAACACAAAGGCAGGGTCTTAGTGTAGGGCTGATCGTTTAGAACAGAAATGATTAGAAATTGAGCAGGCCAGGCAGGATCAGAGGAGCAGGAAAGTTGCTGTTTCGGGTCAGGACCCTTCTTCAGAAATGGGGAAGGGGAAGGAAGCTCAGAAATAAATGGAGAGAGTAGGGGTGGGGCTGGGGAAGGTAAATGGGATGGTTATAGTGCACCTCCCAGTCGCGAACCGTTTCAACTCCCCCTCCCATTCCTAAGATGACATGTCCATCCTGGGCCTCCTGCAATGCCACAGTGATGCCACCCGAAGGCTGCAGGAACAGCAAATCATATTCAGCCTGGGAACCCTGCAGCCCAATGGTATCAATGTGGATTTCACAAGCTTCAAAATCTCCCCTCCCCCAACCGCATCCCAAAACCAGCCCAGCTCATCTCCACCTCCCTAACCTGTTTTTCCTCTCACCTCAAGCCACACCCCCATCTCCTATCTACTAACATCATCCCGCCCCCTTGACCTGTCCATCCTCCCTGGACTGACCTATCTCCTCCCAACCCCGCTACCTACACTCACCTTTACTGGCTCCATCCCCGCCTCTTCGACTTGTCTGCCTCCTCTCCACCTATCCTCTCCTCTATCCATCCTCTATCCGCCTCCCCCTCTCTCCCTATTTATTTCAGAACCCTCTTCCCCTCCCCCATTTCTGATGAAGGGTTTAGGCCCGAAACATCAAGTTTTCCTGCTCCTATGATGCTGCTTGACCTGCTGTGTTCATCCAGCTCCATGCTTGTTATCTCTGGTTATAGGTGGATGCAGGTAGGGAGTGGTGAGGAATGGTCAGTGAGGTGGGAGGGGCGAATAGGTGGGAGAGAAGATGGACAAGTTGTGTCAGGTCAAGAAGGTGGGGATGAAAGAGTGAGTTGATCATGGGATGAGGCCAGGGATGGGGAGATTTTAAAACTCATGAAATCCATGTTTAGGCCATTGAGCTGTAGGCTCCCAAGGTAAAATATGAGGTGCTGCTCCTCCAGTGTCCAGGTGATGTCATTGTGACACTGGAGGAGTCCACCCGCAAACTGCAGGAGCAGCACCTCATATTCCACCTTGGAAGCCTACAGCCCAATGACTAAATGTGGACTTTACCAGCTTCAAAATCTCCCCACCCCAGCCTCATCCCATGACCAATCCTCCCTCTCACCCCTGCCTCCTTGATCTAACACAACCTGTCCATCTTCTCTCCCACCTATCCGCTCCTCCCACCTCACTGACCAATCCTCATCACTGCCTACCTGCACTCGCCTATCACCACCCCACCTACCTTCTCCAGCCCCACCCTTCCTCTCTCTATTTATTTCTGAGTTCCTTTCCCCCTCCCCCATTTCTGAAGAAGTGTCCCGACCCAAAACGTCTGCTTTCCTCCTCCTCTAATGCTGCCTGGCCTGCTGCGTACCCCCAGCTCCACCCTGTGTTGTCTTTAATTCCTCCTCATCTCAGTTCTAAAGCGTTGTCTATTCACTCTGAGGCTGTGCCGTTGTTTCTCTTACTAATGGAAACGTTGTCTCCACATCTACACTATCCAGAACTCTCGCTATTTTCTAAGTTTCAGTCAGATCATTCTCATCCTTCTAAAATCCATCAAGTAGAGGCCAATACTCTTCAACCACTTCTCACATGACACGTCCTTCATCCCCAGGATAATTCTTGTAAACCTCCTCAGCACCCCCTCCACTGTCAGCATACCCTTCCTTAGATATGGAGCCCAAAACTGCTAAGCAATATTCCAAATGCAGTCTGACCAGACCCTTAAACAGCCTCAGCAATACTTATCTGCTTTTGTATTCTACCCCTCTTAAATGAATAGTAGTGTTGAATTTCCTTTTCTAACAGCCAGTTGAACCTGCGTGATAACCTAAAGAGAATCCTGAGCTAGGGTTCCAATGTCCCTTTGTACTTCTGCTTTCTGAAGCCTTTACCCATTTAGGAAATAGTGTGCACCACTATTCTTCCTATCAAAGTGTGTAACCTCATACTTTTTTCACATTATATTCCATCTGCCACTTCTTTACACACACTCCTGGCTTGTCAAAGCCCTTCAATAGCCTCCCTGCTTCGTCAGCATAACCTTTCCCTCCAGTTATCTTCATGTCATCTGCAAATTTAGCAAAAAATGCCCTCAGTTCCTTTGTTCATATTGATAATATGTAATGTGAATAGTTTTGGTCCCAACACAGACCCCTGTGGAATTCCATTAGCCATTGGATGCCATCCTCAGAAGACCCCTTTATCCACATTCTCTGTCCTGCCAGTCAGCCAATCCTCTATCCATGCAGTATCTTGCCCTATGGCCTGTTATTTTATTTAGCAACCTCCTGTGCAGCATATTGTCAAGGGCCTTCTGAAAATCTAAATAGATAACATCCACTGGCTCTCTTTTGTCAACTTGCTTCTGACATCCCCTTGACAAAACTTGACCCTGTTTTACCATGCACTTGCAAGTACTCCACAATCTCATCCTTATCAATGGACCCTAAAGTTATTACCAATGACCTTAGGTTAGGCTAACAGGCCTCTGGTTTCCTTAGTTCTACCTTCCTCCCTTCTTAAACAGTGGGTATTACATTATCCATTTTACTGTCCTCTGGCACCCTTCTTAACCTCAGTAATTACTGAAAGATCGCCACTAATGCCCCTATGATGTCCCCAGCTATGTCCTTCAGAACTCTCCGGCATAGTCCATCTGGTCTGGTATTTATTCACCTTCATAACGTTCAGCTACCCTAGCACCTTTTCCTTAGTGATGGCCACTGCACTCACCTCTGACCCCTGACTCTCTTGAAGTTCTGATATGCAGCTGTTTGTTTCACTGTGAAAACTGATGTAAAGTACCTATGCAGTTCTTCCGTCATTTCTTTGTTCCCCATTGCTACGTCTCTAGCCTCATTTTCCAGCAGTCCAATGTCCACTCTCGCCTCTTTATTACTTTTCAGATATCTAAAGAAACTATAGCAAACTTCTTTTATGTTACTAGCTAGTTTACTCTCCCATTTCATTGTCTCCCCCTTATTGTTTTTGTTATTATTTCCTGCTAGTTTTAATAGCTTCCCAATCGCTTGGCTTCCCACTAATCTTCAGCACATTATATGCATTTTTTGGCATTTATGCTGTCCCTGACATCCCTCATCCCCATGGTTGTTTCAGTCTCCCCTCAGGATGTTTCTTCTTCCTTGGGTTGAATTTCTTCTGTGCTTCCCAAATTTCCCCCAGAAACTTCTGCCATTACTGCTCCACCGTCTTCCCTGTTAGGTTCCCCATCCAATAAACTCTGGCCAGCTCCTCCCTCATGTCTTTGTTGTAATCTTCACTCAGCTGTAATATTGACCTCTGTTCCTGTGTTCTTTTGTAACCAAAACAGTTTGAAGAAATAGAAACATTGGAATGCTCACTCATGTATCATGGAGCCTACTACTCAAAGGAGCAGAATCACGGTCTGATGAATCATCTTACAGAAGCAAGATTCTCTATTATTGTCATTGCACTTTGTTTTGTAATTGCTGCTGTTAGAACCCCCGATGATTTTTAATTATTTTTATTTAGATTCTCTTAACAATGTTGGATTGTGAGTTGGAAATGACTTGTGGACTATGGGACAGCTCGTGGTAGAAGGAAAAGGACGGACCAAAGAATCTTTGTTTCTGAGGCAAGGTCTGGAGGCTAATTGCAGGCTAATATTTTTGATTAAAAGTGTTCCAACAGATACAGTGACCCAGGAAGAGCATTGTGGTTAAACAGATAGTTGAAGTTTGCTATTGACAGGGGAAGTTCCTGAGAATTGGTTCCAGTAGGTTTAGAAGACACTCTGTGTTCAAACAGATGGCAGTTGTTGAACGGTAGTTGAGGGTTCGGGAGGAATCAATCAGTCTAGCAGAAGATTTTCTGATGAAGGGTTTAGGCCCGAAACGTCAAGTTTTCCTGCTCCTATGATGCTGCTTGACCTGCTGTGTTCATCCAGCCCCATGCTTGTTATCTCGGATTCTCCAGCATCTGCAGTACCTTTTATCTCTAGCAGAAGTGAAGTTGTTTTGTTGAACTATGTTTTCTGGGACATGGTTTTCAGCTATTGCTGAGACAGCATGAAGATTTTAAAGGTCCCTGTCTAATCTGCTACACCGGCTTCCGAAAGCTCAAAGGAGTGGAAAGCTGAGTTAGAAGTATTGCTGTCATTACCTGGGTGATCTCATTTCATAAATGTTACCAAGGAGCCCACAT
Source organism: Ginglymostoma cirratum (assembly GCA_024137785.1). Classification (NCBI taxonomy): domain Eukaryota; kingdom Metazoa; phylum Chordata; class Chondrichthyes; order Orectolobiformes; family Ginglymostomatidae; genus Ginglymostoma; species Ginglymostoma cirratum. Next base: position 13,456,662 of record JAHRHZ010000271.1, on the reverse strand, counting down.
TGATGCCTGTGAAACAACGCACCATGTAAGTCAATTAAGTATTCCGGTGAGTTTTGTAATTTTCTTTTATTTATTTCTTAGTTGTGTTTGTCTGTCTGTTTACTTGTGTATGGGGGGTGGGCGGAGGTGTGGGCTGAAAATAAATGTTTTGGATTTGAAGTATTGACCTCAGTTTGCCTTGTTGTATATTTGTTCCTCTGCTAAGTTATTGTGTAGTTCATAAATAGTTGAGTCTCTTGTGCGAGATACGAAACCAGTGTCAGCAATTAATTAACCAGTGTCTGGAATTAATTATTTGCAAAGCCTGATATTTGTTATTTGAAAGTCTGGCTAGGAGCCATTAGAGTGACTATTTGAGGGTTTGACAGTTTAATGTCACTACTATGTTGTGGATATAGAAGTAATGGGCTGATCTGGTTTCATTGTCTGTCTCCATATCGTACTACAGCATGTAGAATTACAAGGAATTGAATTATTTACGAAGTGCATAGGAAAGAATTGAAAAATTGTATGCACAGAAGAAGAAATATGTCTGGTTAATATTAATATTTATCAATTATTAGTCTGTTTTCTGTGACAATCAGTGGATTTCCTATATTGTTAACCTCACACAAATGTTTCATAGTATCAAGCGATCAGAAGAAAATCAAAATGGGAACTAGTGCCAACATATTACCTCTATCCACATAGAGCAAGGGGCACTCTATGGCACAGCCTATGAGCAACCTTCTCACAGCATGCAATGTATGATCAATGCCATACATTGGCAAAATCACACTCCAGTGCCAATATACAGGCTCATCTTGACTTCTGGAAATATGTAAGATACATACCAATGGTCCATCAGTGGCTAAAATAGTGGTATTGCTGCATAGTCACAATTCATGAGATTCAAACCGTACCCTCTATAGTGGATAGACCACATGTGACACCATCAAATCCATCAATGATGACAAACAGCTATACCCAAAGCATTTTGATGCAATTGGCAATTTCAAAGGTGATGCAGAATTTCATCACAAGGATAATGCAACCCCATTTATTGTTTCATCAAAGAAATAAAGTTTACACATTCAGGAGAAGCATTCAGAAGTGGAACTGAATGATCTGGAGAGAAATGATATCATTGAGAAGGTCAGTCACCACCCAAATCTGTAAGCTCCATCACATGCACCTGAAAGAAAGATGGGAACATAAGAGAATGACTAGATCCAAGGCGCCTCAACCTCTCACTTAAAAGGTGTCCACAAAAAAATGCTGGTACTGGAAGAATTTGATCCCAAATTTTCCAGAGCCAAATTTTTTTCCAAGCTACTTGTGAAACATGGGTACCAGTCTGTCCATATAGAGGAAAAGTCCCAAGAGCTCATGATATTTGAGATTCCATTTGGATAGTACTGTTTCTGGTGGTTACCATTTGAGTTATCAGTTAACCAATACATACTTAAGCATTATATGAATAGGATCATTAAGAATGTACCTTGCCGTATTTACGTAGCCATGAGTTAGACGAAGGCATGATCACAATCTTTACTCATGACAGCAGTACAGTGACATGGACTGCATTTAACAGCATGAAGTGCCAGGTCAAAGCCATCAAAATAAACTTTAATCGGTCCTTTTTTCTTTACCCATGGAGTTTGTTCTGATGCAGGCAAGATTGAAAATTTTAATCAAGAGCCAACGCCATTGCATAAAAAGGATCTGTAATGCTGACTGAGATTTTTAACCTTCCTCCCACCGTACCTTTCCATTGAGTTAGGAAACATATCTCCACTGAGATAACTGTGCAAAAAGCACACCTCTGTGTGTGGCATGACAACCACCAAAGCATCTTCAATCCTTTCAAGCGGATTCTGTCAGCAAAATGTTGCCTGTTTCTAATTGACCTGTTCAGGGATGTTATTACACACCTGTGGAGCCTGTGGGACTTGAACCTGGGCCTCTTGGTTCAGAGGTAGCGACACTACCACTATGTCACAAGAGCCCTAATGTACATTTAAAAAGATGCAGGCTAATCAGAAACACTCCAAAGATATTTGAAATAGGCAGGTCTGACTTAATTGGTTGAGTTGAATTTTTCACGGTAGTTGCTGATTGTATGGACAAAGATGGGTTTACAAAATTCATTAAATAGACCAGTACCGATTAAGGTTCCTGATATTAAAAGTAAAGTTCTAGCATGAAGAGTGGGACAGCTGAAGCTAGGAAAAAAGGATTAAGCATAAGTGAATTTGTTCCCATATTGTCAAGCTGCAACTAAAAATTAGTTTGGAGACATTTGTTATTTTTTTCAATTATTTTTTTCATTATTTAATTCAAATTATTTGAATGAGAATGTAGAGAAAGTAATGGCTAAATTTGTCACAAATACAAAAGAAAGGGGAGTGTATCAAACTGATGAAGATTATGAAAAACTACAGAAAGGCAGAGGCAAGTTAGGGGACTCACAGATCTGCATCATTGCAGTTTGATGCAGATACGCAGCAGTGATTTTGGGCAGTGAAAAAAGTTACTGAATTCTGAACTTTAAACTGCAACTTTGAAGGTAAAAGGAAGATGCTGATGAATTTATGCAGGTTTAAGCGCTCAATTATAGAAAGTATATTGGACCCATGGAAAGGTGGAACTTGGACTGAATTTTGTGCTTGCAATTTGGAGAGGCTGCCCCCCCAACCCCCCTCCCAATCCCTTACATATAGTGTAGCATGATGACCTTCAGTCAGCAATCTGGTATCATCCTACCAGTCTCTGAGAATACGAAATGCTGAATAGGTAATACAGGTGTCTAAATTGGAAGCTCAAATGGCCTTCTGACTGCAGTTTTTCAATGCTTACTCCATTTTTCACAAGTCAGGTAGGGAAAGATCTGGGAGTGTGTCTCAATATGCTGCTTCAAGCGGTTATTAAGGCTTTTATTATCATGGCTTAAGCGAGGAATTGTATAAATACTTGAAGAAAAATCATAAGGGTGAGAAACTTAAATCAAACACAACATATATCAGCATCAATGAAAGGCATTTCATTTTTGATCTCTGCTAATTGAACTTCAAACTATTAAGTTTAATACTTATAAGACAATGCCACTAATTGCGTCCTCAACATAGATTTCTAAATTTATCAACAATTAACACAACAATTATATAAAATATAAATCTTTGCATCTGTTCATTTTTTAAAAGAGCAGTTGGTTCTGAGATGCCAGTTAAACAGTTGCCTAGTTGGAACTCCCTAGCTATCTTGCTTGGCCTTCCATTTCTTAGCAATGTCTTCCAGTATTATGTTTTTGCATTTTATGATGTTGTTTAATAAGTTAATTTCCCTATTCCATTGCAGCATGGATAGCAGAATCTTAAGTGATGTGTTTCTGCACTCAGGAATTATCTTCCTTTATCTTTCTGCAGCTTATCCCATTTTCAAAAATCTCCTTAACAGTTTTTGTTTTTTGTTAAATATGCTTAATGTCTATTTCTTCCACATTGCCCCCTTTTATTTGATGTTCGTTAGAACATTTCATTGCAAAAAAAACCATATAGGTTGTAATTTATTGATCATATTCAAGCATTACTTGAAAATAATTGATAAAATTGATAGTGCTTTTGTTGAGATTCTATTCCATGTACCTCCTAAAATTTAAGAGCTTTCATCAGGATGAGTGATATTTCAATTAGTCATAAATATTGCCTATGTCTTATCAATTTCAGATACGTGTTATCCAGTTGATCATTCCTGATGGAAAGATTTTGAAAGCTAGTCTGAATATGTCTGGAAAAGGTGCATTCTTTCTGAAGTGCTAATCTTACATATTTTCTCATTTGCCAAAGATCCTAAATGGTCCAAATATAATTTATTATGAAATGTGTTTCAAAGGAAAAACAAGTCTAGCGTGATAGATCTGTATAACTGCAAAATGCTGTAATGAAGACAGTTTCTGTTACATGAAATGGGGTGTGGTTTATTGTTCATAAACAATAGTGCTGACAGTATGTATTAATTCGTAAAAATGCTTAAATATTTGTGCAAATTATTTGAAGGGTTTTGAAATGGAATCCCTGAATTCTGAAGGCAATTGATAATATCTCAATAGTTGCTATCAAAATTATTATGAAGCTCGTAGTGTTTACCATTATTTAAACACAACTCCTATGGCAAGCTGGTGAGGGCAAATGTGTGGTGAAACTTATAAATTGAGATTTTCCTTCAAAGATGAGCCCCTGTGGTTCCCTCCTCCAAAGAATTTCATAATGTGAAAGTTGTGTTTTTGCACAGTAAATGTGAATTAATTTCACAACAGAAAGTTAGCTTGTCTCTTTCTTTTTACGTTTAAACTTACTTTTAAATTTAGCTTTTACATGTGTGGAGTTTTATTTCTTTAGGTTTGACTGTTGACAAAGATTCTAAAAGGCAAAATTTTAAATCTCAAGCTTCTTTTGAACTTCTCCTTTCAATCTTTTCTTTTCTCTATTGCTTAGTCTTTTCCTTCTTTCCTTCCTTGTCCTTATTTTTCTTTATATCCCTTTAGTGGTAGTGATTTCATTGAGCTAACTCATGTCCGGCTTCAGACTCTAGATATTAAATCAGGCAGGGTGTATGTGGTGTTTTCACAATGACAAACTTTGTGGGCAAATCGGGGCACAGATGAACCAGTGGTAGATCACTAGGAATAGCAAAATCTAAGACGTAATCTTCTCTACCATGCTCCACACATTTAGAATGCACAACTAAGAGTATTATTTCAAAACGGGTTATTAAAGAATTGAGAAAAATTCAATTTCTTTGAGTTTTTAAAATTCATTCAAGGAATGTGTGCATTATTGATCAGGCCAGTGTCTGTTGTACACCCCTTCAGATGGTGCAGGTGAGCCATCTTCTTGAACCGGTAAGATCCATGTGATGTATATACAACCAAAACAAGAGGGTCTTGAGAAAGGTAGGGAATGATTGTTTGCTGCAGAATTACCAGCCCCTTACTAATCTTTTAGCTACAGCATTTATATGGTTATTCCAATTAAGTCTCTGGTCAACGTTAACCACTAGGATATTGATGATGAGGGTTCAACAAAGGCAACACCATTGAATCTCAAAGGGACATCGATAGATTATTTGTTTCTGGAGATGGCCTTCATCTGGAATATGTGTGGTGCAAATATTACTTGTTACTTAGCAGCCCAAGCCTGAATGTTGTCTGCGTGCCAGCTTCAGCATCTGAGGAAGTGTGAATGTTGCTGAATATGTGCAATCATCATTAATAAGTCCCCACTTTGGACTTTATGTTGGAAGGAAGGTCATTTATGAAGCAGCTGAAGATTGTTAGGCTTAGGTTAATATAATGAAGAACACCTGCAGCATTGTCCTGGGTCTGGCCAGAAAACACCTGGGTAATTTCCACATTCCACATTGTTGAATAAAAATATTATGCAGTACTGGCCACATGCTGCCAATAGGACAAGTTTAAATAACAGTCATTTAGGAAGAACCGTCAGCTTTCCTTTTTCAGAGCCTGTTGACATTTCCTCTTACTTATTCCTGAATCTTAGTAACTTCTGTCTTTGCTGGCATTTCTTTCTCTATCATTCTGTCATTGTGTAGCTGCCATTGCTGATTGTGATGTTCATTAATTGAAGACCACTGGCAGTAAATTGTGCTTTGCTGTAGGTTACATTACTACTTGTGTGAAGCAGCTGTCCTTCTGCTTCCTAATATGGTGGACCCACTGGAAATTCACAGTTCCAGCTGCCTCTTTTGTGGCAGCTTAACAGAGAGAATTTCTCATTATAAACACTGTTGTGTTCCTGCGAGTTGTCAGTTCTATTATAAATTTCCATCAGCCCATTCAGTTGAAATGTATGCTTAATGGTTGTCGCACCAAAGGGATGGAGGAGCTGTCACAGAAAGTCCATCTTTAGTTCAGAGGGTTGTTGTAGGTTAATGCCTGACTGAGTCACGTCAGTACAACATAACAAAAAAGGTCTTGAATGGAAGAAACAGCATATCGGGTTTATTTCTTTTTTTTTTGTAGGATGCAATAGCATGAAGTTACATTGTTACAGTTTTTCTCACTTTATGTCATCAAGTACAGATTCCTACAAATGTTCTGTTTGAGGAAAATTAAGTTGAGTCACTAGGTTTTTGAGGCATTCTTGTGATTTTCATACACCTTTACTGTTTTAAATTTCACACGTATCTCTTCAGCCAAAGCGAAAACACTGAGTTTTGAACTGTAATTAAGAGTGTGTTAGTGTAAGAAATCATAAATACAAAGAGAAAGACAAATAGTTACTCTTTAAAATTGGAGTAAAATTGTTACTAAGCTGGGAAAGCCAACTTGACAGGACAGGTCCTGGAAGCCACTCTACAAGGACTCTGAAAATACACAGGATAGTTTCAAGCAGACAGCATGTCCACCTTCTTCCTCAACTGAGGACTTTCCAGCACTGTGGTTGACAGGGCCCTCAGTCATGTCCAACCTATCTACTACACTTCAGCCCTCACCTCCTCTCTTTCTTCCCACAACATCGATAGAGTCCCCCAGTCCTCACTTAGCATCCCACCAGCATCCACATCCAAAGGATCATCAGCTGCCATTTCTGTCACCTCCAGTGGAATACTGCCACCAGACACGTACTTCCCTCCTCTCCATAGTCAGCCTTCCGCAGGGACCTTTCCCTCTGGGACACCCTAGCCACTCCTCCTCCACTCCCATCACCTCATCACCTCCCCACATCCCCATGTCACCATCCCATGCAAGCGCAGAAGGTGTAACACCTGCCAGTTTACCTCCTCCCTCCTCAGTATCCAAGGCCCCAGACACACCTTCCAGGTGTAACAGCACTTGACCTGTACTTCATTCAATCTAGTCTACTGCATTCACTGCTCACAATGTGGTCTCCTCTACACTGGGGAGACAAAACACAAATTGGGTGATCGCTTTGCAGAATACCTGTATTCTTTCTGCAAAATGGGCGAACTGCTTTATGGAATACCTGCATTCTGTCTGCAAAAATGACCCTGAGCTTCCAGTTGTCTGCAACTTCAACATGAGTTCCTTTGCCAATACAACTGTAAAGCCTATAAATCTAGCACAGTGCAGATTGGGGCCTGTCTTTATGGGACACTTATCTTGGAGCAGAAGCACCTGGGAGGGGCACAGTAACCAGTGAACTGCAGGAATACCATGAGAATCTTCAGTTTGGTTTTGTCAGAGGGAGGTCATGCCTAACAAATTTGTGAGAATTTTTTGAAAATGTGATCATGTGTGGATGAGCAAAGTTCAGTTGAGTCCAGCTATATCTTCACTTTAGAGTGGGATTCTGCACAAATCGTCTAGAACTCAACCAGGCATCAACTGAGTGTCACAGTGAAAGATTTTGGGGAAGTGAGAGGGACTGTTGTGAATGGTGGCAACAAGGAAGATTGCTGAGGTGGGGCAAAGAGAATTTGGGAATATGGAAGTTGGTGATCATGAGAGTTCAGGAGATGGATTCGAAAACCTCAAGAATCATGGGAGATTAGGAGAAAGATTTGTTTCTGATGGATCAGCAATTACAGGTTTAACCTGGAGGAAACACACATGAACTTCTTAGAAGTGCTTGATAGAAACAAATCAGCAGAGATGGTTTAGAAATTGGAACCTTGTTAAAATGCAAATACCTGCCTCTTTAAAAACTTTAAAAGATTAACCTGATGTTGCCTTAGGTTGAATTCATCCTGCCTTTATTAAAATCAGAAGTGGCTGAGCCTGACACTGGGCTGGCTTGGATTTGAAATCAACTTTCTCCTTCTAACCAGACCCAAACACAAAAATCTTTTGGAGGTTAAAATTGAATTCTTAATAGGCCAATCAAGATATTTCAGGAGTCACAGAAAAGTAGTGAAAAAAATATAGATGGGATTGAAGATCAGGAAGTTGTAGGACAAACAGTTGGAGAAAGAAGCAGAGACAAGGAGAAATTCTCTGTCAGGAGTGCTAATTTTTTGGTCGTTTACAGTGAAGGAGATGAGCATTTGGATCGTTCTGTGCCATTAGAACAAACTCATGAAGAAGTTCTAGGAATCTGTAAGCATTTACGAGTTGGAGTAAGGAATCACATGAAGTTATGCAGAGGTGGCAAAATGGGAAGTTTGCTGGCTCTGTACTGGGGAGAGTAGTGAGCAGCTCAGAAGAAACCTGCAAGCATTAATTTGTCAGCGTAATTAAGAGAATGGGGATTAAAGAGCCCAAAAGCAATGTTTGCTTTATATAAAACTAGAGCTCATGGAAAACCAAGAGATATTGGTGAAGTTAACAGGCAGTGAAGAGTACTGGAGTTTGGTTATAAAGTCCAGGGGAGGAGGAATGCAAGGCAAGAGGATGATCAACTGGAACAGGAGAAGTTGTTGAGGCGGTCGATGACAGAAAGGCTTTTGACAAGATGTTTCAAGGCCAGATTGACAGAAGTGAAAATTGCAATCCCTTGTGAAACTTCATGAGATTTAATGACCTGTCATCTTGTTAACCTCTGGGAAGAATTTCTGAACAATCCATGGGATCTACCTTGATTAAATTTGCTACTTGATTCATGCTGTGGGTATTTGATCACAGTATATTACCCTGGTTTATCACGTTACAAAGATCTTCCATGCTTAATATTGCTTTGAGGACTTCAGCTGTGAAGGTTTGTAGAAAAATATTTATTTACAAGTGTTTTGACAATACCTAGAAAGGTCTATTTTTAAAAAGACAATGGAGAAGTTACAATGTACGTTGGAGATTTTTTTAAACAATATTTCTTAGAAATCACATGTCTGGTGGTAAATGCTTGCTGTGCTGTAGATCATGGTGGGGGTGTTTTTGTACTCTGACTAGCTTGGAGAGGTTCTTACTTTATCTGGTTCAGTTGGAGAAAAGCCTGCTAAGAACAAGCTGCTCAGCCGATCTCTCCCAATTCTGAAAAGAAAACCCTGTTATTGAATTCAGGGTAAAACCTATTTGTTCCTTTGATAGAGTAATTGCAAGAATATCTCAAGATTGTATTTCCTGAGCAAACTTTGACAGCAATTTTTTGTTTGTGAATGATTGGTCACTTGACCATATGTGCCATAACATCAGAGCTACCAACAAACATTCTACACTCTATCCTTTTGCCTTCAAGCAAAACCCATCTGCATGCTTTTTTTTTTTTCAGAAAGCCAACCTCTACAGAGAAAACAAGGTGTAGAGCTGGATGAATACAGCAGGCCAAGCAGCATCATAGGAGGGATGCTGCTTGGCCTGCTGTGTTCATCCAGCTCTACACCTTGTTATATCGGATTCTCCAGCATCTGCAGATCCTATTACCCCTCTACAGAGAAGTGTGTTTTTACTGAATATCTTTTCCTGAAGAGTGCATGTATGTGTTTGCATGAGTTTTTAAGGCTATTACAGGGATAAGAACTGAAAGAACTGCCGATGCTGTAAATCAGAGACAAAAATAGAAATGCTTGAAAAGCTCAGCAGGTCTGGCAGCATCTGTGGAGAGAACTCAGTTCTGAGAAAGGGTCACACAACCCAAAATGCTAACTCTGGTTTCTCTCCACAGATGCTGCCAAACGTGCTGAGCTGTTCCAGCATTTCTACTTTTGTCTATTAAAGAATATATTGTCTATAAGGATAAGCATTTATACTTCTATACTACAGACTGTGTGTGTTAGCTATTTATTGCATCCTTGTTGAATACATTTTGTTTTGATAGTAAATCAATAATTGTGTTTATTAAGAACCCCACTCAGTAGATGCCTTTTTTAAAAACCTTCTGTAGATAATTGGTCATCTTGCTAGCTGGAAAAATATTTTTTATTATGTGATAACCTTAGAAGCAGGGCAGGGACAGAATCCATGGCTGAGCCTCTGACCCAAGCACAAAGGACCTCCTAGACCCCAGGGTTCAGATTAAGGTCCCCTAATAACCCACGTACCAAGCCCTGACGTAGATTAATGGGTCTTGAGTGACAGTGCACTCCTCCATCCATAACACATGTTAATTTTGGGTGTTAAAATAAGTTTTACATGTCTTCTAGACTGTATGACTGTGCAAAATTGTGCAGTAAAGTGTTTTTGTTTTTCAAAGCTGTGGTATCTTATGGCTTTATTCTCTTAGTAAATTCTCTAGATCTCCCCTTTTGTCAACTTTAAAAATAAAGTTTAGTGGACACTCACCGAATTATGCTGTAATTTAGTCATCTGCTCTGAGATCATAACACAATTTGGTGACTTCATCCTGGTTCACAATAGTTCGGAGCAAGTTCCTCTATGGCCTTGCCATCATGTACAGTATAATATTAGCATAGTTGAACAGCTGCTGAAAAGTTTGGCCTGAATTTGTATTAAGACTTAAAGATTCCAGATGAGTTCAGAGTTACAGAAGCAGGAAATTTGACAGTGGTTCAGTAGTAAAACACAGAAAAAATAAAAAGGCAGAAACTGACTCGGTGCTGTTGATACGTCAAGTCACTCAGATGTTTTTTTTTATATGTTATATCATTAAAAAAGGTAAAAGGTTAAGTCAGCTTAAAAGGTGAAGCGAGACGCTCCCAAAGTCAAGATAGGCCTCACCAGATTTCTTATCCGATTCTGCCACAAATCTCACTGTAGCCAACATGGCTCAGACCCTGTGAGGATTCCACCCAATGAGATTAACTTACAAAGGGGAGATGGGAAGAGAACATAGATGCAGCAAAGAGATCACAATCGTTAAAACAATTGGTGAGGGGAGTTATTCAACCTATTCTTCCATTAAACCTATGATCACTGACATTACCTGTTGAATGGCTCCATAGTTTTGCCAGCTCTGCTAGCTTGATGATCATTCCAGGTATTAATCACTTTTCGCATGAGGATATATTTCATGAAATCAATCCTGAACTTGTATTTGACTACCTTGTAGAAATGTCCTTTTGTCCTACATTCATGCTTTAATTTGTAATAATGTTCAGGACAGTATTTTCTATTCAATATAGTGGTCTCATTCACCCTGCTCAACCACCTCTTTTCAAAGCCAAGCTTATTGATAACTCAGTCACCTGACTCAGGATTAAGTTTGTGAATCTTTTCTAGAATTGTAAATATACTTTTTATGTCACTTAGCCATCATTCCCTATAGACCATAGTACTGCTAAAATATTTCAGTCTTAACCATAGATAACAAAGTGTGGAGCTGGAGGAACACAGCAGACCAGTCAGCATCAGAGGAGCAGAAAAGCTGACGTTTCGGGACGGGCCCTTCTTCAGAAATGGGGAGGGGGAAGGGAGCTCAGAAATAAATAGAGAGAGGAGGGGTGGAGCTAGAGAAGGTAGGTGGGATGGTGATAGGTGAGTGCAGGTAGGCAGTGGTGGGGATTGGTCAGTGGGATGGGTGGGGTGGATAGGTGGGAGAGATGATGGAGAGGTTGTATCAGGTCAAGGAGGCGGGAATGAAAGGGAGGGTTGGACATGGGATGAGGCCGGGGGCAGGGAGATTTTAAAGCTGGTGAATTCCATTTTTAGGCCATCGGGCTGTAGGCTCCTGAGGCAGAATATGAGGTGCTGCTTCTCCAGTTTCCGGGTGGCGTCATTGTGACACTGGAGGAGGCCCAGGATGGACATGTCGCCCAGGGAGTGGGAGGGGGAGTTGAAATGGTTCGCAACTGGAAGGTGTTCTCATTTGTCGCAAACAGAGTGCAAATGCTCTACAGTATGGTTTCTGAGTCTCCGTTTGATCTCACCGATGTAGAGGAAGCCACATCGGGTGCAGTAGTCTACTGTACTCGGAGACCGTTTTGGAGGGCATCTGCGCTCTGTACACAACAAATGACAACACCTTCCGGTCACCAACCATTTTAACTCCCTCTCCCACTCCCTGAGCGACATGTCCATCCTGGGCCTCCTCCAGTGTCACAATGTCGCCACCCGGAAACTGGAGAAGCAGCACCTCATATTCCGCCTCAGGAGCGTAGAGCCCGATGGCCTGAGCATGGAATTCACCAGCCTTAAAATTTCCTGAACCCGGCCTCATCCCATGTCCAACCTTCCCTTTCATCCCTGCCCCGTTGACCTGACACAACCTGTCCATCTTCTCTCCCACCTATCTGCCCCCCCCACCTCACTGACCAATCCCCACCACTGCCTACCTGCACTCACCTATCAACAATCCACTTAACTTCCCCAGCCCCACTCCTCCTCTTTCTATTTATTTCTGAGCTCCCTTCCCCCTCCCCATTTCTGAAGAAGGGTCCCAACCCAAAATGTCAACTTTCCCGCTCCTCTGATGCTGCCTGGCCTACTGTGTTCCTCCAGCTCCACACTGTGTTATCTATGACTCCAGCATCTGTAGTTCTTGCTATCTCTCAGTCTTAACCATGTTTCTTTTAGGAATCAAAATTATGGGATTTTCAGCCATATCAGTCATGGGATTAGAGTAATGTTGATGTGAACTTCCATCTGTACCACAAGCGCACCAGTTGTGAACTTACTCTGCATGCTGTCATGACTTTTACATTTTATTGAGTTGTCCTTCACAAAACGCACCAATATCAATTCCTGTTCCAAGACTCTCACATCACCCCACTGTGTTCAACAGGAATCACAGCAGTTTTTGATATCTTGGCCTATTCCTCCTATTCTTTTGAGCATTTTAAATCAAGTAAATGTCTGATGTTCTTTACTGTGCCTCATTTCACCTGACATTAGTGTGTACCTGTACCTTCGGTATATGACTGACTGCCGCTCTCGCTTGACAAAGTGATAATGAAATTCAGTGTTTCCTTACATGAAGCTCTGTGCCTAACCTTCTGTCCTTGCCATCTCATCATTTCATCAATTCAGAAACACAATACACGTATGCCTTTGACTAACATGTATTTTCAATATGGAGGAAAAAATGTTAGTGATCTAGATCCAACAGCAATACCAAAGCATGTTGTGTGTTTTAATAATTTTGTCTTTGAATTGGTGTTCTGTTTGAATTCGTTTCTTCAGTTGGAAGACAACGGGGATGCTTTTGTAGAAATTGGTACAAGTGTGCTCATCTTCCAAATGTGTTAAAACAGGAATTAACGAAGTTGTAGATAAAACTCTGAGGTAGGCTGTGATGCATCTGTGACCTTGATAGTCATTTAATTGCATTCAGTTCAAAAATCAGAGCTTTACAGTTCAGAACGTGTTTTTCTATAGTCTCACCATGAAGCACAGTATAATGTTAAACAACTACCGAGAAGTTTGTTCCGAACTTGTATTAAGACTTGAAGAACCCAGATGAGTTCAGGGTTGAGAGGCAGGAGGTTTGAAAACTTCAGGCAAACTGCTCATGCAGTTGTAACCCAGATAGAGTTCTAAAACCGTCACGTTCAAGGTCTTAGTGAAAATTTGTAGCTCGGGTTGTGGATGCAGTTGTGCATTAGCTCGCAGAGCTGGCTGTTCCATGTTGTGCAGATGTTTCATTACCATTCTAGACAACATCATCGGTGCAACTTCTAATCGAAGCATTGGTGTTCTGCCCCATTCTGAATTTACATGGTCCTCTAGTGTGATGTCACAGTGAAGTTGACACTTCCGGTTCTGGTTTTTAGCAGTGGCTTGTATACGGGGTCTGTTTCACATCAGAAATCTGGAAGCTGACAGGCTTGGTGTAAGGAGAGTCCAGTTCACCATGCTTCTTGGCTAAACTACAAATGCACTTCATTGTCATCAATCTCTTTGAGATACTGGTGTTCATGAAAGTTGCTATACAAATGCAAGCTTTTTTTTCTCTCTTCTAAGTGAGGAGAGAAAGAGAAGGCACAAACACGTGGCATTGCCTGGAAAGCTTGTTTCCTGGTGCAGGGACCTGTCAACTGCATGTAAAGTGGCACTCTGGACCCTACACGGCAGCAGAAGAAAAATGCAGGAATGGGACTGGCTTTCCACTTCATCAACTGCACTTGATATGCAGCCATGTACAAAATGTAATATCAGTGAAGGCCAGCTATCCTGGATGCAGCCAAAATGCATTTATTTTTAGGAAGTCTGTCATTCACACCATCTTCACGCCTGGATAGCTTTTTGGAGACAATGGATGCGACACTGGTGACCTCCCAACCATGTGAAGACGTCATGTACCCAGTAAAAGCCAAGGAGTTGTAAACAACATCATGCAGCAGTCTATCAATGTGCATGCACACCTCAGGGGGAGACCACCAGGTCATACTGGTGCTGTCTCAGATTTTATGGTGATCTGCCATGCCCCACACAACCGTATTCCCTTGAAGCTGCATTCTAAAAGCCATTTGGGAAGAAGAAGAGGATGCAAAGAGAATATATCCAAGACCCATGAGTGACTGTTTAAAGATTCCTATCCAAGGAGAACTTCCCTTCACCTCTCTCATTCTATCTATCAATTGATCTGTCCAGGATATCTTATCACTATGGTCCCTTGGCCAAGAGCTTGCAATATAATCAAAGCAATAAGGTGACAATTACACCGAGATTGATATACAAACTCTCACCTTTGTCTATTCTCTTAGTGCCCATTTCTTTTGGTACATTTGTTCTAGTGCTCCTTTGCAAAGCTACCGTCATGCCTGCAGCATTGCTGGTAAAAAGTTACTTACTTTTCATGGAGTTGACAGCAGGGGGCATACAGTTCATTTTTGAGCTTTTGGAATGGACTGGCTGAAGGGTGAGGAAGCGTATTCAATTATATTTATGCTGTTCTGTTTGAAAAAATGTGGAGAAAAAAGAGATGCAGGGATGGTTTAGAAGAGCCAGTGAATGGATTTGACTGGATTTATTGACTAAGGATGAAATAGCTTCTCCTCTACACTGGGATTTTCCATCTGTCCCTGACATAATTTGCCTACACTCGAGGTTACAATCTGTGTCTGATTTACAGCTCTGTTTTCTCATTGAAATCTCTCTAATGATATGTTCAATGTGAATGAGGTCTTTATTCATTTCCCTACAATCAACAACCTGACTGTTCTGTGGTAGGAGTATTTATCTCATTCTCACACTGTTCCCTCACCCACCACCCACTGGTGTCACTAACATTCTCACAGAGAATGCCCCTCACATCCTAACCAGCTGTTGGAGCGTAGATTGTTGGACTATCTCAAGTCCCTGCATGCTTTGTTGGCCACTGAAATCCCCTGCCATGATGGCAACAGTCTGAATCTGCATGGATGGCTATCATAATGTCTATCTGACTGATGTTTGTCTAAACTTGCACTGCAGCACTGAGATTTTGGGTGGCATATGCCTTTTCTGCAATAGAAGCTGAGACCATAACGACTGTTCATTGCAACAAGGGCTGTTCATAAGTGCTGACGTGGAATTGGTCACCACGTGCACACTCGAAAAGATAAGCTTCAACCTATGCATGATGCCCTGTGCCATGTAGAGGCCAGACTTTTCCATGCTTCTTTATGATGACAGCAGGCTGTCAGTTTGACCTGTCAATACACCACTAACATCAGTGTGTAACCTATCAGATTGATCCTGCATACTGTCTTGTATGAGCCCCCTTTGCAGAACATGCCTTCATCTAATTTCTGCGAGCTGGTTCATGAATTATCCTAGCTTCCTGACCTGATTGTTGTCCACTTGTGCCCCAAAAATTCAGCATCTTTCATCTTGTTACTTAACTTTAAAGTCTCGAACACTCTTGTCAACCTTTGTTGCACACCATCTGAAGCAAATATATCAATGCAAGAAACTGAAACTCAACTCATTTGGTCCATTTGAAACAACGTTTACGTAGAGCCTTCAGTGCCATATAACATGTTATAGTGCTTCATAGAAATATAACAAAGCAATAAAAAAAAACCACAGACTCCAAAGAGGAAAGAAATGAGCAAGTTGATCAAGATATGTGTTTTAAAGTAAGGTAGGGCTTATTGGAATTCTAGAACATCAGGCAGAGGTGATTTTATCACAGCAGCCAAAGAGAAGATACACACGAGGCTGAAGGAATCAGAACTTTTAGATAAAAGTGTGGGGTTTTGTGCGTTCTTTTCAGTTCAGTTCGCCTTAAATCTTCAAGGTGTAAGAGATGGCCAAAGCTACATTTAAAGAAAAAGAGTTTTTCTCTTTTGTTTGAAATTCAGCCCCACCCAAAAAAAATGACATGCACCCAAACTGAATTAGATGCCTTGGCAAGTTCTCACTTGTTGCCCTAATTATTGGCTTTCAACAGGCTTTTAAAATTAGAATTAACTTTAAGTGCAAGGATGGTGATTGGCACATGTTTTAAAAAAATCTTTTAAAAATATGGTTTTAATAAGACTGAAACTAATTTGTGCACATGGATGATCCTAGTAAACTGTTCTGTATAGTTATGTAAAATCTGTTCAATCACAGGTTGGTGGATTAATGGTGACTGAAATAATTTTTTTGCGTGATAATCTTGTTTTCATATGAACGAGATTAACACGTTATCAATGTATTAAGGAATAATTCTTAATGATTTGGTAAAGAATTATCTTCTAAAACATAACCTGACTGTGCTGGCTCATGGAAGGTTTTATATTTGTTGATGTACAAATAAGTATCAGCAGAAATTTGAGCATAAAAATATTTCTGCAATCAAGTGCAACTTTGAAAGATTTTTGCAGCCAGGTTGGTAATTATACTCAAATTAGAAACTCTATCCTAACTTATCATATTTTTGAAGTGAGATATGTATTTTTATTAAATTAATTTTGTCCACTTACGTTCACATAAGGATCATAGTTGCTGTGCTCCCATTACATTTCGCACCCAACTGGGATCTGCCTCTCCTGTGCATTCCTAACCTTCTCATCGACTGGCAGGGTATAATGAATGTGTTTGTTTTGCGGTTTATGCAGTTTGTACATCATCAACTTTTCAACAGATTGTTGCTGCAAAACTACTGAAACTATGTCATTACGAAAAGGACTGTAGGCATACAGATGCTTAATGTCTCCATTTCAAATTCTTAAGGGTAAAGCCCACTTCAATAAAGACAAAAGAAATGTGATAGAAAATTAGCTGCCTGTTAGACTGTCCAATTTTCCCTGAAAAGGAAACTAAAACAAGGTGTATAATGTGCACCCTTTTCGTTGGCTGCCTGTTTGGTATCACCATAAAGTTGAATCTTACTATGAGATAAAACATCAATATGGGAGAGGACAGATGTGATGAAATGTCACTTTCTGCAAAAAAAAAGGAAAATTTTAGCTGGGCATAGTAAACATTTGTAAATGAGCACCTCACTGCATCAATTCAGTAATAAATCATAAGGAGTAGTTTTGGTGCAACAAACTACTAAATTGAACATAATAATACAATTTGCATATCAGAAGAAAGTATGAACAATCCAGCTAATGCTTTCAGCTCATTTTTTTAATATTCCTATTTATTGTCTCAGCATGTTTTTGTTTTAATTTTCTTCTTCCTCTTCTAACCAATATAAAACGAGAAATTGGTTTACATAGCACTGAATTACTTTGATTCCCTACTGTCAGACAGAACTGTATGCTCCTACCTGTGCAACGTTTATGTATATTCTTCAGTTATGTCAATGAAGATTATCCTGCCGCTAACAATACTTGCCGCTGTCTTCCCTCAGAGGAAACAGTACAAATTCTGCATAGCAACACAAGAAGCAGAGTTATGTGAACACATCGTCTTCTCAGAAAATTTCTCTGTGCTCCTCTATTTTGGCAGAAGATTGGCAGAAACAAATGGTGTAAATCAGAATTTCTCCCCTTCTTCCACACTGAAGTTACAGTGGCCAATTGGAACAACCTCAGCTTCTGTTGATTCTGTTGCCATCAAGCAGTGCAACCGAAACACTAATTATTACATCAAAATGTTTTTGTCATGTCCCCTCTGGCTGTGTGGCCAATCACCTTTTAAATTTAGGGTATCAACCAATCAAGTACTTTTTCACTCTATCTAAACTATTCCAGATTTTAAATTCTTCTACCAAATCTACTCCTAACCTTCATTGCTGTAAGAAACAGAAACCTCACTTCATCCATCTATCTACGTACCTGTCATCCCTCATTTCTGGAAATATTCCACTATTTTTTCCATACATTTTCCAAATTCTGCAGAATTTACACGCTATTTTGGTTGGATCCAACCTAGTATTTTATGTAGATTTAATTTTCTGGTTGTTATACTCTATGCCTCTCTGTAAAAATGATGTGAAGTTTCTGGTGTTGGACTGGAGTGGGCATGACAGTAGGTTATAGTCCAACAGGTTTATTTGAAATGACAAGGTTTTGAAACATTACCCCTTCATCAGATGACTTCGTCAGGGGATCTGTTTCCATACTTTCTGACTATGTGAGTAAGCAGTTACTTGCCTGAAGCCTACAAATGGGTTAACACATATCAGAGGATTAAACTTCTTTCATAATTAGGTCCTGACAATGCTTCAAAGTCTGATTCATGTAACATACAGAAATTTTAATCACTGTGTCTTTCTTTGGAATTCTACAGAGAATGTTAACTGTAACAGGTGATCATCTTAAATAATTAACTCATCTCTAGATTGGCAAAACGTATTAATTAATTTCTCTTCTTTCTTTACAGAACGATCAAGGTGGAGGTATATGACTGGGACAGAGATGGGAGGTAAGACTTAGAGTTATGAATTTTAATGACATGTGAAATAAGAATAATTCACTGGAACACTATTACACTAGATCTGATCAGCCAAAAAGCCAAGTCCTGCTACATTCTGCATTTTAATTAGCATCTTGTGAGCTCTGTAAAGATCAGATACCGTCTGGTCTGCAGCAGTTTGTGTGTAAGGCTGGCGGGTGTAAATGCGATTACCATGAATTTTGCTGCGTGCAGTTTCTTAATCTTGGCTCACTGCAACTTGCCGATTAACAGTTGCACAGTTCAGTGTAATTCGTATAGTACCATATGTCTCACTGTCTGTACTGACTACTTGTGCTAATAGGAGTTTCAGTTAAATATTAATATACAATATCTATTGGCACGCTGGCTTTTTCTTGCTGCCTGCAATGTACTCACTATTTTGTTGAAATTTTTCACATTTATGTTTTCATTGATTTTAAATATCAAAAGGAACATGAGATAAAATAACAGGTAATGTAGATCTAAATAATGTTTAATAAGAACTGGACCAGAATATGATTGGGACGGGATTGAAAGCTATAGTGGTTAACTGTGATAATTATGTATTATGGAGAACAAAATGGACCGTCTGTTCTTGAATCACACCTGGAATTGAACTCTGCATCACTCTCTCTGTTCAGCCCACCAATGTCAGCCACCAAGGCCTGTTCTCTGGAATTATCTTCCAAGATTCCTCTCCCTGTCAATTTCCCTTTGCTTCTTTAGGAGCCAATCTTGAATTCTGACTCTTTGATCAAGCTGTTGGTCACCTCCTAACATCTCCTCCTTTGTCTCGGCATGCAGTTTCTTCAGTGAAATACATTGGCACATTTTTGTACTTGGAAGACACAATATAATTTTTAGAAATGTTATTAGGGTTTGAGGGCAATTTCTTCTTGAAATTTATTCTTTCACTATTAACCTGATCACGCATGCCTTTAAGATAATCAATTTCAGGTCTGGCTTGAGGTTCAATATTTGCCTCTACGTTTGGCTTATTGCTGGGAGTATTGCACAAAATGGTCATTGATGGCTTTCAATGAGGAGCAAAAACAAATTGATTTTTGCCCCTTTTCTATGGTCTTTGTGGTAATTATTTATTTTCTTTATAATAAGAATCCTTCACTCAGCATTACATAAAGTTGAACAATCTGTTGGTGCTTTCTCTCAATGTTACTCTTTTATTAGCTCAATCTGTATTGTGTCTTAATTCACTGAATTCAAGAAATTAAAGTCCTGTTTGCATTTTCCTAAAGTTAATTCTGATGCAATCTACATGCTGGGAGGAAAATGACTCCAGCTGCCACTGCAAAAAAAACACAGCAAAACCCATGCTTCAGATGTTTAGCATAAAGTAGACTTTTGCTGAGAAGTTTTACTTCCAGAAGTATATTTACACTGCTTGGCCTTAAAAAAGTGAATTGCATGCGCATTATTCTATCATTGTACTCACAAAGGAAAGAGTGAAAGAGTTTGTTTCTCATCCTTTTGAGAAATGTTCAACATGAACTACTTTGCAGTGAAGTCAATGTGGACGGACTTGCTTAATTTTTAGTGTGACTCTGACTTTAGTTTCACAATATGGCATGAACCAAGAATTTATATCATTGCTACAACCAAGATAAGAGACATGTTCTGTCTCCTAACCCCAGAACTACACAGGACACAAGGTAAATTTAGTTGTTTTACTCAATTCTTGACATGGCCAATTGTATGCTTTTTCTAATTTAGACTGAGAATAAAAAGATCCATCGACCAAATTTCTTTACTAAGCACAACATTTTTGATTTATTATCAAACAAAACCAATTAATCAAAGACGCAGAAAATGAGCATTTGTCTTTAGGGTCTTGGTGAATGCAACTTGCTTAGGAAATGCAATACCGAAAAGTTTCCCTGATGCTGTTGAGCAGACAATCAGGCTTCATATTGAATTCCCACCAAGTGTGTCAGAAAGGCAGAGAGATAAGTTAGATAGCATTTTCCTTCGCAGGTTTTTCCACAACTGAAAGCCAAACAATCTCCAACCTAAACTAGCCTTCTCCCTCTCCTAGTCATAAAATCAGTCATGTGTTTTCCCAGAAGTGTTCATGTTCATGTTGTTTCCAAGAAATGTCCCATTTAAATAAACATGTTCCAATATCTAAAGTGGCAATTTACTGACCCCCTTATAAAAAAAATCCAGCTGGCTCCATCGAACTTGAAATAAATCCATTTTTCTGCAATCCTTCAAAACTCAGGCCTTCAACAAAATATTAAATGTGAAGGCTTCATGACACCTTCAGTCTTGGAGAAAGCAAAATGTTTCAAATGAGTTAATTCAGACATGTACAAATTCTCATTCTTTCATTATATGTCACGTATATACTCATATCTTAAATTTTCATAGAACTTATATAATTCAAACAGTTGTATTCTTGACAAAGCATTGCAACTGAAACAATGTCATTGCCAATGTGAACAATCTTTGAGTAATAAGACTGTAATAGCAAACTATATTGGAACTGGTTATTCTCTGGTATTCTCTGCTTGAATTTTTCCACAAAAGCCGAAGGTTACAATCAGCATGAGCCTGTGTAAATCTGTGTACACATACTTCAAAATGTTTAGTATGCAATAGCAATCCCGGGGCTTCCCTTTCCCCTGCAGAGTTTTTCTTGTGATGTCAAATTAGCTTTTTGGGAAAGTATCCCACTGGCTTCTCTATTCTTGATTCATCTTCTTGTAATAGGATTACACCTACACCAAGATCACTAGCACCAATTGCTATCTTGAAGGGTACAGTGAAATTAGGGTCAACCAACACAGGTTT
Source organism: Ginglymostoma cirratum (assembly GCA_024137785.1). Classification (NCBI taxonomy): domain Eukaryota; kingdom Metazoa; phylum Chordata; class Chondrichthyes; order Orectolobiformes; family Ginglymostomatidae; genus Ginglymostoma; species Ginglymostoma cirratum. Next base: position 13,435,265 of record JAHRHZ010000271.1, on the reverse strand, counting down.
GTTGATCAAAATTGCTTTCAGCATCTCAAATTCATGCTTAGTACTCCTCTGACCATATTGCCTTTGCTCTCTTTTGTGATAAATTTATCAGTGGAGCAACTATATTGCTAAAGTTTGGCACAAACCTGCGACAGAACCGTACATCCAGAATACCTCACAATTGCTCATATAGTTTTAGAGACAAAGTATTCCACCACAGCTTTTACTTTTATTGTTGTTGGCAGGACTTGGCCTTACCCTGCTATGTGCCCCAGGAAAGTTACCACACTTTTTCAAATTCATTTTTGGTTAGGCTTATTACTAAATTGGTTGATTCCAAATTTGTAAAAAGTTTTGGTTAGCACTGCTGCCTCACAGCGCCAGGGACCGGGGCTCAATTCCACCCTCGGGCAACTGTCTGCGTGGAGTTTGCACATTCTCCTCATGTCTGCGCGGTTTTCCTCCGGTTTCCTCCCACAGTCCAAAGATGTGCAAGTCAGGTGGATTGGCCATGCTAAATTGCTCTGAGGATCGGTGTGGACTTGTTGGGCCAAAGAGCCTGTTTCCACAATGTAGGGATTCGATTCAATTCATAGTTTCTAATTATTTCAAGTGGCCTTGCCAAGTGCGCTGTATGCCAGCACGTTGTCAAGATAAACCATGCAGGTAAGAACACTGATTACCACCAAATGAATTAGTCTCTGAAAAGTGACAGGGACATTTTCTACCCTGATGGCATCACCCAGTAGTAGAAAAGATTATCTGGTATGGCAAAGGCCGATATCTTCTCAGCTTGGAGTGTTAGAGGAAGCTGAGAGTATCACTGCAACAATTCTATGATGGTTTGAAATATCGCACTACCAACTCTGTCTATTTAGTTTTCTAAATGAAGAATCAGATAAGAGTCTCCCTCTGTTATTGCATTGGACCTTTGTGTAGTTTACGCAGAATCTGGTTGAACCATAAACTCAGGCACTAACATGACTGGAGAACTCCAGCTAAAAAGGTGTAGAGCTGGATGAACACAACAGGCTAAGCAGCATCGAAGGAGCAGGAAAGCTGACAATTTGGGTCTGGACCCCTCTTCATTTTCTGAAAATGAAGAAAGGTTCAGACCCGAATCGTCAGCTTTCCTGCTCCTCTGATGCTGCTTGGCCTGCTGTGTTCATCCAGCTCTACATCTTGTTATCTCAGATTCTCCAGCATCAGCAGTTCCTACTATCTCTGGAGAACTCCAGCTGCTTTGATTGACTTCAATTCAGCAGTTTTCTAAAATGTATTGGATTTCAGTTTTCACGTGGGCCTGTTTCTGTGGACCTGAGACTGCTGTTTTATAGAAGCGGTTTCTCTCACTTTTGCATCATGTTTTGCAAAACTTACACACCCTGGTTGGTCCCAACAGGCTCCTTTCAGTTTTAAAGTGGCCTTGTGAGATCTCTTCCTTGTTTTGCATCTAAATATGAAAGAATGGTACGTAGCTTCCAGAATAGTTCAGTGTTATCGAGCTGATTAGGAGCGGGTTTGATTTAGTTCTCCTTCTGCCTCATTCTAATTATTTCTTTCATCTCCACTGTCCTTACTACTTGACACACCCAAGTTTGTTCATTCTTCTCCTAACAGTAGTATTGCTTTAGCATATTGACATGATACAGCCAATTCTTCCCAGCGATCTGGAATGTCAATCAAATACTAGCCAATCTTGTTGACTATGCTATATGACCCACTGAGCCATGCTTTCCATGATTCATCCTATAAAGGCAATGATACTAATACCTCTCCCCTGGTTGAAATGTTTGTGTTCTTTGCATGTTTTCTGCCCATTTCATCATCTTGGTTGTGAAACTTGAAGCTGAGCTGTCAGCTCCTTGAACTGCTTTCCAAACGTGGATATGGAAGGATTTTATTCTTGTCTGGAATGTGGATGTTGTAATCAAGGCTGGCATTTGTTGCCTGTTCCTAGTTCCCCCAATTGTATCTTCAGGTCTTTTCTGAGGGCAGTTTAAAGTCAATCACATTGTTGTGGGTCTGGAGTCCCATATAGGCCAAACCAGGTGAGGATAGCAGATTTTGCTTCCCTAAAGCACATTAGTGAACCGGATGGCTATTTATAGCAATCAACAATGGCATGGTCACTATTAGGCTAGCTTTAATTCCAGATTTCACCAAATTCAAATTTTACCATCTCCCATGGTAGGATTTGAACTCATGTCCAAAGACGATTACCATGGGTTCATCCAGTTACATTAATGCCATTCCACTTCCTCCCACAATATCTAGGGTTAATTCCTTTGTTCTAAAAGGTTTTCCTTGATTTCAGCATACGATAAAACCGTAAGTAGGGCATTTGGCTCATTGAGTCTGCTCTGCCATTCAATAAGATCATGATCTGATAATCCTCAACACCATTTTCCAACCGTATTCCCATTACCTTTAACTCCTTCACTGATTAAAGTCAGTCTCAACCTTGACTATGTTAAAGAACCAGCCTTGACAGCTCTCTGTGGGAAAGAATTCTGCAGACTGTTGACCATCTGAGAGAAAAAAAATCCTCTGTTTTAAATGGATAACCCCTTACTCTGAGATTATGCCCTTTGGTCTTAGACTCTCCCACAAGGGGTACCAACCTTTCTGCATCTACTCTGTCAAGTCTCTTAACAATTCTAGATGTTCCAATAAAGTGTCTGCTCATTTTGTTTTAAATTCCTATGAGTACAAGCCTAACAGCTTCTTCACATAAGACATGCCCTCCATACCAAGAATCAATCTCGTGAGACTATTATGGACTGTCTCCAATGCTAATATACCTGTCCTATGTTAAGGGACCAAAACTGTTCACAGTATTCCAGGTGTGGTCTAACTAGTGCCTTGTATAGTTTAAGTAAAACCTCCTACTTTTATGCTGTATTCCCTTAGAAATAAAGGTCAACAGCCCATTGTCTTCTTTATTACACAGTGAATTTGTCTACCATTTTTGTGATTCGTGCACTAGGACTTCCAAATACCTCTGTGCTTCAACTTTCTGCAATCTTTCCACGTTAAAATAATATTCAGTTCTTCTATTCTTCTTGCCAAAGTACATTACCTCACATTTTTCCACATCACATTCAATCTGCCAAGTTTTGGCCCACTCTCACAACCTGTCTATGACCATGTAAACCCTGTATTACCTTCACTATGACTATTGTAAATAAAGTTGGCCTGGCTCTGATCCCTGCAGCATTCCATGAGTTACAAGTTGCTATCTAGAAAATGGCCCTTTATTCCAACTCTGTCTTCTTTTAGTTAGCTAATGCTGTATTCATAATAATATACTACCTTCATCACCATGGTCTTTTATCTCATTACATAGCCTTATGTGGGGTACTTTATCAAATGAATTTTGGAAATCAAATTTGTCACATCTTCTGATTTCCCTTTATCTATCCTACCAGTGGCAGTTAAGTTTTAGATGACTCCTTATTTCATGTTCATAAGTCAAAAAGGTTGAAATTGCTAGACTGATTCAATGAATCTTAGGTGGCCAGTCTCTCTAATCTTTCTTCATAGCTCCTTTAATCTCCTCCCTTACCTCACACAGCAGCCTGGGATACACCTCAACTGGCTTAGAAATTTATCCAGATCTAAGCCAGCTTAAATGGCCAAAGCCAACTCCCCCTCAATGTTAATCTGTTCAAGTACATCATGATTACTCTCCCTGATTTCTATACCTAGATCTTCATTCTCTATTATGAATACAGATACAAAGTGCTAAATTAAAACCTCAGCTACGTTTTCTAGCTACTCTTTCCCTGGTTATCCTTTTACCCCTAATTTACTTATAAAACACCTTTAGATTTTCTCTTATTTTATCCATCAGTATTTTCTCATGCCCTCTCTTTGCTCTCCTAATTTCTTTCAATATCCTGTTGCGCCTTCTTTACTCCTCTAAGACATCTGTTGTTTTGAGTTCATGATATCTATAATAAATCTCTTTTTTTTTCCTGATCCAGTCTTAAATGTACCTTGATAGCCAGATTTCTCTAGATTACTGGTTCCAGCATTCACCTTTAATTGAACATGTTGGCCTGCACTCTCTCTGTTTTCTTTTTGGATGAAACCCACTGTTCTGATGTAGCATTTCCGAGAAGTAGCTGCTTCCAGTCCACTTTGACTAAATCCTATCTTTATCAAATTAAAATCAGTCTTGCACCAACAAGAAGGGCAGTAGAGACAACCCTGGTAATTATAGACCAGTGAGCCTTACTTCAGTTGTGGGTAAAGTGTTGGAAAGGATTATAAGAGATAGGATTTATAATCATCTGGAAAGGAATAATTTGATTAGGGATAGTCAACACGGTTTTGTGAAGGGTAGGTCATGCCTCACAAATCTTATTGAGTTCTTTGAGAAGGTGACTAAACAGGTGGATGAGGGTAAAGCGGTTGATGTGGTGTATATGGATTTCAGTAAAGCATTTGATAAGATTCCCCATGGTAGGCTATTGCAGAAAATTCGGAGGCATGGGATTGAGGGTGATTTAGTGGTTTGGATCAGAAATTGGCTAGCTGGAAGAAGACAGAGGATGGTGGTTGATGGGAAATGTTCATCCTGGAGTTCAGTTACTAGTGGTGTACCGCAAGGATCTGTTTTGGGGCCACTGCTGTTTGTCATTTTTATAAATGACCTGGATGAGGGCGTAGAAGGATGGGTTAGTAAATTTGCAGATGACACTAAAGTCGGTGGAGTTGTAGATAGTGCGGAAGGATGTTGCAGGTTACAGAGGGACATAGATAAGCTGCAGAGCTGGGCTGAGAGGTGGCAAATGGAGTTTAATGCGGAAAAGTGTGAGGTGATTCACTTTGGAAGGAGTAACAGGAATACAGAGTACTGGGCTAATGGTAAGATTCTTGGTAGTGTGGACGAGCAGAGAGATCTCGGTGTCCATGTGTCTCGATCCCTGAAAATTGCCACCCAGGTTGATAGGATTGTTAAGAAGGTGTACAGTGTGTTAGATTTTATTGGTAGAGGGATTGAGTTTCGGAGCCGTGAGGTCATGTTGCAGCTGTACAAAACTCTTCTGCGGCCGCACTTGGAGTATTGCGTACAGTTCTGGTCACCGCATTATAAGAAGGATGTGGAAGCATTGGAAAGGGTGCAGAGGAGATTTACCAGGATGTTGCCTGATATGGAGGGAAGGTCTTATGAGGAAAGGCTGAGGGACTTGAGACTGTTTTCGTTAGAGAGAAGAAGGTTAAGAGGTGACTTAATAGAGACATACAAGATGATCAGAGGATTAGATAGGGTGGACAGTGAGAGCCTTTTTCCTCGGATGGTGACGGCTAGCACAAGGGGACATAGCTTTAAATTGAGGGGTGATAGATATAGGACAGATGTCAGAGGTAGATTCTTTACTCAGAGAGTAGTAAGGGCATGGAATGCCCTGCCTGCAGCAGTTGTAGACTCTCCAACTTTAAGGGCATTTAAATGGTCATTGGATAAACATATGGATGATAATGGAATAGTGTAGGTTAGGTGGGCTTCAGATTGGTTTCACAGATTGGCGCAACATCAAGGGCCGAAGGGCCTGTACTGCGCTGTTATGTTCTATGTTCTATGTTCTATTTCCACTGTCTCACCTGAAATTTCTATACTCTGGAATCTGTGGGTGATATGCTGAGGCTTTTAATTGCATTCCACCCAGTTTACGTGTAATTTCCTGAAAATAGCTTAGCCATAAAATTGAAAGCTTGAACTGACTGGATCTCCATCAGTAATCTCCATCAAGTGAAGAACCAAGTTAACTTCTTCACCATTTCAGCTATTTAACATTTATTGTTCTCAAGAGAACTTTGGAACGATTTGCAAAAAATTAAACAGTTCCCTAGGGGGCCTTGATTTGCACTCAAATCCTTTCCTGTTGAATGTTTCCTCAGACTCTGAAACATCCTTCTTTACCTGTTCTAGCTCTTGAAACTGGTATTCACTTTTTTACTGACTTTCCTGCCTCACTTCCTCTTTACCTTTGCAATTCTACTTCCACCCTATTAAATGCTTTCCCCCTTTCATCTTTCTGAAACACCCTCAGAATCTCTATAGTGTGGGATCAGGCCACTTAGCCCATCGGGTCCACACTGACCGTCTAAGGAGCATCCCACTCGCACATCTTTGTAACCCTGCATTTCCCATGGCTTATCCACCCAGCCTGCACATCTTTGGACTGTCGGAGGAAACTGGAGCATCTGGGAGAAACCCACGCAGACTTGCAGAGAATGTACAAACTCCACACAGACAGTTGCCTGAGGGCAGAATTGAACCCAGTTCCTGGTGCTGTGAGGCAGCAGTGCTAACCACTGAGCCACTATGTCCCTCCCTTTCTTTTACGTTTCACTTTCTGATTTTCTTTTCCCTAAGCTAGCTTCAATTTGTCTGCCAATTCTAATATCCTAGCTTTGTTTTTTTCTTTACAGAGATAAGTCATCCATCTCCACAAAAGTCTTAGCAAATTCTAAAAACGTTTTGGTTTAATAATGCATAAGAAATCAAGCATTTTTTCTTTTGTCATGTTCCAGCTCTTATTACCCCACTTTCAGCACCACAGTCAGCATTGGTGCTTCACTACAAGCGCCTAATTTTATATTATAATCAAGATAAGAGGAACATCTTTAGTCCTATTATTGCATTAATCACAACACAAATGCAATTGTTTGATTAAGTTCCTAGCATGACCTCATATGGTTTCTCTATATTAGACATTTAAATAAAATATCCATCAACTAGATTTCTTGAATCAATACAAACTTATCAAAGATGAAAAGCTGGTCAACTTACAATTTGTAACTTGGAATTACAAATGGTTTTTCTTCAAAATAATCCAAAATGTTTACTCACATAAACGCACACACAAATACAAACACACAGACACACACATAGATACACACACACACATGCGCGCACACACACACACAACCACACAGACACACACACAGATAAACACAGACACACGCACACACAAACACACATACAGATACGCACACACACAAACACACACACACAGACACACACACACACAGATACACACAGACACATATAGACAGAGACACACACGCAGACACACACACACCAGATAAAGGAAAGAAAATCGATCTGTTATATTAACGGGAATCTTTGCCAAGAACACTTTTGGACAGTGAAGGGAAAAATGGATGAGGCACGGACCATTGCAATGGTTTTCGATCTCGTGTTCTGGCACACGTAAGTCACTTAATTACAGGCGTAGTTATCCCTGGGGTCTTTGCAAAGGCAGCTTGCTCAAAAACACAGTATTGAGAGGAGTTCCAGATGCTCTTCAAAGGGACAATTAGGTGTCAAACTACACTTACAATAAGGGTATTTCTGAAAAGCTGAGGGATCAGCTAGGCAGGTTTTTCCACAACTAAAAACCAAACAATGTCTCAGCAAAAGTCTTCCACACCCAGCCATAGATTTAATGCTCTGTTTCCCCGGGTGTGAATTCAAGCAATTAGATGAAACCATCTGATGTCCAAGATGGCCTTGTTTAAAAAAAAACCCTACACTCAAAATGATCTTTCAGTGACCCCTTTAAAAGTAAACCAATCCAGTTATCTCCACAGAACACGAAATAAATTAATTTACCCACAATCCTGCAAAACTTAAGTCATCAAAAATATGAAACATGAAGTCTTCGTCATGTAACAAAAGTGAACTGAATTTCTAAAAACTTCAATTTAGCTGAAAATTTATGTGGCTATTTTTGTCTAAAATTAGACATGGCAGAATATGATTGGCTCTGTACATTAATTCTTGTGTCCCAATTAACATCATTGCATTAAATTCTTGTCTGAGTTACTTTTAAGCGTTTACTAATTCATGTAAAATAAGTGAGTGTAACGGGAACAAATTAATCTGTGTGCCAGAAATAACATACAGATGAAGATAGTCTCTAATCCGTGATTTTAAAAAAAATAGAAGTTTCTCATTTGAGATGAATGTTTCATTCAGCGTATGTTTGTTGCAACCAACAAATAAGAGTCATTCTGTCCAACACTGATGGTCCCAATGGTAAAATGATAATTTGAATAATTTAATTTCCTGTTGTTTGCTTTGATTCTTAACTTGATTTTAATTGATGACTTAATTCTTCATTCTAGATGAGAAAGAACAGTGTAAGCATTACATTCAGTTTGGAAGAGAGGGATTAGGAATGGGGAAGTTTATTTTTAAGATTGACTACATGTTAAACACGGGCACACCTTGTCAGAGAAGAAAATATTTTTAGATGAAACAATTTGCACATTATTGATAATTATCAATAAATCCAATCGATTGGCTACAACCAGCTAAAAAGCACAACTGTAACAAACAATGAGTCCGTGTCAGGAAGGCTGAGTGGCCTGTGCAAAAAGCTCTGCGTTGTCTTCTAGAGATAGTAGGAACTGCTGATGCTGGAGAATCTGAGATAACAAGGTGTAGGGCTGAATGAACACCAGAAGGGTCTGGGGGCGCTGAAGTAGGGTCCAGACCCAAAACGTCTGCTTTCCTGCTCCTCTGATGCTGCTTGGCCTGCTCTTCATTGTCTTCTATTTCTCTTTTCCTGGTGCCTTATATGTTAATGACTTGTCAACCTATTCAAAATTATTAGTCAGAAATCAGTCAGTATCCTCCTGTTGAAAAATCCTCTCCATTGCTTCCACAATGGCTTCCTTCCAAAGCTTATCATTACATCCATTTTTTCAGGCAGAGTCCTGGTATTGTACTTACACATTTAATTGTTCCATAAAAGTTGTTATTTTGATTTAAAGTATCTGATTTTAAGTCATGTTAAGTCATGCCTGACTACAAAGCAAGAAATGTCCCAACCTGAAATGTCAACTTTCCTGCTCCTCTGATGCTGCCTGGCCTGCTGTGTTCCTCCAGCTCCACATTGTGTTGTCTCTGACTCCAGCATCTGCAGTTCTTGTTATCTCTGAGTTTTCAATGTGCAAGTGAGTGAGTGAGTGAGTGTGTGTGTGTGTGTGTGTGTGTGAGTGAGAGAGGCATTGTGTGTGCGCGAGAGGATCTGTGTCTGTGTGTGTGTGTGTGTGAGAGAGAGACCATGACCCTGATCTTCCCATAGCTGGTCATTTTAACACAGCATCCTGCTCGCATGCCCACTTGTCTGTCCTCAGCATACTGCAGTGTACCAGTGACTCATTGTGCAAACTGGAAGAACAATGTTTCATCTTCATACGAGGTACTTTACAACATTCTGGACTTAATATTGAGTTCAACACCTTCAAACTGTGAACCAAATCCCATTCCTTCCCTTTCTTTTAGTATTACTTGTTACATTCTCTGTCACCATGTCTTTACTTCCCTCCCCCCACCCCAGAGGGACTGTCTGTTCTTCCAAATCTGGCAGTTAGACACACCATTGTTCTAACATTCTCACATTCCGATCACTTAATCCGAACGATCAACATCCTTTCTCCCTCAGCACTCCAACACCCCAATTTTGGCATAAATGCTGTCCCCTCTACACTTCACTTCAGCTCTGATGAAGAGTTATCTAGACTCAAAACGTTAGCTTGTCCTCTGTCAATGGATGCTGCCTGACCCGTTATCATCTCCAGCATTTGTTGTTTTCACCCCTAATATACGATCCACAACTTGATAATGCCAATCATTCTAATTGTGTAAAATGTCCTAAATTCCAAATGTTGTTTTGTGAAAGACTGATGAAATAAGTTACTCTGAATTAACATTAATAAGAAACGATTTCACGCTGCGGGAAAATGCCTATTACTGCTGGTAATGAGTGCCACAATAAGCTATTTTTTTTCTCCTCTCAGTCTCTATTTATGATTGCAACTGTTTCAGCAACTGAACACAGCCTAAGAACCTGAAACCAAGGATAACTACATTGGTTTGACAAGTGCTTTTTCAAGTGTTTTTCACCAATATATTAAGGAATATAAAATGAGACTATTATCTGGAGAATGAGCTCTGGCAGTCACGTATAAATAAACATTTTTGTTTGGCACTATACTGAAATATTGTGATTCAGGAAACATTGAACTTTATGATAGTGTTTAAACTATATTGTTAAAGTTACAAGTCTCACCTTTTCAATTTAACGGTAAATGTGTCAAAACTAACATTGCCATCATTGCCATGCTATTGTATGAACATGAAGAGATCACCTTTAATATTTGCACTCCCATTTTCTTTGAACCTTTTTCATGATAGCTGTTCATTTTCCTGCATTTGTCTAAACTGAAAAATATCAAATAGTTTATATGCTTTGGTGTTGCCTCCTACATAAAGCACGCAATAAGAGTTATGATGAACAATAGTGCAGGGTAATGATCCTTTTCAAAATCAATGTAACAAGTCAGAATATTACACTTTCCAGATATCTGCAAGTTGTTTCCAGCTATTTTGCCTCCCAACTGTGACAACTGAAATACAGCTTAATCATCGGGTCTTCTCTACAGTTTGAAAAATTACAACAATTACTTATATGGTTCCTTTTACGTGAAGTTGTCCCAGTGGAACATTTCATAATCTTTTTCCCCCCCATAACAGTGTTTTGCATTGTCGGTGATATCATGATTATGCTTTAAAATTGAAAAAGACAATTAACAAATTAAGATTCATTGATTTCATAACCATGAAGCCCTCAATTTTCCGGGATACTCTGCACAGAACTCCTTACAATTTTTCGGTAATCATTTTTATAATGTGCCCATTACAATGGACTCTATTCCATTTGCCTTGATTAGAAAATTCTCGAGAGCCAGTGCAAACTAAAAAGAAGCAGTTCCACGACTTATATGACATATTTTCTGCACAACTCTCTGAGTTAGAAAGTTGTAGGTCAAGACCCAACCTGAATGAGCAAACATACTGTCAGGGCTGACCCTTCAGTGCAATACTGAGAGGGTACTGCATTATCAGGAATGTTGGACTGGATGTTACTGGCCCATGGGATGGTGATAGAATGAAAGATGAGAATGTTGAGAATCTGCTGAGGAAAAGCATGAAGGGGGGAGCCCAAAGCATTCCTGTTATAAGTCAAACCAGCAACAGCAGTCGACAGTGCTACCAATTGATTCAATGAAGTGGCTAATTAATGATAACTTCCCATCTATGTGCACATTTACCTGCATCAAGAGCTTCCATTGCTGTGTGGGGAGGCTGCTAGGTAAACCTTGACAAAGCCCAAATGTTGCATGCAGCACCCCACATAATGGGTGCTTAGTAGCCCACAGTGACACCCACTTGCAGAAACATCCACCCCACCAAAAATCATGCTACATCATTGCATCACAACAAACTTCAAATCACTGGGATCTTCTTGTGTGGTTTCAGTTTCCCCTCTCCAAACTTACATGTTTTTGAACACTCCTGTTATTGAGGGACCTGCTCCCCAGAACTGCAGCCTCAGCAATTGTCACCATCGATGGTGCTGATGAGCTATCAGCCATCTGATTGGGTGACAGATCTTGCAAGTAGGCCTTTTAATCGGATGACTTCTGCAAGATGCCAACGTAAGATCTTGTGTACTGCTGGAGCAAGGTTGGATCCCACTTTTGTCCCCAGCAGGTAGAATTTCAAGGTCTCCCAGGAAATCCAGCTCGCTGTCTTTCAGATCAGATATTAAAGTAAATGCTGTTTCTCCTCTTGTATGGATGTACATAATCAAACAGTACAATTCGCTGAAGAGATGGGGAGTTCTCTTGGGCTTATGGCCAACCACCTAGAAAGCCAAGGGCAAAAAATGTATGGAAAAACCCTCTTTAAGTTGATCTCTTAGTCACACGCCATCATGACTTGAAACAGTTCTGCTGTTCCTTCTCTTCTCTGGATCAAAATCCTGGAACTTCCTTCCTAAAGGCACTGTGGTGTGTATACTCCCCAAGGATTGCAGCTATTCAAGATGACAGTGCAACAATACCTTTTCAAGGGCAAGTAGGAAAGGACAATATATACTGGCTTAGCAAGTGATGCCGTATAGAGTCATACAGCACAGAAACAGACCCTTCAGTCCAACTGTTCCGCATCGACCAGGTATCCCAAACTGACCTAGTCCCATTTGGCAGCATTTTCTCCATACCCTTCTACCCCTTCCTTTTCATATACCCATCCAGCTGCCTTTTAAATGTTGTGTATACTGTGAACTTTTTTTAAAAAGGTGATAAGGTCATTTATTTCATTATTTTATATTTTCCTGTTTTACACAAATTGACACCTCTATACCACCAGTGATGTTTTTTTTTATAAACTGCTTGAATCTCCTTTTTGTTCCTTGAGAGAGATATCCAGCAGCAATTGAAATAGCTTTGAATGTTTTATTCTAAAATTGATCCATTTCTTATTTGAGCTTTCCTGCACTGTTGCTTAGTCTAAGCACTGATGGGGATCTTGACAGGCTTGAAGCCATCGCTGAAGGACACCAACAGCCAGGTTTTGAGCACAGTATTAATGAACACACTTCAAAGATTCTATATCGACTGTGAAGCACATCGAGTCAAGCTGTTGACAGTACAAAATTAAAGTTACCTTTTTTACAAATAGGATTTGGTGGAAACATCTGACAGTATGGGTAACAAGGCAGCCAATTAGCTCTCTTCCTCTGCCCACTGTCAGTGCTAGATTTGTTCAATATTTCAGCATTTTCTGTTTTCATTTCAGATTTCCTACACCTGCCATATTTTACTATTATCTAAGTACAAGTTGATTTGTTCATTTGTGGCCTTGGACTTTCCTTGCTGTCTTTGAGGATTGTATAAACTAACAATGGGTAAAGCACAATGGCATCCAGAGATAGTGACAGTTCAGCTTGGCATACAGAAGAAGGATATGGAGCCAACCTTTCTTTGCCATTACATTGAAAGTAATTGTTTAGGTTTGTTATTAACTACACAAAATGAACAGCTCCTAAAGTGGGATAACAAGGTGTAGAGCTGGATAAACACAGCAGTCCAAGCAGCATCAGAGGAGCAGAAAAGCTGACGTTTCGGGCCTAGACCCTTCTTCAGAAAAAAAAAAGTTCCTAAAGTGGGCTGTATGTTAAAGATGGCAGGAATGTTTTTCCATTTGTCCAGGGGATGTGGATGTGGATGTCATTGGCCAGTCCAGCATTTATTGCCATCCCTAATTGCCCAGCAGGCAGTTAAGAGTCAACCACATTATTCTGGGTTTAGAGCCACATGTAGGCCAGACCTGGTAAGGATGGCAGATTTTCTTTCCTAAAGGACATTAGGAACCAGATAAGTTTTTATGACAAACAACATGGTTGCTTCAGACTGGATATTTATTCCAGATTTTTATTAAGTTCAAATGTCACCATCTACATAGGATTCAAACCTATGTCCTCAGAACATTAACCTGGGGATCTTGATTGCTATCCCAGTGAACTTACTACAATGCCACTGCCTCCCCTGCTAACTGCTACCTAAATATTACCCAACTTATATAGGACTTTTTTTTTGAAAAAATATACTTTATTCGTGAAATATAAAAATAAACAAATTTACAGACCTACCCGGTCAAACTATCCGCTCTGGATTACCCAGGGGGTACGTACGCCAACTAAAGGAAAAAAACAACAAAAACAAAAAAGAAAAAAACTCCCGGTTGGCCCCCTGACCAGTTGGAGGAGGCCCCAGCTGGACCCAGTTATTGAAAGGGCCCCTGTTATATTCCGGCCGAGGGGTCTTACACAGTGGTCTTTCCCCATCGCGCCTTGGAGGTGGCCGCCCCAAGCTTTAGCATGTCCCTCAGCACGTAGTCCTGGACCTTGGAGTGCGCCAGTCTACAACACTCGGTCGGGGTCAGTTCTTTCAGCTGGAAGACCAGCAAGTTGCGGACAGACCAAAGAGCATCTTTCACCGCATTGATGGTCTTCCAGGCGCAGCTAATATTGGTCTCAGTGTGCGTCCCGGGAAACAGCCCGTAGAGCACGGAGTCCCGTGTCACGGAGCTGCTCGGGACGAACCTCGACACATACCACTGCATTCCCCTCCAGACCTCCTGCGCGTAGGCGCACTCCAGAAGGAGGTGATTGACAGTCTCGTCCCCCCCGCAGTCGCCTGGAGGGCAGCGTGCGGTGGCGCAGAGAGTCCGGGCGTGCATAAATGATCTCACTGGTAGGGCCCCTCTCACCACCAGCCAAGCGATGCCAACTTATATAGGACTACTGTTGTTAAAGTTTAGGGGATGATAACTGATGGTTTTTCGCTTTGTTCTGAAAATCACTTTAAAAACAGGAGCTGCTATTTAGGTGACTTTGACTGGCATTCATGTTGTATCTGGAGAATGATGGTGGATTTTTGCTTATTACAGCAATAATACTTGCATTCCAGCTGCAGTCCTGAAAGAATGGTAGCAAACTACTTCTGGCAGGAACTTGTATGCAGTACGAAGGGTTCCAAATGCAAATTTGTGGGACAAATGCCGAGCTGCCTTCAATTTTGTTGTTGAACAACTCAACTAGCAGACCTCTAAGAATATTCAAATGATCCCCTTATGTTTTACAGCAGTAAACGCATTTTTAAACAAAACTTTATGAATAGACACAACTGCATCGGACATTGCAAGAAACCATTTAACATTGAACCTTAAAATGCAGTTTAACCAATTACAGAGAATAAGTGGATTAAATGAAACTTTTAAAGCAAGTGCTGAAAATTTCTCAATGGTTAAGAAAGAATAAAATGTGCACAAGCTGATACTTCTGCTATGGTAATGTTGAGGGAATTAGAAACGTAACATAAAGCATTCTAATTACCCAGACTGAGGAAATCAATTAACACATCTGAAATGAGCTACAGCTAATAGCTACCCAGGCAACTATGACATAGAGCAAACGTGTAGTGAATGCCAGCTCTGGAAAAACTGTGCTCTTTACGCAAATTACATTACTTGGCATATCTGAATTAAGCTCAGTGTCACTTCTCACCAGTGACTACATCAGTTTTAATGCCTTCAAAAACTGCAGTGAAACTACTTGACAGTTTTTATGAGAGAACTTAACTGTCTTTAGCTAAATTGGGTAGCAGTTATATAGATTAAGCTATTTACTTCTGTTAACACAGGCATTCTCTTTTAAT
This sequence comes from Ginglymostoma cirratum, assembly GCA_024137785.1. Lineage (NCBI taxonomy): Eukaryota > Metazoa > Chordata > Chondrichthyes > Orectolobiformes > Ginglymostomatidae > Ginglymostoma > Ginglymostoma cirratum. Next base: position 13,420,196 of record JAHRHZ010000271.1, on the reverse strand, counting down.
TTGGGAACTATACTATGTTCCTTATGGCCTCATAGGTTGAGAGTTGGGAGTCAATTGGTATTTCAAAGTTGTACCAGATAAGCATACTATCATAGCAGCAAAATACTGCAGGTAGTGGAAGTCCAAAATAAAACCAGGAGATGCTGGGAAATCTCACCAGATTCGGTAGCATCTGTGGAAAAGAGAAACAGAGTTAATGTTCTGAACTGAATATGATTCTTCATCAGAACTCTTGAGTTTTGAATGAGTTATATTTGATTTGAACTATGAACTCTGTTTTTATTTCCATAGATGCTACCAGACAAAATAATTTCTGTTATTCCACAGTACCTGCATTGAATTTCATTTGCACAATTTTTGACCTTTATTGATTTGGGACCATCGAGTAACACCAGTGTTCCAGGTTACCTATCTTGTGTATAAGATCTTCTCAGCATGTGCATTTAAAAAATAAACAAATAAGGAACAAGTCTACAGAAAATTGTAAGACATAACAGAAGTGTTGGGAGCAGAGAGATGACCTTATAGAGGTTTATAAAATCATGAGGGACATGGATGAAGTGAATGGATAGAGGTCTTTTTCCCAAGGTGGGGGACTCCAAAACTAGAGGGCATAGGTTTAAGGTGAAAGAAGAGATATTTAAAAGGGACTAACGTGAGGGGCAACACTTCATGCAGAGAGTGGTGCGTGTATGGAACAAGCTGCCAAAGAAAGTGGTGGAGGTGGGTACAATTACAACATTTAAAAGGCATCTGGATGGGTACATGAATAGGAAGGGTTTAGACGAATCTGGGCCAGATGCTGGCAGATGCGACTAGATCAGTTTAAGATATCTGGTCGGTATGGATGAGTTGGACCAAAGGGTCTGTTTCCATGCTATATAACTGTATGACTCTATAACATGTATTAGGGAGCTGAAAGGGATAAAAAGATACAGGTTATGAAACAGGGTCAGCAGAAAACAAAAGCAAGTACGATGCAGGCAATAACTTCCATTGATGTGGTGCCTTTCCCCTTCCCAGGATGTTCTATTGTGTTTTGCAACCAATTAAGTACTTATAGAATTGCAGTCACTGTTAAGGAAAAGTGCCAGGCAATGTAACAAAATTTTACAAAGTGTAATTATGATTTAATCAATTTTACTGATGTTGATAAATGTTGGTTAGGACATTGGGAGAAATGCTTTGAATGAGAATCTTTGGCATTTGCTTGAGAGATTGCAAAATGGGATCAATTTGCCCAACTGTAATATAACACCCAAGAAGTTAATCAACCCAATTAATCCCCCCTCCAGAATCATCCTGGAAAGGAAACTGACCACAGTTGGGTTGGATGAGTGCAGACACTGGCTGACTGTGCCTGTAGCTAATTTCAGTATGCTGTAGTGATTATATCGTGCTGTCTTTTTATTTGTGGACTGAAATCGGTAAAGAACTGTTTTACACAACCAGGATTGTTGAGGGATTGCTGCTTTTCAGAAAGCCCGCAACCTGACAATCATTGTAGGTGCTGTTTCAGAGCTGCTTTTTCAAGCAATAGAGGGAGAAATTTACAGACAAGCTGGAGTCGAGAGGCATGTACAAATGGAGATTTAGCTGGAAACAAGTAGATCATTGGTCTGTAGGTGAGTGACTAGATATCAATGACAGAGGCCTTCTGCCTTCCAACAGCCATGTAACTGCTATGTAACAGCTTTGAGGCAGCTAAGCGGTTTGGGACTGTGAACAGGGTAGAGAGATGTAATCAAATCTCCACAAGCTTAGGAGCAGTTATTCTTCTCTACAGTATAAAAGTATCTCAAGCTAGAAATAAAGTTCATTTTTACTTCAGCGGTTGCTTTAAGACATGATTTTCATAAATAAGACAGAGACCTTTGTAAGTATGCACCAGTCACCCTGTCTCTCATGCAAACAAATGACACCATCTGGAGAAGGAAGATCAAGAAGCAACGTTCCAATCAGAACAGGAATCATCTCAGCAACTCTATGAACAGTGACTACTGAACTACTTTCTCAGTTTTTCTCTCTGCCCATAATACCCTTTTATTTTTCGTCTTTGTCTCTCTGCATGTGAATAGAGGTGGAGGTTATAAGGAGATTGCGTTTTAATTACAATCGTTATGTGCTGACATTTCATAATTGTTTACCTTTGGCAAAAGTCAATTTACTTATAATGAACAGTGTAGAAATCTGGTCCTTGCTTTCTGTCAACTTGGATCTGAAAGGCAGATAAATTGAGGAATTGTGCATACTTTTAAAATGCTTAGCGTTTGTGATGACTCCGAGAATTGTGGGGCCTGATTCTCATTGCAGTCCCAGTGAGGTGTAGCGTGGCATTACCCTACATTAAGATCTTCTGACTTTAAATAGAAACACAGGAACAGGAGTAGGACATTCAACCTATGGTACCTGCCATGACATTCAGTATTGTCATGGCTTATCGAATGTTTTGTGCTTTTTATGCACACTCCCTCATTCGTCCTTTATTTCATTGGTAATCAGAAATCTATCAATCTCTACTTTAAATATACTCAGAGACTAAGCTTCCACAGCCCTGTGGGGTAGAGAATTTGAAAGATTCTCGATGCTCTAACTAAAAATATTATACCTCATCTTGGTCCTAAATGGTTAACCACCTTATTTTTGAATTGTATCAAACGGTTCTAGGCTCCTCAACGAATCAAACATCTTTCCTGCATCTATCCTGTCTGTTCCTTTATGTATTTTGGAGGTTTCAATGGAATTATCCCTCATTCTTTGAAACTCTAGAGAACACAGGCCCAGTTTGCACACACTCTCTTCAGAGGACCTAGTCTCCATCATATGAGCAAGTCGTAGAATCATAAAATCCCTGCAGCGTGGAAGCAGGCCATTCACCCCATTGAGTCCACACTGACCCTCTGATAAGTATCCCACCCAGACCCAACCCCCTCTTCTATCCTAGATTTCCCATGGCTAATCTACCTAGCCCACACATCCCTAGATACTCTGGAGCACCTGGAGGCAACCCACACAGACACGGGGAGAATGTGCAAACTCCAGACAGACAGTCACTCGAGACTGGAATCAAATCCAGGTCCCTGGCCCTGAGGCAGCATTGCTAACCACGGAGACCTGGTCTGCAATCTGTCAGTGGCAGCAATATCCTTCCCGAGATAAGGAGTTCAAAGCTGCACACAGTACACTAGTTGCAGACTCTCCCAGCTCCTGTACAATTGAAGCAAGTCTTCACTACTCTCAGATTCAAATCCCCTTGCATTAAAAGTAAATATTCCATCAGACTTCCTAATACCTTTACATACCTGTATATTGGCCTTGTATGACTGAATGACAAGGACACCTAGCTCCCTTTGTACATCTGCACTTTCCAACCTCTTAACGCTTATAAGTCCTTTTGCAGAATTAGACTTACAGTATAACATTTGATTTTTCCTGGCAGAGTTTTAATCGAGGACAGATTTGAAAATAATTTAGAAAGTTTCCATTCTAAAAGTTACTTTCTATCAGTTTAAAATGTTCCCTTATTAGTGTGTGTTTGCTTCCAGCAGGGTGTTTCACCATGTGCAAGCAATATTTATGTTATCTCCCGTGACACAAGAAATTGGGAGTGGATATCACGGTATTGCAGAATGCAACCGGTATTGATTACACTTCTATACAAATATCACATTCTTCAGCACCTAGGGCTGAATCATAATATTATTTTTAAGCAAAGTGCCAGTTGTGTTGAGTTTCCTGGAGAGTTTTACACAGTGAGGCCTAGCAGATTTTCTTGCTGTATATTACCTCCCTTGCCTCATGGAGAACCTCTCATCTGATTCTAGCCCCATCTCGTCACACTGTATTCATGGAACAACTCTCCTCTCACTGGATATCCCAGAATTGACCAGCGTCCCTTTTGCCAGCGCCACCTTTTTAAAAAGTATGTGCACCCTGTTAAGTACTGCCAAACACAGTTCCTGACATTTGTCCCAAAACGGCATAGAAGGGAAAATTGGTGGTTCTCTTTGTGGGCAAGAACCTGAAGGTCCTGTTGAATGTGGTGGTGTACAGGCTAGCCGCCATCTTCCCCCAGGACCACCAGTGGAGGCCATGGTTCCAGACTATGCCTACCTGGTCTGAGATTGCCATCTGGATTAGTCAAGTCTCAGTGCTCTGGAGGAATGCACAGCAAAACAGGAAGAGTACCTCTGATATGCCCTGCAATACAAAAACTGGGCCTGGACATCATGTTATTGAAGAATTCAACAGACATTTACGACACTTATGAAAGAACATTCCATTCCTCAGGCATATGCGTGTTTGGGCTTACACTAATTTACAACAGAAGAGCATTTCTTAGATAGTTTAATGTAATATTGAGTCAGCATTTAGTGCTCATTCCCAGTTGCCCTTGAGAAGGATGTAGTGAATCTAGAACAGTACAGCACAGGATCAGGCCTTCCAGCGACCGTGTCTGTGAGAACCATGATACCATTCTAAATTAATCCCATCTGCATGCACATGGTCCATATCCTTTATTACCTGTCTGTTCATGTGTCTGTCTAAATGCCTCTTAAATTTTATTAATGTGTCTGCTTCTACCACATCACCTGGAAACATGTTCCAGGCACCTACCACCTTCTGTATGAATGAAAACTTTCCACACACATCTCCTTTAAATTTTTCCCCTTTTATGCTTCTATCAAGTTGTCCTTCAGCCTCTGACGTTCTCGCAAAAACAATCCAAGTTTGTCCAACCTCTCCTTACAACTAATACACTTCAGTCCAGTCATCACCCTGGTAAAACTCTTTTGCACCCTCTTCAAAGCTGCTGCATCTTTCCCATAGTGTGGCAACCAGAACTGCACGCAAAACTCCAAATGTGGCCTAACTGAAGTCTTATACAGCTGCAACATGACTTGCCAATTTGTAAACGCAGTGCCCTGACTGATGAAGGCAAACATGCCATATGCCTTCTTTGCCACCTTATCCACTCGTGTTGCCACTTTCAAGAACTATGGAGTGGCGCCCCAAGATCCCTCTGTACATCAGTGCTCCTTAGGGTCCTGTATTTACTGTATACATTCCTCTTGCATTGGACCTCCCAAAATGCATCATGTCAGACTAGTCTGAATTAACCTCAGTCTGCCATTTCCCTGCCCAACTTTCAAATCCTGCTGTATCTTTTGATAAACTTTCCTCGCTATCCACAACTCCACCAATTTTTGTAGCTGCCTCTTGAGGTTTGCAGCCTAAATGTTGTAGGTATCCCGATAATGCTGTAAGGGAGGGAATTCCACGTTTTTGACCCAGTTAGGACAGCTTGGAAGGGAAAATGCAAGTGGTGGTGTATCCATGCATCAGCTGCTCTGTCCTTCTAGATGGTAGAGGTCATGTGTTCGGAAACGTTATTGGTGGAAACTTGGTGAATTTCAGTAATGCCTTTTGTAGATGGTACATACTGTTGCTGTTGTTTGTCAGTGATGGATGGAGTGTGCACTTATGGATGTGGTGCCTTGCATTGAGTACAGGAGTTGGGAGGCCAGGTTGTGGCTGTACAGGACATTGGTTAGGCCACTTTTGGAATATTGTGTTGAATTCTGGTCTCCCTGCTATAGGAAAGGTGTTGTGAAACTTGAAAAGGCTCAGAAAAGATTTATGAGGATGTTTCCAGGGTTGGAGTGTTTGAGCTATAAGGAGAGGTTGAATAGGCTGAGGCTATTTTTCCTGGAGCGTCGGAGGCTGAGGGGTGACCTTATAGAGATTTATAAAATCATGAGGAGCAAGAGGGTGAATAGCCAAATTCTTTTCGCCAGGGTGGGGGAGTCCAAAACTCGAGGGCATAGGCTTAAGGTGAGAGGGGAAAGATTTAAAAGGGACCGAAGGAGCAACTTTTTCACACAGAGGGTGGGGCATGTATGGAATGAGCCGCCAGAGGAAGTGGTGGTGGCTGGTAAAATTACAACATTTAAAAGGCATCTGAATGGGTATATGAACAGGAAGGTATTAGAGGAATATGGACCAAATGTTGGCAAATGGGACAGGATATTTGATCAGGACGGATGCATTGGACCAAACGGTCTTTTGTCCATGCTGTACAGCTCTATGACTCTGTGACTCTATGACTCTCAGTGAACTACTTTATCGTGATTGTAACAAGCTGCCTGAGTGTTGTTGGAGCAGCACTCAAGTGATTCTCAGATCACATGCTATGATGCAGTGAGGATACCTTGAGCACATCTCTTAAACGTATACTGATAAACTAGCCGTGAGAAATTACCCAATAACTTAACAACTTTCCTTTTGCCTGTTTGAGTTTTATTTCACCATGTTCTCATTTGTTTTCATGTAACTTGATTATACAATCGGCTGAAGTGGCCAGCTACTGCTGACTGCAGATTCTGTTTTTGAAGTCAGCCGCGATCCCAATGCTTAACTGTTCCTAACTGCAGTAGTTGCCTCCAATGTGTTTAACGAGCCCTTGCACCACCCCATCCAGCCTCACATCCAGGTGCCTGCACACAAAGAGTGGTACTAATTTCCCCATTTCAGTGGATGGACTGGGATTACTATATTGACAGACCTATACCACCCGACGATGCTTCGCTATGCTCAATCATTTTCGGTGTTCTTTGTTAAACCCCATATAGTTCTATCCCTTCTGAAAGCTTTCCCATCTTCCTTTAGATGTTTATCAGTAATGTTCCATTATATGTAGTCCCTTGTTGCTAGCTTTTCAGATAAAGATATACATAGAATTTGCTAGAAAAGTAGGTTGGATTTAATCCTAAATTGTGCTATGTCCAGGGTCCATTCCTCATAAATCCAAATGTCAATGTCTGTCTTCACCTAAACTCTCTGTTCCTTCCTGCTAGTACTTGTTTAGTTGCATTGCCTTCGCACTTAATTTTAAAAGACTGAAAAAAAAAGGGTTTCTTTCCTTCTACATCATTTCCAAACTCCCCTGCACATTGGTTGAATGACAGCCGAAAAATTACGTCTAAGTTTCTTCCTGACAGGCACATGGAATTGATGGAGGGTAGGGATTGTAGTCCAACAGACTGGGCTTTCTCTAATGTAGCAGACAACCTGATTTTTTTTTTGCAGTCTTATTTTTTTCTGTGTCTGAAAACATTTGTAGGAGAGATCCTCAGAATGCATCACACTACAGTTTAATAGATGAGATTTGACAGGATGGAAAGTGTGTGGGAGTCAGAACATTTAGGTCAAGATTGCACTGTTTTCTCCAGCATAAACCTTTTGTTGATGTGTGCATAACTGTTGCTATTGTCCCAGCATTTACACCTGTCTAGCATTGTTAACAACTGTACACATTTTTTCTTCAATATATAGTGTGAAGTTTGTACTGACACAATCAGTTTTAGGAACAAAAAGAAAGTTGCTGGAAAAGCTCAGCAGGCTGAGTTCTGACGAAGGGTCACCGGACCCGAAACATTAACTCTGTTTTTTTCCCGTCACAGATTCTGCCAGACCTGCTGAGCTTTTCCAGCAACTTTCTTTTTGTTCCTGATTTACAGCATCCGCAGTTCTTTCGGTTTTTACAATCAGTCTTAGATCTGTTCACATAATGAGATCAATAAAAGTTCATCATACACTGATCTGAATCAAACATGTACGTAATATGAAATTAAGTCTCCATTTTAAGGTATTCAAACTGCTTATTTCTTCAGGTATAATTTCATAATCTAATCATTTTGATTAGATAAAGGAAATATCAAACATACAAAATGATGTTCTTGAAATCTTTTGTTTGTAAACATTAACCTTTCAACATGAATTTATATTTAGACAGCATTTAACATGGTGACATATCCCAAAGCTTTTCACAGAAAGCTGCAGGGAGCCAACCAGAAGAAAAAAATAGGAAGAGTGACAAAACCTGGAAAACAATGTGTATTGAGAACAATTTTAAATGTGAGGAGAAATGAAGAGGCACAGGTGAGGGGGTCCAGAGGATCAAACCAATTGATCTGAAGGCTGTGCTACCAATTAATGGGGAAGGAATGGCAGCGAGGTGACGGCGGTGTACAGAAGGCCATTGATGCTCTTATGAGGGAATGGCAAGCTGGAGGAAGTTGTAAGGTTTAGAGAGGGTGAGCCATGGAAGTATTTATAAATGAAGAGATATTTTTAACCGTACTGATTGAAACAAAGTTGGCCAGATAGATCTTCCTGAGTGTGAGTTCCATGATTGGGGTTGTTAACTTGGGCCAATCAGGGAGTCCTGGCTGACAGGCACAGACAGGATTCACAGGAAATTTCCTTGCTCTAGGGACTGGCTCTGAGCTGGCTGGTCAGAGTCCATATACCGTGCACGTGTAAATAAAGGGTGACTTGGTGAGGGGCTTTCGGTCTCCAGGGAGTTATTTCATTAACCCAATGCATTAGGGAATGGGGTGTCAATGTAGGTCACTGAGAAAGTGGATGATAGGTGAGTGGCAGTGTGACGTGGGACACGTGTAATAGTTTTGGACAGGTTGAAGTTTTGGGATGATCAAGGATTAGAGCGACCAGGCAGTATAGAACTGGGAGTACTTATGGTTGGAGTGCATAAAAAACAAGGTTAAACAAATTGAAAAACAAATTGGAGAACATTATTGAAGAAAATAGTGACCAACGTCTGTTCTGTTATGTAATGTTTCTGAAAAAATTATCTTACGCTAACTGAACTTAATAATCAGCACATGAATGTATGTTGAGTAACTTCATTTACTTTGCTTGGAATTGTTTAACTTTTAATTTTTTTTCTGCCTTTCTTCCCGTTTCCTCTCTTTTCAAACTTCCAGAATGTAGTACATTCTGAAAAATTTTTTGCTTCTTTTAAGAAGAGTTCAACTTTACCCTTTATTTCCATCCTCAGGAAAGTATTCTTGAGGTGTCCTCTCAATATTTGCACACAAACAGACGCATGTGAACATGTACACACACTCAGGTGCACTCACACAGTCTGCCTCACACCTGTGCACTCCATATGTACACACACACCCTAATGTACACATTAACACACTCTACCTGTCTCACACTGTCTGTCAAGTACACCCTCTCAAGGACAGACCCTCACGCACATTCTCATCTTTGTGTTTTCTCTCGTTTACACTCTTGTGCACTTGCTGTCACAGGCACTCATTCACACTGGCATAGAAATACACACATACTCATGAACACTCACTCACTCGTTCTTTCATTATCTCTTTCACACTTAATCCCATCTCTCAAACACAAACTTGCTCATTCTCACATATATTGTCCTGCATATGCGTTCTTCTGTCTGAGCACTGTCTCCCAATCACAAATTCTCACGAAAATGATGTATAGGAACACAGGTGCAGGAACAGGCTTCCATTTGTTTGAACCCACTCCATCATTCTGTGTCATAGCTGAACTTCCACCTCAATGCCATCCTCCCAGACTATCCACATATCCATTTATGTTTTGTGTCTTGTGTCTAGAAATTTGCTGATTCTGACTGGAAAATACTTGGTGAATTGGCTTCCACAACCCTCTGAGGTAAAAGAATTCCCAAGATTTATCACCTTCTAAGTGAAGTTTTTTTTTCTCATCTCAGCCCTAATGCATTATGCATAAAATGAAGGGAATTATAACAAAAACTCAAATACCACTCACCTGTGCAATGATTATTTATTTTAATTAGGTTTGCACTAATGAGACTGAAATAAAAATATTAAAAAGGATGTATGAATTCTCATAATTGGCTGGAAATTCTTGTATTGTTTATCTATAGACACTCAAACGACTTGGCTGGCCAAAACATATTTGTTACTAAGCCAATTTATTTCAGTCTCTGTACCTTATTTGACAGCTAAATTTAATATTAATCTTACGACCAACTGTGCTAAATAGAGGAAAGGAAATCAAAGAAAGTCTGAATCTTATTCTGTTTTATGCGTTTTGTTGGCATTCTCTGCCTCCAGCAGTATTACAGTTTACCCTTGGTCTACCCTCATTGATTCTTTAACCAAAATCAATTGGAAAATATTGTTTGCATGGGCCCTTTAACTAATTATTTTGAAAGTTACTATTTCTTGCACAGATTCTCTGCTGCATTTCACAGAGTTGCAGTTTTTATTCTTGGTCGCACAAACCATAAAATCTTCGACTGCCTTGGACTGCATTGACTCCATGTTGTTTCTCAAGTACAGGACCTCCTGATTACTGTGAAAATTATACAGTATGGAAAATGCATTCTGTTACATCAATGCAGAACATTTTTATTCATGTGTGGAATTGACCAGTTGACAAATGGCAATATCAATATATTATTTGAAAAGATTTGCATAGAACACATAATTCATGTTTTCTGTTGTCATGATTGTTGGCCATGTTTTACTGTCAACTTTTCAAGTTGTAAATTGTTATGTCAACATTTCTGTTGAAATTTCAGGCTGTAACTCCTAAGCGACTCTCGGAATTGAGTTTCTTTATCTCTATCTTATGTATGAAAAGACATGTTCATTATCTTATAATAGATGACCTTGCAGGGAACTTACCAGTATTTAAATGATGCATTTCTTTCCAACCAGAAACAGTAATGAGCATACTGTCTGAGTAACCATTTGTCCAATTTGCATTGCTTCACTTTGTGTATGTTTTCTGCTCTCTACCTGTTTACTTTCTAGTTTTGTTGCCACACCATATTCTAAAAAAATCATGTACCTTATTTTTCTTCAGGAAAAACCCAATCAGTTACAAGAAATAATGCTGATAGAAAGGTGTCAAAATAACTCCACACTTATTTACAATATACCAAAAAAAAGTCTATCTTCAACTGATAAAGAGATAAAAGGTACTGCAGACGCTTGAGAATCCAAGATAACAAGTTGTGGGGCTGGATGAACACAGCAGGCCAAGCAGCATCATAGGAGCAGGAAAGCTTGACGTTTCGGGCCTAGA
>JAHRHZ010000271.1:13288450-13408882 GCA_024137785.1 Ginglymostoma cirratum | reverse complement strand
GCCTGCTGTGTTCATCCAGCCCCACACCTTGTTATCTCTATCTTCAACTGCTGTCCTTCTTCTAATTTCCAACGCAATGCTCAACTTGAGTTTTGGTGATATCGTCCATTTGTTTGCACGAACATCTGTTCCCACTGCTCAGCTTGAAAATCTTTGCGGTTTTCAGCTTGATCTTTAAAGTAGATACATCCATGTTCCTCAGTTCCCGATTCATATTTGCTGCTGACAAATCAAGCAAATCTCAAGTTCAGTTCCAACCCTTCACTCACTCCCTCCAGTGCCAGCCAAGTCAGTTGAAGTCAGCTCTGCCACTACACCAACCTCACTTTCTAAGCATGATATATATGTATAGATGATTTGGAGTTGAGCACCACGTGTAGGGTGTCAAAGTTTGCAGATGACACTAAGGTGAGTGGCAGAGCAAAGTGTGCAGAGGACTGTGAAACTTTGCAGAGGAACATAGATACATTGAGTGAGTGGGCAAAGGTCTGGCAGATGGAATGCAATGTAAATAAATGTGAAGTCATACATTTTGGTAGGCATAATAGTAAAAAGGATTATTACTTGAATGGTAAAAAGTTGCAGCATGCTGCCATGCAGCGGGACCTGGGTGTCCTTGTGCATGAATCACAGAAGGTTGGTCTGCAGGTACAACAAGTAATTAGGAAGGCAGATGGAATTTTGTCCTTCATTGCTAAAGGGATTGAGTTTAAAAGCAGAGAGGTTATGTTGCAGCTGTACAAGGTGCTGGTGAGGCCACACCTGGAGTACTGTGTGCAGTTTTGGTCTCCTTATTTGAGAAAGGATGTACTGGCACTGGAGGGGGTGCAGAGGAGGTTCACTAGATTGATTCCGGAGTTGAGGGGGTTGGTTTATGAGGAGAGACTGAGTAGATTGGGATTATATTCATTGGAATTCAGAAGATTGAGGGGGGATCTTATAGAAACATATAAAATTATGAAGCGAATAGATAAAATAGAAGTAGAGAGGATGTTTCCACTGGCAGGTGAAGCTATGACAAGAGGGCATAGCCTCAAGATTAGAGGGAGCAGATTTAGGACTGAATTGAGAAGGAACTTCTTCACCCAGAGGGTTGTTAATCTATGGAATTCCTTGCCAAGTGAAGTCGTTGACGCTACTTCAGTAAATGTTTTTAAAGCTAAGATAGATTTTTTTGAACAATAAAGGAATTAAGGGATACGGTGAGAGTGTGGGTAAGTGGATCTGAGTCCACGAAAAGATCAGCCATGATCTTGTTGAATGGAAGAGGAGGCTCAAAGGGCCGGAAGGCCTACTCCTGCTCCTAGTTCTTATGTTTTTATGTTATGATAAGTTTAAATATTCACACAAGTTCAGAAAAACAAAATTGTACTTAATTTCCTGATTACCAATTGATTATCTGTCATTCCAACATATGCCTCTGTGCACGCCATCATTACTATCATCCTTTGGTGCTTGCTAACCCTAACCCAATGTTCTGGATGCCAAATTAAGCACGGTGGTGATAGTCATTGTAAAGAGGTCACCAAGTACAGTAGCAAATCTGCTGGAATGGAAAGAATCCATCATGATATCTAGCTTCAAAAGAGGAAAAAATAGCTTCAAAACACAGAATACAGATGGTGTGAATATACAACTCATTGTGGTGAAGATTGGAGGTGAATAGTATGGAGCAACTTTGCAAGAAGTTGGAGAAGCACAAGGGGAAGAAGGGCATTGAGTGTCATGCTGATGGTCATAGTTGAGGAAAGAATGGAGGCTCCCATTGAAGCTGTGCTGACCTGGGCTGGCTGGAGCGCTGAATGTCCTGTGTTGAAGTTGCCCATTACTGAAGAGAATTGTTAGTTGATGCAGCAGTTTCCACAGTTAGAATTGTAGCCTTCATGCTCATGGGAACCAGACAAAATAATGAAGTGTGCCTCATAGAAATCATAGTGGGAAAGAGAAAACTTATTGTTTAATAAAGTATATAAGGGAAAGTCTGATCCCACCATAATCAAAGGCTTTTTGAGCAATTGCCATTACAAATTACACATGTAGGTATATTGGAATTATAAATGCACCTAAAAAATTAACATTAAGGAATTTAGCTAAATTCTTTTCGACAATTGACTGTAGATATTAGAGAAAAGCCCCCATCCCATCAGCAGGGGGATTGAAGGACAAATAGTGTAAACACCAAGGACTGAATGATGTATGACAAATGGTATAAACAGATAACCTTGTGAAAGGACAGTGGAAAACATTTAGCATTGAAAAGGGGCATTTGCAAAACATAGTCATTATGACCTCAGGAAAATAAATAATCACAGCCTCACAACACACAAAACAGCACCCACTCAGTGTGATGCAACTGGCAAATGTCTGGGAGGGGCATAACAGTCAGAAGGGAGGTAGCAAGCACTGATGTCAAAGTTGCAAGTTATCATTATAACAGGGAATGTATAAATATCCTATACTTTATTCGGAAAGGTAGAATGTCACTGACCTCCAATCTGAGCTGTATTTAAGGGGGCAACTGGGCCCCATATGAAAGACAAATTCAGAGCGGTGTCTGGCCTGTCCCACACGTATGGTAAAAGTGCTTTGAATGAAGGTCGCTTTTACTGCAGAACACAGAACTGGAAGCTCCTCTTTGACATTACTTCCCAATATCCTGGTTTTGCATTGTATGTTCTGATGCAGTGCTATGGAAGGCAAACAACTAATCAGTGTCAGTACCTTTTATCTCTGAATCAGTGTCATATGGTTTGTTCATGGCTGTTCCTGGCAAGTTTCACATTAACCTCTTGAGAAGTGGGCAGGCTGCCTTTTTAAGCCATTGAGATTCAGCCAGAATGTTGTTAGGGAGAGAGTTTAAGGATTCCGGCCTAGCAACAATGGAGGAACTGCAATATAGTTCCAAATCAGAATGATACGTGACATGGTGAGTGACCTGGAGGGAAACTTGCAGGTGTTTCCATGCTTTTATTGTTCTAGTTGTAGGTGTTAGAGGCAATAAGACCGTACAATATAGGAGCAGACTTACGCCATTCAGCCTATCAAGTCTAGTCCACCGTTTAATCATAGCTAATGTGTTTCTCAACTCCATTCTCCTGCCTTCTCCCCATAACCCTTGATCCCCTTACTAATCAAGAACCTATCTACCTCTCTTTGGACACACTCAATTACTTGGCTTCCACAGCCTTTTGCAGCAGTGAGCTTCACAGATTCACCACCCTTTGGCTGATGAAATTCCTCCTCATCTCAGTTCTAAAGGGTCATCCCTTCACTCTGAAGCTGTTCCCTCAGGTGCTAGACTCTTCTACTATGGAAACATCTTCTCCACATCCAATCTATCTTGGCCTCTCAGTATTCTGTATGTTTCAATGAGATCCCACCTCGTTCATCAAGTACAGACTCAGAGTCTTCAACCACTCATCATATGGGCAGCACGGTGGCTCAGTGGTTAGCACTGCTGCCTCACAGTGCCAGGGACCCAGGTTCAATTCCACCCTCGGGCGACTGTCTGTGTGGAGTTTGCATATTCTCCCCATGTCTGTGTGGGTTTCCTCTGGGTGCTCCAGTTTTCTCCAACAGTCCAAAGATGTGCAGGTTACATGGATTGGCCATACTAAATTGCCCATAGTGTTCATGGATGTGTAGATTAGGTGGGTTATAGGGGGATGGGTCTGGGTGGGATGCTCTGAGGGTCAGTGTGGACTTGTTGGGCCAAAGGGCCTGTTTCCACACTGTAGGGATGCTGTGAATATGACGAGCCCTTCGTCTCTGGGATCATTCTTGTTAACTTCCTCTGGACCCTCTCCAATACCAGCACATCCTTCATTGAATACAGGGCCAAAACTGTTCACAATATTCCAAATACAGTCTGACCAGAGCTTTACACAGCCTCAGCTGTAAATCCCTACTCTTGTATTCTAGCCTTCTTGAAATGAATGCTAACATTGCATTTGCTTTCTTAACTACCGACTGAATTTGCATGTTAACCTTAAGAGAATCCTGAACAAGGACTCTTAACTCTCTTTGTGTTTCAGATTTCTGAAGCCTTTCCCCATTTGGAAAATCGTCTACGACTCTATTCTTCCTAACAAAGTGCGTAACCTCATAACTTTCTCACATTGTATTCCATCTGCCTCTTTTTTGCCCACTCTCTTTGCCTGTGCAAGTCCTTTCCCCTCCCTACTACCTGTCCTTCCATCTATCTTTGTATCATTACAAACTTAGCAACAATGCCGTCAGTTTTTTGTCCACATTAGCAATGATTCCAGTCATCTAACTTTTTTAATATAATTATATGGAAATAAAATATTGAAGATAAATTTGTTAAATTGCTCTCAATTATGGCATTTAACAATTGGTTTCTATTTTATCCCCTTTAATTGCGTAAATACTTAATCTAGTAAATTGCCTGGGATTCTAAAATGCCAATTCATCCATTATTTTGTTCCAAGCCCAGTTCACATATATTATTTGCATAAATTGCTCATTTGGAAAAAGATTTTTGCCTCAGGTGTAAGTCACAGTTATCTAGTTATGTTTGCATTTTAAGGCAGACAATACAATGCAAATATAAGGCTCTTCATAACTATATTTTCATTGTTTTATTCTCCTAATCACAATTCAAATGCATCCATTAGGGTGAAATTCAAGCAATCATGCAGTGAAAAACCTTTTATTACAATGGCATTGTTTGACCAGTTAGGTGAAAAAGAATTGTCATTCCTGAAGATTAATTTGTTTCTGCTGTATAATAAAACCGTTAACAGGCAATAACAAGGTTTTCAGTTGATGAAACGCCAATATTAGAGAAGCACTTTCAATCTTCAATGTCACTTAATAGTTAACTTCTTCTCAGCTAGATGGACATTTTGCATTTTGTGAAAGTGCTGGTATAATTTTAATCTGGTCTATGAGTGGAGTGCCAAGTATGAATGTCAAAATATATCTTGAAATAAACTTGACATTTGACAAGTCCCGTTTTAAGTGTAACTCTTTAATGCATATATCTGTCCTGTTTTTAGAGCTGTTCCCTTTTATAAGCTACACAATGTACCAATCTTCAACTTTCTCAAATTAGTTCCACAATTCTGTATACTTTCAAGACAAACTGAGGGTTGGCTTACTGAGCAAGTCCATCAGCTTCTGAAAAAAAAATAAAAGAGCTAAGATTTCAACAAGAACTTCTTTGTCAGATTTCAGCATACTGTTTCCTGGTCTTCCTATCACCTGGTTTCTGCACTGTCATCTTCCCCTGAAACATGTATGTCCATTTTGCTCCTTGTGAATGCATTGGTAAGCTGGCAGTGCTGTTAGTTCAACTTTGTCTCACAACTGTGTACTTCCAGCTCCCCCTCATCTTTCTTTTTATTAGTCAAAAATATCCTGTTGTTACTTCTACTCAAGAATTCATGTCTCTGATGTTCTGATTAGCATCATCCACCTGCCTTTACAGTGACAATAGCAATGTACTGAGTATATTCCTGCCTTAGTGGAAGTGTTTCCACATTTGAGTTAGACAGTACAAAGGTTGAACCATAATCCAGGTGTTCCTATTGGATGGAGATGTGAACTCTTTATGCTAATTTGAAATGCAGTTGAAAAATTAAGCCGGAATGGCCTTCTGTTATGTGAGTGATATATGTATAGAAAGATATTGAAATGGTTTGTAGGTTTTCTATATATTATTCTGCATAATAAATTACTGCAAAATACAGGTTGAAGTTTATTTACGTGATTCAAATATCACAGACTCACACATGGTCCTGGACTTTTTAATGGCCAGGTAATCATTTCTGCAGCACTGATAGCAGTTGAGCATAGATACCCTGCAGAATCACTGACCCTGAGGGAATTGCTCAGAAATATTGAAGATTCCGCTGGACAATTCCGGAACATCTGGAATTCTCTGAAAGTATCCATTTAAACCTGAGATTTTGAAGGTTCAGTTGCAGTTAACTAAGTACTTACTCAGGAAAGGCTAGACTATTAAAAATCTGATCTGACTCCTGAGTAACTATTCACTGACTCACAGCATACTACAAACACCCCAAGTACACCTCCTCTAGACCTCTCGCAACCACCACACCCTAAATTGTTTTCGTCCCTGCCTGAGACCCAAAATTCCCACTACTGGAATCAACAACACCCAAACTTCTTAGACTGAAAACACCCTCCAATGGACCTGATGACCTCCTCCTCCCCTACGTTTGGAATATTATGAGCAGTTTTGGGCACTATATCAAAGGGATGATGTGCTGGTGTTGGAAGGGGTTCAGAGGAGGTTTATAAGAATGATCTGGGGCATAAAAGGCTTATCATATAAGAAGCAGTTGAGCACTCTGGATTTGATGCATGATAGAAGGAGGGGCTGGAGGAGGTCTAATTGAAACGTACAGAGTAATGAAAGACCTGGGTAGAGTGAATGTGGAGAAGGGATACCCACTAGTAGGAGAGACTAGGACCTGAGGGCAAAGACTCGGAGTGAACGGACGACTGTTCAGAACTGAAATGTGTAGGAATTTCCTCAGTAGAGCATGATTCATCGTTGGAACTCGTTGTCACAGAAGGCTGTGGAGTCCAAGTCATTGAATGTATTTAAGGTAGAGATAGATACAGTCTTGATCAGTAAAGGCATCAAGGGTTATGGAAAGGGGCAAGAGGACGGGCTTGAGAAACATATCAGCCATGATCAGATAGCGGGTTAGACTTGATGGGCTGAATGACCTAATTCTGGTCCTATGTCTTGTCTTATGGTTTAGGGACTGGACACTCAACCTCTACTCCCAGATTCAACATTCCCTGTTAACTCCCAGGCTCGAAACCCCCAGCACTGATTGACCCCTTCTGTCCTCAGGATCTGACATCCACATCCATGCCTTGCACTCTGTGAACACTTTCCCTGCTGATAGACCTGACATCCTCCCCTATTTTCTTTGGGACACAACACCTCCTTTCCCCTGCCCATAGGACCCAGTGTCCCCCTCACCCTGCCACTGGACCCAATATCTCCCAGCCACCCTGACCGACCGTAAACACTCCGTCATTTACCAGGCTCCTTCCCCACTTTGCACCCTGGCAACCTACCTACATGGCATCATGGTACCCTACCCATCTGACTCCCTAACTCCTGCCGACCTGACATCCAGCATCCTACTGTCACTTGCACCTTCCCTTCTTACCCTTTCACATGAGCTGCCAAAGCGCTTGTCTGAATGTTCGCCCTTTAAAATCACAGAATGTGGCAACTGGTTGCTATGACAAAGAGGGTGTGGCTTGGCTTAACCGGACTATCCTGCACGAAGAAGGACGTTTCCACATTTCTGAATGGATCCCTGATCAAAATCTCCTTTCAAAAATGTAAAGCTCTTTCTTAACACAGAAAGGAGCAGAGTGGCAGTCTGAGTGTAATTGTCATTCCTTAGAAAGTTTTCAGCTGATAGTCTGGATTCCATGCTTATACAGTGCTACTGTACATTACACAAATGCACAACTCACCCACCGAACACACTACACTAACTCCATGACACACAAAGAGTGACTGTTATACTTTACAACATGTCATGATTGTCTTCAAGGGCTGTCTGGTCAGGAATTCAAGACATAAGACAACACTTATGGCCATGAAAGAAATGTTCACATCACATCTTGTCAGACTGCTTATTATCTGGCAAATGCTTCAAACTATTCTCCAAAAATGCAATAACGTTATCTTAATCTGTAAACTAACCACTTGAGGTGATAGCAAGAAAATATTTTTCCCACTTCATGTTACATTTTAGTGATATTTTCGTGCCTTGCTTGCGAGATATCCTAAACCAGTAACTGACAATCTGCAGTTCTTGTTCCCATGTTGTTGTTAGTGGTGATGCCAAATGATGATACTCTCATAATGTATAGGAAGTCCAGACTTGACTTTTCCCCTTATAGCATTGCATTGCTTTAATATCATCAAGCAATTGGGGCTTTGAAGGTCATGCGATTTATTTTATGTTTTCTATTGTAGTACCTTATTTGATCCAATTTGCATCATTTTGACACAACTTTTTCTTCCCTCAGACTTGAAGTGGCTCCCAACCTTGCGACTTGCAGTGTTTCCTGGTGTTACAATACTGCCTAAGGCCTTCAACAGGGAGTGCTCACCCACCAGGCCCCAGTCTGCTACCTGAAGCTGCCTCCTGACCCCAGTCACATAGCTGCCTGACAAGGCCCCCTTCCAAAGAGCCACCCTCACCCAGAACATGCCTGGACATGCCCTTCAGGCCTGTGACTTGCTGTCCACTTGTCAGCTCAGCAGCTATCCTCCTCCCTCCCTCCCCCAACTATGGCTCATGGGACACCAGCCACAATTGAGCAAGGAATCCTCCCCCACCATTAACTCCCCCTACCAAACCCCACCATCACTATTCACACCCCCTAAGGTGGTATCTGCAGCAGCAGCGTCTCTGCAGCAGGCTGTGGCCATAACTGGTGAAACAAGAGGAACTTGGAGTATAAGAGTTAGGATGTCATGTTGAGGTTGTACAGGATGTTGGTGAAGTTCTTCTGGAGTACTGTGTCAAGTTCTCGTCACCCTGTTATAGGAAGGATGCTATTAAGCTGGAGAGGGTTCAGAAAAGATTCATCAGGGAACGGAAGGTTTGAGTTATATGGAGAGGCCGAATACGCTGGGGCTTTTTTCAACTGGAGGTTGAGGGATGACCTTGTAGAAGTTTTTTAAAATCATGAGGGGTATAAATGAGGTGAATAGTAGGTATCTTTTCACAAGGGTGGGGGATTTCAAGACAAGGGGGCATATTTTTAAGGTGGGAGAAGAAAGATTTTTAAAAGATATACGGGGCAACTTTTTCACACAGAGTAGTTTGTGTATGAAATTAATTTCCAGAGGAAATGGTGGATGTGGGTACAGTTACATTTAAAAGACATTTGGATCAGTACATGACAAAGAAAGTTATGGAAGTATATGGGCCAAGCACAGGCTGGTGGGACTAGTTTAATTTGGGATTAAGGTTGGCGTGGACTAGTTGGAGTGGATGATCTGTTTCCGTGCTGTATGACTGTGAGTACACTTAAAATAGTTTGGGCCTCTCCAAGAAAAATGATGCAGATTTTCCATTGGTTCTTCGAATCTTTCTGTTTCCCAAGTTAAATCTTAATCAGATTTAATTCCTTTTAAGGTGGGGAAAAAGATAGACCTTAAGAGAAATCCAGGAAAAGTAAGATACCAGCATTCACTAAATTATTATTGTCAAACATCAGTGCTCCTGGTCAGAGGGAAAAATTAGTTTTTTTTGAAAAAGAAATACTTTGAAATGAAGATTCTGGTTATCCTAGACTTCTGTTTTGAAGTATTCAAAATGAGGCAACCAGTACATCTCACTAGCTAGTTCTACTGGTTTTATCTTCTGAGCATTGATACAGAAGCAAAATATGCAAAATATATTATCACAAAATCTGTGATTTGTCTTGAACAGGAATGTAACATTTGTTTGTTTCTCTTGATTTATTTTATGTGATTACATGCCAATACAGTCTTAATTACAACCCATTCTACAGGAGATGGAGTTGTCAAACTTGTCAAGCATGTTTCAAAAATGCTCTCTGACAATGTCCTTTGTCCTTATCATATATGTAGACATACTTCATGTAGACAGCAAATAATTATTGCATTATTAAAATACAGCGTGTTGGGAAAGAAACTTCTATTCTTAATGAATGTTCTCAATTCTCTTACAAAAGAACGTCATGCAAGCAATGGATTGCTATGAATTACAGCAACTATAATTTGAAACACTAGGAAGCACTGAGATCAGGGCTATTTAACAACACAAACATAATTTACAGTAAGAATATTTTATTTCAGTAAGATGTTCCAATTTCACAGGAGCACTATCAGACAGAATGTAAGATGAAGCCACATAAGGAGATATTAAGATAGGTAACCAAAAGCTTGGTCAAAGAGGTAAGTTTCAAGGAATTTGGTTAAAGGGGGAAAGCAAAGTGACATGGTTTAGGGAAGGAGTTTCAGGGAATAAGTCTGAGGTGGCACAGTGAATAACTCTGAGGTGGCAGAGTGTCAGTGGTAAAGCAGAGGAAACTGGAGATGCCCAAGAGGCTGGAGGAATACAGAGTTTTCAGGAGATTGCAGGTCTGAAGAAGGTAATAGAGATGTGGAGGGATTTGAGCACAAGGATAAAAATGATAAAATATAAGGGATTGCCAGTTCAAGAATCAATGTATAACAACAAATGTAAGGATGAAGGGTGAATGGGGCATAGTGCAAGATGGAATAGAAGCAACAGAGTTTTCAATTAATTTGAGTGTATGGAGGGTGGAGAGCATTGAAATAGTAAAGTAAAGAAAAGGCACGGTTTCAGCAGATGGACTGCAGCAGGAATGATGTATCAGCTTATTCAAAGCCAGATCTCAGACCAGCACCTCAGCAGTAAACTGTTGAAAATCACACCGTACTGCTCAGCTGTACATTTGCAACATTGGACAGTGAATATTCAAGATTTTCATGTTTATACAAAACAGCACAAGTGCAGAAACAGTCAAAACTAACCAAACATTTCATGCCAACATTTCACTATAAACTGAGAAAGCTCATTATATATTTTGCAAATCCTGAATTTTCTTTCACCCTCTTCGAACTTAAAACTCAGAAATTCAGACATGGCTACCTATCTTTAAGTTTCCTGGAAGTTTCTTCTGCAATGGGATAGTTTTGACAATGCAGAGCTGCATGCTGTCCGGTTCGACTGGCTCAGTAGTAAATTCAGTGTATGTGGGGTAGAGGGAAAAGGGCAATCATCAGGATGTTTATGTTTGGACATGTTTGTATTTAGTGTACTATATCCTATGACTTCTATCGAACTGATGTTGAGCTGCCTGATGAAATGGCAATTTATTACAGCACCAATTATAGTGAACCACTATACCTTATATAGTACAAAACCAAGGATTTTATAATCCATCAGCTGCTGGGAAATGCTTTGATCTGGACGAATAACCAATACACTTGGCAACTATTAGATTTAGTCAAGGTGAAATTGTAAAAATGAGAGCAGTTATTGAGATAGGCTGGATAATGTACATATTTCTTCAGACTCCAATATATCAGGACTTCGTGATTTGAGATTGTGTTTTACTGACAGCTTAGTAAAAAGATGCTTCTTTCCTCCTTACTTTTGATATATATAAAGGTAATTAACACATGTTAATTCCTTCTCACATTTTCTCACACTCTTTTTCCAAACTCACCTCATTACCTATGAACCCTGTCCCTGTGGCACCCCGTTCGTATTGTCCCTCTCATTGCAGGTGGCAGTATTGGCCACTGCCAGTTTCTCTTGAGATTCCTACCACCGGTGCCATCTTTAAATCTCAGCAGTGAAGCCAGTCAAGCACTGTCAGTCTGCATCGACCAAACATGTCGAGCAGAGGGAAGTTGCCATCCTGCAGGTAGCTATATAATAAAATCCTTGGCTTCAGAATATATGAAGTCTAAAAGGTCTCTCCAGTTGGCACCCCATTGGGAACCTGGAGGTACTGGTTGATTGGAGGAGGAGATTACATTTCATCACTTTCCATGGCGCATGCTCTGAGATGTTGGTGATTAAGGCTGGACTAGGGAGCAAGTGCTGAACTGGAGTCACCAGGTTACCACTCTGAGACTTTCATGTTATGAATTGTCATTGTCTAGTTTCTATCTCATAGTGGGGAGAATGAAAAATCGCATATCAATGACAATATGGCAGCATAATCAGGATTCTAATGCATGCAAATAGGCGCCTCACCACTCACGAGCAAGAATCTTGTCTCACTGATCAACACTTGGTTGGAAAATGGAAGATTTTGCTCTTGATATCAGAAAGCTACCCTCAGTCCATCCCATGTATTTACTCAATTTTCTTGCCATTGCCTACATCATGTGGTGGTGAAGAAGATTCCACTATCAATCTTCATACGGGGAAATTGCATGTTCAATGGTATTCACCATGTGCCACTAGAAACACCACTTGCTATCTGCCTCACTGTTAAGACACAGTGAACAGCATGTACTTGTATGTTGGGTACAAAGTTAACTTACCATAGAAAATTAGGACGTTTTCATTTCATTGTAAGTACCTTTCCTAATGATGTGCCAAGTTTTAGTTACTAGCAAATAATCGTCACTCAAAATTAACTTTTACAAGCCTAGTGTTTCAGTCCTTCATGATTTAGCTGTTGAAGTTTTTTTTACAGTTCTTTTCTCTTTTTCTACTTGTTTGCTCTCTTCTAACACAATCCTCCCTTCTGTCTATTTTGCATTCTATGCCTGATTTGACTTGGAATTCACAATTCTAAACTTATATTACCTTGTTCAGATTCTGTACTGCTCCTTCCGTAATACTTCAATAATCATTGATTGGGAAGATTCCTCACAGTCACTTCCCCTGTTCACAAAGTTTGTAGACGCCACTAAGGGAACATTTCAATCTCCAATGTAGAGTCTCTTGGAAGTAAAAGAGGCAGGGACAACCAATGTTGGATGCTATTCATTTGCTAACTCCACTAAATTCTGGCCAATGATATTGCAGGGCTAAGCTGGTGTCAGTGAAAGCATTCTTTACATTTGATTCTAAGATAAACATGTGTATGTGTTTGGATTGTTGAATCAAGCCTGGGCAGTCATTTGTAATCATATCAGTTGGAATTGTAGTTCAGCAGAAGCCCCTCTTTGCAATATTTCCAATGTCTCACTTTATTTGCCTTATAAGTTGCATTGTGTGTTGCTGGAATGATGTCTGTAAATACTGTTTACTTCTCCCCCACTCCATCTTCAGCATATATTCCAATCTTCTCGATTAGTTCCGAAGAAGAATCACTGGTCCCAAAACGTTAACTCTGCTTTCTGTCAAAAGATGCTGCTAGACCTGAGTTTTTCCAGCAATTTCTGTTTTTGTTTGTATGTGTGAATACAGTTCGATTTAATTTGATTATTAATGCATTGGTATAAATAAAATGAGTTAGTTGAAATGCAAGAAAATATCCAATCAAATGTAAGAAACACCTACTTGAAGGGCTATCAATATCTTTCTATTGTGATTCATTGAATTATGTTTATCAATCATATTTATCCTCATTGGATGTTATTAATTAAGAATCGAGCTAAACTTTGTAAAGTTAAGTTTGTATTACTGTTATTTACTTTGGAGATGGAGCAGTTCTTAAGAGAATGTAGCTGATGATATCCTCCTTGTGATTTCAGCCATGACTTCATTGGAGAATTTACAACAAGCTATCGAGAACTTGCCAGAGGACAAAGTCAGTTCAATGTTTATGAGGTAAACTCATGCAACTGAGTTCAATGTTAGAAATCAACTCTTTGTAGATGCCCAAAAGCTGCATATTCATGTTGTGTTATAAATAAATTCACTTTCCCAGTGAAATAATTTGAATTTTTGCTCCTGCACTTGCAACACAGCACAATTGCCAAGGAGGTGGTGGGGGTGGGTTGGGAATAAATTGTACAGTACAAATCCAGTATGTTGGACCAATAATTGAAATATTTCTCTCAGGATATTTTGATGTATTGCTTGCTGAAGGACACAACAATTTATTATATAGCAGACAATGACCGAGAACACAAATTGAATGAAGATATTGCATTGATAAACAGAAATAATTTGCTATGCCTTGTGCAATTAAAGCCTGAAGAATGCCAAGTGTTAAAAGGATTATTGCGAGCCAGATTTTGGAACAGAAGGAGACAGTGAAAAAGTGAGTAGAACAGATTGGGTGACAGTTTGTGGTAGGCAGATCTGAATTTTGAGCATATATTTTAATTGCCAATGGGACTGAGAGAAATGGGAATTCCATTGCGTAATGCAAAGGGAAACAGGATACATAAATCAACAGTGAAGATCAAGATCAAAATAGCTTGTTTCTAACCATTCCACATTTACCAGTTCTCTAACAAACTGGGTGCGAACATCCCAAACTATGGAACAGGGCACATAAGGCAACAGTAAAGCAGAGGGTTGAAAGATAATTATTCCACTCGGCTTCCAAAGAATTCTTTGGAATTAAAATTAAAAACCCACAGAAGTTATTTAATTATTCAGAGGCTATTACCTCCATGACCCATCCAGATGTCAATTCCAAACATTAGTCACTCCTGATCTGAAGGTATTCCACTTAACATCAAGTCTAATTTTCCTTTCAGCAATTGCAATTTGGCTGTCTTGTGTTACTGCTGTGATGTACCCTTAAATAAATTACCTCTGAGGTTACCATGCATTCATTTATAAGATTGTTCCTTCAAAATGTAAAAGTCTGTTTCCCCACTTATCCCTCATTGCTCATTCTTTTGATACAATGGATTAGTATCGTGGATCTTTTCTGTATCATCTTCAGAGTTTGAGTATTTCCTTTGTATCTTGTTGGGACAAGGCTGCAGTGGATACAAAGTTCAAAGTGTGGTCAGGCCATAGCACTACTTAATATTATGTAGGTTCTTTTGAGTTACGTTTCACTGATTTCTGAAGATCAGTTTACAAACTGGCATCAAATCCACAGCATCTACCTCTCTACCATCAATTCTCAGAATCAGCAGTTTATACTAATTACAAGATGCATTGCAGAACTTCACCCAAAAATCCTCATGCAGCACCTTTCAAACCCACTTCCATCTAAAATGACAAGGGCGTGGGAACCGCCACCTGCAAGTTACCCTCCAAGACATTCATCATCCTGACTTGGACATATAATGCTGTTCCTTCATTATTGCTGGGTAAAAATCCTGGAATTCCCTGTATTGAGGGTTTACCTACAGCACATGTACTGTAGGTTCAAAAAGGCAGTTCACTAATGAACTAATTTACAAAAATCACCAGAAATGACCTCTAACCTACAAGGGAGTGTTATCGTGATAACAGCTCCTGTAATGTGATATGCTAAATCCAACTAAAGTTATCACTCTAGATATCTGTCACTCTCTGTAAACATCACTACCAGTCATAGAGTATATATGCAGCAAATTGCTTTTTTGTTTGGGCATATGCTTCTTGCTGA
The DNA here is from genome assembly GCA_024137785.1 of Ginglymostoma cirratum. Taxonomy (NCBI): domain Eukaryota; kingdom Metazoa; phylum Chordata; class Chondrichthyes; order Orectolobiformes; family Ginglymostomatidae; genus Ginglymostoma; species Ginglymostoma cirratum. The sequence goes on along the minus strand of JAHRHZ010000271.1, from coordinate 13,393,828 downwards.
ATTAAATGTAATTTGCCCTGTTACTCTCCACTTTATTTCCTACTCCTTCCTTTCCCATCCTTGTCAACCTCCTTCACCTATGTCCTCCTTCTAACCTTACTTGGCCAGGGGATTTGATTTGGTTTTGATTCCATGCAATGGGAGATTAATCAGTTGATTTGATGTGCAATGCAGCACAATGCAAATCTATTCGGTTTAAACCATATAAATATCTATACTTCTTAAAACTTCACATAATTTTGCATTAATATCAGAAATACTTCAGGGTATTTTTATGATTTAACAAACACTGTCGACAAGCAAGTCAAGAGTAAGTTCAGTGAGTATTTTAGTATTCATCTATTGTAAACAAGCAACAAACTAGTACAGTGCCGAAACAGCAATCTCTTAATTTTGGTGATTGGATCTCACATGACTTGCGTTAATTAGAATATAGTTGTTGGCTATAAAAGGCTATGAAATTAAAAATATTCTTGACACACCAAATAATAAATTATTGTCAATCTCTTTTGTTCTATCCATGTTTTACTTTATCTAAACAGTCACCCTTTTTCACTGTCATATACCACGTTATGAAGTGGAATAAAATACTTCCACTTAACATTTAGTCATGGATAAGCTTAAAAGTCATTTATATATCAATACAAAATTTCTACAGAGCAAAAATTAAACGTCGATTGTACTAATGAGTAAATTCATAGAAACTGTTCTCAAACCTTTGGACGTACTTGACGATCTAGGAGAATGGTTTGAGACTGGTTCAATTCCTGTCTTGCTTCTAAAAGACTCCTGAAAATGGCCTTTTGAATTTCATACTCTATAGAACATAGAACAGTACAGCACAGGAACGGGCCCTTCGGCTGGTGATGTTGTGCCGAACGTAGGCAAATCAAACTAATCTCTTTTGCCTGTCCTTGGTCCATATTATTCCATGTGTATTCATGTGCTTATCGAAAAGTCCCTTAAACACCCCTATCATATCTGTCTCCACCACCACCCCAGCAGTGTGTTCCAGACTCCTGCCACATTTTCTGGATGAAAAAAACTTTCCCCTCACATCTCCTTTGATTGCTTAACAAATTTACAGTTCAGCTATCCTCACATATCTCATATGCCATTAATGCTTTTAAAAATTTTTTAATGATTTACTTTACTAAATAAATTAGTGGTGACTGTGGTATATGAGATTGATCTAAATGACAATGATGGTAATTGATTTTCTGATTCTAACATCAGTAAGAGAAGGACTCCAGCCAGAATAAGTATGTGAAGAGACATGTTTCAGGCATTAGACTAGAAAACTATATTTGATCATCTGAGATAACAAGGTGTGGAGCTGGATGAACACAGCAGGCCAAGCAGCATCTTAGGAGCAGGAAAGCTTGACGTTTCGGGCCTAGACCCTTCTTCAGAAATGGGGAAGGGGAAGAGGGTTCTGAAATAAATAGGGAGAGAGGGGGAGGTGGATAGAAAATGGATAGAGGATAGGTGGAGAGGAGGCAGACAAGTCAAAGAGGCGGGGATGGAGCCAGTAAAGGTGAGTGTAGGTGGGGAGGTAGGGAGGAGATAGGTCAGTCCAGGGAGGACGGACAGGTCAAGGGGGCGGGATGAGGTTAGTAGATAGGAGATGGGGGTGGGGCTTAAGGTGGGAGGAGGGGATAGGTGAGAGGAAGAACAGGTTAGGGAGGTGGGGACGAGCTGGGCTGGTTTTGGGATGCGGTTGGGGGAGGGGAGATTTTGAAGCTTGTGAAATCCACATTGATACCATTGGGCTGCAGGGTTCCCAGGCTGAATATGATTTGCTGTTCCTGCAGCCTTCGGGTGGCATCATTGTGGCATTGCAGGAGGCCCAGGATGAACATGTCGTCTGAGGAATGGGAGGGGGAGTTGAAATGGTTTGCGACTGGGAGTTGCAGTTGTTTGTTGCGAACTGAGCACAGGTGTTCTGCAAAGCGGTCCCCAAGCCTCCGCTTGGTTTCCCCAATGCAGAGGAGGCCACAACGGGTACAGCGGATGCAGTATACCACATTGGCAGATGTGCAGGTGAACATCTGCTTGATGTGGAAAGTCTTCTTGGGGCCTGGGATTGGGGTGAGGGAGGAGGTGTGGGGGCAGGTGTAGCACTTGATCATCTACCGTGTAGAGCTGTAAATAAAAGAATGTTATTATGTTAGTACACAAGGAGTTGAAGAGGCTTACTTAATAACTTCAGGCTCAGACACAAAGGAGCAGTGTCTTCAAGGCAACTTGTTTTTATATGCTGTCGATCCAATAATTGATGTTCTGCAAAGACAAACTTGCAAGAAAGCACAAATGAGTATGGTGAATTGATTAAATTATGTCCATTAACTCCAGAAGAAATTTAGTTACAGAACAGGTAAGAATGAATCAGGAATCTCAGTTTTCAGTAGGATCAATGGAGAAGGTTTCTTGTGGATTCATCTAATCCAGCAGATGGTTGCAGGTCTGGTTGCAGATTTGAAGGATGCAGCAATTAAAGATTGTTTAATAGTTGCTGTGAGGATTGAGAAATTACACAACTTTCTTCATTCCAAGGAGGATTTAAGTTTGGAAAGACCAATCCACATCTCTTGGGAATTGATTTAAAATTGATCTGTATTGCAAGGAAACATCAAGGATTCTTCTGACATAATAAGAATATAAGTAGGACTCAAAACAGCAGTCACCCTTCTGAAAACTCTCCAAAGTACGAAAATTGTGGAAAACAATGTCATCATCTGTCATAGAAGTTGTAATTCCAAACTGAATCGTAAGTGCAACCAATGTTCAGCACAAAGAGCTAAGTACTTTTGGTATGGCCAGTTAAAATACTTTGTAAAATATTGCAAGTTACAGCAACTTTGTCACCTCAAAAATAATGCACAGGTTCTGCAAAAAGAAAATTTCCAGCGAAACGTAAGTTGTACAATGAGGAAATAGTTCAAGATGTCAAAGGTAAGGAACAAAAGATGAAGACAACATTCCTAACAGAGGTCAAAGAATCAAAACAGATTCTGGACCATTGAACTGAAGGTTTTAGGATTTGAAACAGAATTTAAACCCAACAGGGAAGCAACTGTTTTAATGGCAGTAGACTGTTCACCATGAAGTCTGTGAGGCTCAGAACGACAAACACAAACCTCCGAGGTCGAGGTGGCACAGACCTTCAGATACTTGGGAAAATCACCATGAACCCTATTCACTGGGGAATAGCATGTCAGTGAAACAGTGGGCTGGATTTTCTGAACAGTAGTTATCTCACTCAGATAGTCATTCAGTGCATTCTTTTATGTGTTAAGAAGCAGGTCTACATTCCTGACAGGAGATTCTGATTAGGGTTTCTTTTTCAGAAATTCAAAGCATACTGTAATTCTAATGGGTCCCTCTTATTCCAGGACTGCTGAGGTAAGAGAAACCATGCTGTCTTTTTCACAGCAGCCATATTCTGTGATTTAATGTCCAGCATCACAGACAGCCGTTTTGTTGACACCTGTTATGTAAAGATAAGTTTGTAAGGTAAGTGTAAAGGTAGGGTTGCAGGGTGTCAGCTGGGTGGGAAGCCAGAGCTCAAGGTGGGAAAGGAGCCTGGTGTTTTATGGTGTTTGGAGATTGCAAGCAGGCGAAGTGGTGGGGGCAAGGGGAGGTTTGTGTCCTGTGGCAGGGACCAGGCACCGGATAGTATGTCAGGTCTAGTGTTGGGGTGAGATGTTACTTCTAGTGGGTACAGGAGTGGTGTTAGGATACAGAGTGAAGTGCGGGGGGGAGGGGGGGGGGGGGGGGGGGGGGGGGGGTGTTGGTGGTGGTGGAGGTGGTGGGCAGTGGTTGGAATGTCAGACCCTCAGCAGACGGGCGAGTTTTCTTGATTACATTTGCTGGTTTCCTGGCAGAGTGGAGGGGGCTGGTGGGGGGAGCAGTTGGAGTTTGGTTCCCAGGAGGAGAGGTGTGGTTTCAGGTCCCAGGATATGTCAGCTCAGGTGGTGTGCATGGGTGGAGGCTCCCACATTTAGAGGGGCTGACAGGGAGCTGTGCAGAGACAGAGTTTTGGATCCGGCCCTGGGGATGCAAGGAACTAGAGCCATGTGTGGTAAGTTGTGGGGGATCAGTTTAGTAGCTACCCAGGAGTTAGGGTCGCCTGTAAATAGTCTAATCTTTCCTGAGTAACTATTTGCCTAACTGCAGTGGAACTGTCTGAATGCCCCAGTTTAAGTGGACACTTTCAGACAGTTTCAGGTGTCGGCGAATTGCCCAGTGGAATCTTAATTTCCTAGGCAAGTACCTCAAAGTCTGCTACATGTGGGATTTCAAAGAGTTCTGATGCACAATTTCCATTTATTTTGCAGAAATAGCTATCCATCAGAAGCCCCGAGCCATTATAAAAAATGAGGAATCAGAATAACTCATTTCTTAGTAGAAATGTGTTTATTCATTTAGGTCCCTTAAAGATAGCTTAGTCCAGTACTTTAGAATGAAGACAGAAAGACTTTTGGCAAGAATTTCCAAAACTATTCAAAGTTATAGGCATGTTAAAACAGGGTATCACATTACTCTGCAAGTAGATGTTGAACCCATCACTGATGCATTCCCAGGAAAATTCCTCACCCTTAGATGGAAAAAGTGAAACCTCAGTTAGACACCATGATTGAAAGTGGAGACAGACTGTTGCTCAGTATGAGTAACTGTTTCCAAGGACAAATTAAGAACTAAGTTTGTGTGTAGATCTCATTCAATTAAACAAACAAGTCAGGAGGGAAATCCATCATATTTTGACTGCTGGTGATATAAAAGGATAAGATAAAGCAGTAGCAATAACGATTAGTAACACCATGATGCCATTGTAGGGGGGATCCTGGAAGGGTGACCTGTACATCGCCATACAAAGTGATCTGCACCTACTTTACACCAAAGCGGCCCATGTTTGAAAGACACAAAATGGCTGACAAGGATTAAAACAAAATGAGACAGCCTGCTGTAACATTTAAGTGAAACACAATGGTACCTTTGAACAAAACTACTCCAAGGTCAGCAAAAGAGCCCTACCACCAACCAACCGAGAAGGTTTCGATAAGAGAATGCCTAAGAACAGACAAATGATTATTTCCAGCCTCATTAATGAAAGCGTGATTGTCCCAGTAAATGAATAATACCAGGTGCAGGTCTCAGCCTATGAATCAGCCTAGATTAACTCCCTAAACAGCTGCAAAGACATCAGCTAAAGTTACTTTAGGCAGGATTCTCTTATCAAAATCTTCTCAGATGATTGGCGGTAGATGTGGAAGCATTGGAAAAGGTGCAGAGGAGATTTACCAGGATGTTGCCTGGAATGGAAGGAAGGTCTTACGAAGAAAGGTTGAGAGAGCTAGGGCTTTTCCGTTTAGAACGACAAAGGATGAGAGGTGACTTGATAGAGGTGTACAAAATGATCAGAGGTAGAGATAGAGTAGACAGCCAGAGACGTTTTCCTCAGGTGGAGGTAGCTATTACGAGGGGGCATAGTTTTAAAGTGAGTGGAGGTAGATATAGGGGAGACGTCAGAGGTACATTCTTTACTGCCGGATAGGGTGGTGGAGTCAGCCTCATTAGGGGCATTTAAGTGGCTATTAGACAGGCATATGGATGATAGTATAAGATAGGGGTGGAGGTTAGATAGACCTTAGGTTTAGGGTAGAAGTTCGGCACAACATTGTGGGCCGAAGGGCCTGTACTGTGCTGTACTATTCTATGTTCTATGTACACTTGGCCAATATGTTAGTTTATTAAACTAGTTGTAATGAAATAAGTCCAGTTCCCGTCACTGGAACATCCTGCAAATGATGTTTCCAGGCTATAACAATGAGGCATAAAAGGGCTGGGATTTGGTTTAAGGCATTGAACACCTCCAGAAGGCAGGAGCTGCCTGCCTGGTTCCAGAGGCAAAGGCAAGCGGCAGCCATGTTGAGGATTGCCATTTCACTGCCAATTAGACCCTTTGAGAAGTGTCTCAAATGTGGAAGAGGTTGTCAATGACCTGGCACAACAAATAAGGGACAGAACTCGTGCTGTTGTTTGTGAAGCCCACAGATTCTTCTCTAGAAGTTTAATTTGGTCATCAATAATCAGAGGATAGTCCATTCACCACTTCTGCACACCACCAGCCCTTTGGATATTTGGAACTGCCCTGGAAGCATCGAGATGCCAAAACATTCTCTGAAACCAGAATTTTCAAACATTCCCACAACGGGTTCTGACCATATGGCCCTTTAAAAATCTCTGCCAATGAGATATTAAGCTTCAAAAATTGGAAAGATGCAGCAGGAAAAAATAATGTCCTCCCTCCTGCATCTGAAACTCTGGACACACTGTTTAAAGGGCCATAGAATAAGCACAACTAGAGGATACTCATTTTTGAGAGTTGGTGGGACATATAGTTTGAAGGACAGCTGTCAACAAACAACAATATTGTAGCTGAGATCACAGTTACTCGCTTACACCCAAAATTGCAAGATCATCTGTGCCATGCAAATATGATAAAAATTGCAGTAATGATAGTAACTGAAAAAGTAAGCACTCTTCTGCAGAGACGAGGTCTAAGCTGGTAAAAGATAAAGTCTTTCTACATGCACTGTTTCATTCAAATAACACGAATATCCACTACAGTCTTTCAGTTCGGTGGTGGAGGGAAACCTCTAGAATCATTCAAGAGAGATGTTCAGGCCTAAGGAGCACTTGGACTCCCACGGTTGAGCCTATGAGATGGCTCAAGTCTATTCCTGGCACTGGAAAATGTTTAACTTACTTTGCTCTTAAGTCCATTTTAAATAATGTAAAGATTCCAACCACCAGTGTGGACATGCAGGAGCAAAAAGACATTTTTGTAAGTAGGTATGAAAGTACAGTACATCATGTACCAAGCTCTTTGAAGCAATCCGTATTTCATTACCTGTTTTAATAAACAGCTGTCGGTTGATGTGTGCTGCTGAGAGCACTTTCGTAACTCACACAACGACTCATCAACCAAAGGTAGAATTTTACCGCTGTTGGGATATGAATGTGATGTGGGGTAATTTCCAGATTGCCACCTAATTTTGTCTGCTCAGACAGCCACCTGGGTAGTCATCTGGAGTTGATTGGTTGATAGACTGCCAGTTATCAGTGGCTGCAAACTCCTGAAGGTGCAGGACCAATCAGAACAGCTCCCACCTGCAAAAGAGATATGCATGTCTACAGTAGGATGGGGATGCGATCTTTGAGGAGCATTCTAAAGAGGTATTAATTTTGATAAAATAATTAGTGACGATTGCTGCAAGGTGCATCTGTGGAGGGGAAACTCCTCCACTATATAACCTCAAGCACAGTCTCTAGCCCAATGATAACTGTCCTTGAGTGGAGGCTTAAAACAGGAGTTTCAAACAGTAGCATTGAATATTGAATGTTAACTCTGTTTCTCTCTCTACAGGGGATGCTACAGATTTGCTGAGTATCCCCAGCACTTCCTGTTTTCATTTCAGATCTCATTTTGTCTTCAAAATCATGAAGGGTATAGACAGGGTTGATAGAGATAAGCTTTTTCCCAGGGTGAGGGATTCAATAACGAGGGGTCACGCGTTCAAGGTGAGAGGAGAAAAGTTTAAGGGGGATACACGCGGAAAGTACTTTACACAGAGGGTGGTAGGTGCCTGGAACGCGTTGCCAGCAGAGGTAGTAGAGGCAAGCACGGTAGATTCATTTAAGGTGCGTCTGGACAGATGCATGAGTACGTGGGGAGCAGAGGGATACAGATCCTTAGGAATTGGGCGATAGGTTTAGACAGTGGATTTGGATCGGCACAGGCTTGGAGGGCCGAAGGGCCTGTTCCTGGGCTGGAAGTTTTCTTTGTTCTTTGTTCTTTGTACCTCTGCAGCAATTCGCTTTCATCAAAAGAGGAGACTTTGTGGGACCCAGGCTTAATGTCAGCAAACCACCTCCAAGCACTGGATGGTCCTCAGTCAGTCAAAATTCTTGAACTGTTCCTCATAGCCTCATGACAACATTCACTCAGAATCAAAAACTGATGTTTCCTGATCACAATATTATTGTCTTTATTTTTTAGCTGTTACAGGCACTTTTAGCCATCAACAATGATCAGCATCAAGAGGAAAGGAGTTGCACTGAATTGCACGTTAATGTGAAAAACCTCTGACAGTTCACAGCATGCCTCCGGTGGCAACTAGTCCACTACAGGAAGGAGTCAATATAGTATGGAGCCGGAGGATCACAGCGGGTCAGGCAACATCAGAGGAACAGGAGAGTTGATGTTTTGGGTCAGGACCCTTCGTCAGAAATAGGGAGGGGGAAGGAAGCTGCGGAGTAAATTGAGGGAGGAGGGGTGGGGCTGGGTGAAGGCAGTGAGATTGCAATAGGTTGATGCACGTAGGGGTAGTGGGCATTGGTCAGTGAGAAGGGTGGGGTGAGTAAGTAGGGAAGAAGATGGACAAGTTGTGTCAGGTCAAGGAGGCAGGATCAGAGGGAGGGTTGGACATGGGATGAGGCTGGGGTGGGGAGATTTTGAAACCGTTGAATTCTATGTTCAGGCCATCGGGCTGTAGGGTCCCGAGGCAGAATATGAGGTGCTGTTCCTCCAGTTTATGTGTGACAACATTGTGGCACCGGAGGAGGCCCAGGATGGACATGTCACCCAGGGAGTGGGAGGGGGAGTTAAAATGGTCAGCAACCGGAAAGCGTTGTTGATTTTAGCGTACAGAGTGCAGGTCTGTCACAGAATCGGTCACTGAATCTGCGCTTGGTCCCAAACTTCCCACTGACGAATCCCCACTACCGCTACCTGCATCCAGCTATCACCATGCCACCTACCTTTCCCCAGGCCCACCCCTCCTCCCAGTATTTATTTCCTAGCTCCCTTCCCCCTCCCCAGTCCTGAAGAAGGGTCCTGACCCGAAACATCGACTCTCTGCTCCTCTGATGCTGCCTGACCTGCTGTGTTCCTCCAGCTCCACACTGTATTGACACTGACTGCAGCATCTGCAGTTCTTGCAATCACCGCTACAGGAAGGATCCCGGAAGCTTGACCAGACAGCTCACAGTGGACAGTTAATTATACAGATTGGCTGCCTGCCACTGATGGACTGTAAGTTATACTTCTGCTGACCCGTCTCTGAGAAAATTGTCCAGAAGAAGGAATATGCCATGCCAATAACCCAATAGGTATTTCTCTAGAATCCATCCTTGTCCTGCTCTGGAGCTCAGCACGCAGGATGGTAAGATTGTATAATTGTTGGTCATACTTAAATTGCCATGGATACTTTTTATCCTGTGCTGACTAAATTTTGCAGGGAGTTGAAAAGATTTGCATTTGTAAAACTCATTTTCTGTCTTGAGGTGCTCGGAGCATTCTTCAGAGATTGATAGAGACTCACTGAAACTTACAGTCTGACATGAAAACATGCTGCAAATTGTCAGCAGGGTTTCACCGTAATGTGTATTCAGTGCAAATCCTTTTCTCTGAAGTTGAAAAATACCAATGATTAGAAGTACCTGTAACAAATAATGAAGCCAAAGGTAGTGTGAACAGAGCAGAGAAGTCTTCGATGCTGAGCAAATGCTATGATGTGTTTATGTGTGAGGAAAAGTGCAAGAATTTATGATTTGAAGTCACGAGAAAAAATGGAACATATTATGGATGCGTGGCAAAGCACTGTTGCAGTTATGACTGCCACACTACAGGTGATTGCGCGAGAGTGGATGCAGAGAAGATTCACAACGATGTTGCCTGTGCTGGAACAAATTGCCTATGAAGAGAGAGTAGGTAGAACATAGAACATAGAACATTACAGCGCAGTACAGGCCCTTCAACCCTCAATGTTGCGCCGACCTGTGAAACCAATCTGAAGCCCATCTAACCTACACTATTCCATTATCATCCATATGTTTATCCAATGACCATTTAAATGCCCTTAAAGTTGGCAAGTCTACTACTGTTGCAGGCAGGGCATTCCACGCCCTTACTACTCTCTGAGTAAAGAACCTACCTCTGACATCTGTCCTATATCTATCACCCCTCAATTTAAAGCTATGTCCCCTCGTGCTAGCCATCACCATCTGAGGAAAAAGACTCTCACTGTCCACCCTATCTAATCCTCTGATCATCTTGTATGTCTCTATTAAGTCACCTCTTAACCTTCTTCTCTCTAACGAAAACAGCCTCAAGTCCCTCAGCCTTTCCCCATAAGACCTTCCCTCCATACCAGGCAACATCCTGGTAAATCTCCTCTGCACCCTTTCCAATGCTTCCACATCCTTCCTATAATGCGGCGACCAGAACTGTACGCAATACTCCAAGTGCGGCCGCACCAGAGTTTTGTACAGCTGCAACATGACCTCATGGCTCCGAAACTCAATCCCTCTACCAATAAATCCTAACACACCATATGCCTTCTTAACAACCCTATCAACCTGGGTGGCAACTTTCAGGGATCTATGAACATGGACACCGAGATCTCTCTGCTCGTCCACACTACCAAGAATCTTACCATTAGCCCTGTACTCTGTATTCCTGTTACTCCTTCCAAAGTGAATCACCTCACACTATTCTGCATTAAACTTCATTTGCCACCTCTCAGCCCAGCTCTGCAGCTTATCTATGTCCATCTATAACCTGCAACGTTTCTTCTGCACTATCCACAACTCCATCGACTTTAGTGTCATCCACAAATTTACTAACCCATCCTTCTACGCCCTCATCCAGGTCATTTATAAAAATGACAAACAGCAGTGGCCCCAAAACAGATCCTTATGGTACACTACTAGTAACTGAACTCCAGGATGAACATTTCCCATCAACCACCACCCTCTGTCTTCTTACAGCTAGCCAATTTCTGATCCAAACCACTAAATCACCCTCAATCCCATGACTCCGAATTTTCTGCAATAGCCTACCGTGGGGAACCTTATCAAACGCTTTACTGAAATCCATATATACCACATCAACCACTTTACCCTCATCCACCTTTTTGGTCACCTCCTCAAAGAACTCAATAAGGTTTGTGAGGCACGACTGACCCTTCACAAAACCGTGTTGACTATCCCTAATCAAATTATTCCTTTCTAGATGATTATAAATCCTATCTCTTATAATCCTTTCCAACACTTTACCCACAACTGAAGTAAGGCTCACTGGTCTATAATTACCAGGGTTGTCTCTACTCCCCTTCTTGGACAAGGGGACAACATTTGCTATCCTCCAGTCTTCTGGCTCTATTCCTGTAATCAATGATGACACAAAGATCAAAGCCAAAGGCTCTGCAGTCTCCTCCCTAGCTTCCCAGAGAATCCTAGGATAAATCCCATCCGGCCCAGGGGACTTATCTATTTTCACACTTTCCAGAATTGCTAACACCTCCTCCTTATGAACCTCAATCCTGTCTAGTCTAATAGCCTGTATCTCAGCATTCTCTGCGACAACATTGTCTTTTTCATGTGTGAATACTGACGAAAAATATTCATTTAGCGCCTCTCCTATCTCTTCGGACTCCATGCACAACTTCCTACTACTGTCCTTGACTGGCCCTAATCATACTCTAGTCATTCTTTTATCCCTGACATACCCATAGAAAGCTTTAGGGTTTTCCTTGATCCTACCTGCCAAAGACTTCTCATGTCCCCTCCTGGCTCTTCTTAGTTCTCTCTTTGGGTCCTTCCTGGCCAATTTGTAACTCTCAAGCGCCCTAACTGAGCCTTCACGCCTCATCTTTACGTAAGCCTCCTACTTCCTCTTGACAAGAGATTCAACTTCTTTAGTAAACCATGGTTCCCTCACTCAACCACTTCATCCCTGCCTGACAGGTACATACTTATCAAGGACACGCAGTAGCTGTTCCTTAAACAAGCTCCACATTTCAATTATGCCCTGCCCCTGCAGTTTCCTTCCCCATCCTGTGCATCCTAAATGTTGCCTAATTGCCTCATAATTGCCTTTCCCCCAGCTATAAGTCTTGCCCTGCGGTGTATACCTATCCCTTTCCATCACTAAAGTAAACTTGACCGAAAATTGCGGTCACTATCACCAAAGTGCTCACCTACCTCCAAATCTAACACCTGGCTTGGTTCATTACCCAGTATCAAATCCAATGTGGCCTCGCCTCTTGTTGGCCTATCTACATACTATGTCAGGAAACCCTCCTGCGCACATTGGACAAAAACTGACCCATCTAAAATACTCGAACTATAGTGTTTCCAGTCAATATTTGGAAAGTTAAAGTCCCTCATAACAACTACCCTGTTCCTTTCACTCCTATCCATCACTCCTATCCATCTTTGCAATCCTTTCCTCTACATCTCTCAAACTTTTTGGAGGCCTGTAGAAAACTCCCAACAGGGTGACCTCTCCTTTCTTGTTTCTAACCTCAGCCCATACTACCTCAGTAAATGAGTCCTCATCAAACGTCCTTTCTACCACTGTAATACTGTCCTTGACTAACAATGCCACACGTCCCCATCTTTTACCACCTTCCGTGATTTTACTGAAACATCTAAACCCCGGAACCTGCAACAACCATTCCTGTCCCTGCTCTATCCGTGTCTCCGAAATGGCCACTACATCGAAGTCCCAGGTACCAACCCATGCTGCAAGTTCACCCACCTTATTCCAGGTGCTCCTGGCGTTGAAGTAGACACACTTCAAACCACCTTCCTGCCTGCCGGTACACTCCTCCGATCTTGAAACCTTAATTATGACCTCACTACTCTCAACCTCCTGTCCACTGGAGCTACAATTCAGGTTCCCATCCCCCTGCTGAATTAATTTAAACCCTCCAAAAGAGCATTAGCAAATTTCCCCCCCTAGGATATTGGTACCCTTCTGTTTAAGGTGTAGACCATCCCGTTTGTAGAGGTCCCACCTACCCCAGAATGAGCCCGAATTATCCAGGTATCTGAATCCCTCCCTCCTGCACCATCCCTGTAGCCACGTGTTCAACTGCTGTCTCTCCCTATTCCTTGCCTCCCTAGCACGTGGCACGGGTAACAAACCAGAGATAACAACTCTGTTTGTTCTAGCTGGATATGGTGTAGTTGTTGTGTTTAGAGCAGAAATTGCAGAGGGGAGATCTGATTGAGGCAGAACAAATAGGAATAAATATTTCCTCATAGCAGAGGGTGAATAACTAGGGGACACATTTTTAAGGTAAAGAGCAAAAGGTTTGCAAAGGATTTAAGGAAAGTTTTTTTTTCACTCAGAGGGTGACAGTATCTGGAAGTGACGACCTCAATGGATGGTAGAGGCAGGAACCCTTGAGACATTTCAGAAGTGTTTAGTTGAGCACCTAAAAGCAATGTTGCACACAAGGATACAAGCCACATGCTGGGAAATGGGATGGGAATAGATAGATGCTTGATGACTGGCACAGACACAATGAGCCAAATGGCCTTCTTCCATGCTATAATTGCACCATGACTATTTCTCTGGTCGTGGCAAAAGAATGGCACTCACTGTTCATTACTGTTACAGCTGCCTCCATACTTATTGTGAACATTTGAATGACAATTCACAGTTATTGTAATTGTTTTCATGGTCTGTAAGAAATCTGTGGAATATATGAGCTGGCTAGGCAACCGTATGTCTCTTCAGCCAATTCAAATGAAGAACTCTCACTGACACTTGTAAATCCTAAATCAGGAACCTGAAGAATATAATAATTAATGTAATGTCACATCAAGCATAAGAAATCGAAGTAAAATAAAAATGAAGATTAGATTAAGGGGGAGATAAAAGAAATTTTACATCATTTTTACAAATATTTAACAATAAGTAAAATCTAAAGGAGTGAGACTCTTACAATTGTAAAATAAATTTTTAGAGTCAGAGAAGTTATTTGGTGTTAAGTTTCATTCTCACCTTTGATTTCTTTCAAGGCCTCATTCCTTCCCTCTAGCCACTTGTGAATCATAGATTCATAGAATCCTTACAGTGTGGAAACAAGCCATTTGGCCCAACAAGTCCACACCACCCCTCTGAAGAGCATCCCACCCAGACCCATTCTCCTATCCCTGCATTTCCCATGTCTAACCCACCTAACCTAAAAATCCCTAGGCACTATGGGCAATTTAGCATGGCCAATCCACCTTGCCTGCGCATCTTTGGACTGTGGCAGGAAACCGGAGAACCCGGAGGAACCCCGGAGGAACCCTGAAGTTCTCTTTGGTCCGACATTACTAGCAATGCTTCCAGCTGCCTTGACCCTATGTTTTGGAAATCTTTTCCTTCACCAGTCTGCCTTTCCAAAGTGTCTTTAACTTAAAGCCAGTAATTTTTCTTTCTTTCTTTGTGGGCTCTTCGACACAGTTCTGATTAGTGTCTAATTACATCATTGTGAAGCATCTTCACATGTTTTCTATACTTAAGGTTCTACATAAATACAAGTTGTTATTAAACAAAAGCCCTACACGCAAAGCCCCTTGCCTGTTTGCCAGCACTATGCTGTTTGGTCCAGCAAGTTAATATCAAAAGTAACCCTAAGTGCTGTCAGCTTATTACATTTTAATAATGCAAGTCGAACAACTTTCAAAGGGCTAAAAATTTATGTTAGTGACTTGGAACATCCAGTGAAGTTAATTATCTCAATGCTGTTTCAATTTTGCACGGACAGCAAAACCTTTCTCCAATGAATTGTATACATATGCAATGCGCCCAAATTTCATGAAAATAACATGAACTCAGATTGACATTTAATACAGCCAGTACTGATGTATGAAGAGACAAAAAGCTGTCAGTCAGTAATGTGTGCCAAAAGCTGTCAAAATTATACAGTGCTGGTAGTAGAAGAATTGTGCCACTGTACCTTCGCGTGGTTCTGCTTTGGAATGTATAATTAAAATTGAAAATAGATAGCTCTAAGAAAGGTATTCCAGGGAGATGGTTACATTGGTACATTTTGCTCCCTGCAGCAGAGCAGATGACAACAGATCTGGCTCAAGGTCTAGCAAATAAGGTTTCTGCTCAATTGCAGATAACCAGTTATTAATGTACAGTATAATTCAAGCCACCTTTTGCTGTTCTGCCATAACTACACTTAAGATTATGCTTGCTAGGCACATTTAGTCGATATTTTATATCGAGTGCTTTCAATTTTCATTGTAACTAGAATTTGTTTTCAATGTTCTATTGGCCTAAAGGAATAAAATCTCTGTACCGACATGGTTTTCTGCGCAGTTGTGATTAATTGTGGTGCTGTTTTTAGCCACACCTTCCAATGTTGTTGTTCTCCATTTGACCAGTTTCCAATTCATCTCAGGGCTTCACTGAATTCCTAAACAAGTCAAGCAACATTGTATTGGTCTACTGCTCTTAATTCAGTAGAATTCAAAATTGCTCAGTTTAGATTGTCTGATAATCATCCTGTTCCTTGCGTTAAAAGTCTACTTTCCTGTTTTACTGCTTAATTCTATTTTTAGACAAAATGCCAGCCTTACTTATTAGTAGAGACTTCTAATCAGTGGTGAAGCTTAGTATTTGCATGAGTGTGGAAATTAAGAATTTGTACATAATAAGAAATATGCTTGATCGTACAAACTAAAAGTGTAGTGTTTAAACAGACCTCAGCATCATGTTTCTTCTTGATGCTAACTGCCTTACTGCTGCGAATTGGATCAGAAAATACTGAAAACCCTGTTTGCTTCTCTTACTGCCTTTAATTGATGAGGTTTTTATAAAGGAACCAGTCTCTGCTTTTTAACCTGATGGTACAGACAGTTTGAATAACCAGCATTTCATGGGTTTGAATGCAGAAGATTGTTTATTTACAATTCACCCAGATTCTGAATGTTACATCACTCACTCCCTGACTCTCTCTCTCTTGCAAATCTTGCAAAACAGTGTCCAACATCAGATGTGGTGCTTCAATTAGTTAACATTTAGTGAATAATTTTGAATGTGTGTGGAATTATGCTGAAAAGCAATTAAGAATTGCAGTAATGGAATACTTCATATACAGGAAGTTACATGCATTCATGCACAAGCCATGTTCTTTGCAGACAAAAGAACATATACATGTACTGTGCTATTTCAACTCAACAAAATATGTGAATGCCATTTTCTGGTCCCTTTCTCAGGCAGTGCCCTGATTCATTGGAATCAATCTGCCCTGTTTCAAAGTGAAATAAGGTGTGGCAGATAACTCTGAATCAGCATCAATGTTCATCTTCCTTGGTAATGCCTTTACCAATCAGAATCTTCTTGCAGTCAACTCTCTCCTATCCTGCAGTAAACATCTGGGTTCTCCCCATGAATTGGCCTGAGTGTAAGATGAAAAGCATTAACAAACTGAGTCTTTTTTCAGCTATAATAAAAGGTTTAACTGGAGGGACAGAAGATTCCTTCTGGTGATCCGTTGCTATTACTCAAGGGATGTATTTGGAAAGGCTTGATCCAAGAGCTTCCTGATCTGATGTGAAGCCCTGCTTGATTCATAGCTCAAATCAAAGACGATTGTGCTAAGATTGTTAAAATTGTTCAGAGCAACCCTTTAGCAAGGAAGCACTGAAGGCACAGTCAGGAAGTTACTGAAGCTGTCCCATGCGCCTCTAGCCCACTCACTAACTCACCATTTCTCAGTGTCTCAGACCAAGAAGGTGCTCAGAATGCACTAGAGATAGGAGGAACTGCTGATGCTGGAGAATGTGTGATAACAAGGTGTAGAGCTGGATAAACACAGCAGGCCAAGCAGCATCAGAGGAGCAGGAAAGCTGATGTTTCGGGTCTGGACCCTTCTTCAGAAAATGAAGAAATGATGCTGCTTGGCCTGCTGTGTTTATCCAGCTCTATATCTTTGTTATCTCAGGAAGCACTCGACTCTCTTTGAAACGTTGGTGTCTACTCCATGGGACTACTAGACACAGCAGTAGTGTGTCTAGTTGTGCTGTTCACAGAATTTTCCAGCCTATATTGTAAAGAAAATAATCATCACCTGTTTTTCACTGACCAAGTGACAGGTTTTGAATGCCCGATGTAAAATTGTAAACAGATTGGAAGTGGGAGGATGGAGGGAAAGCCCCCAGGGGAATCGAGTGGGCCCTCCAACCATTGATGGAGCCAGAAGATTCTGCTGAGTAGTTCACTACTTAAAGTGTCACACACCTCAAAAACAAACCATCATACTGATACTTCTAGCTTTCAGTGTATTTTTTTCCTCATAAAAGCTGCCAGCATTTTCAGCGCTTCTTGGTTATCAATGCTTCGTATCTAAGAGACTTCTTTGACACAATGTAGCGCAGAAGCAGCTGAAATGTTGATGCCCTAAAGTAGCTATTGAATACAACATTCATAAGTAGCTATCTGAATATGTTACTCGACTGCAGGGCATTAATGATCATGGCCCAACAGAACAATCTTGAGGGACTGCCAACTTCTGTTTCAATGACCCAAACAATGAGCAGTAATTACTGCCATCAGATTCCATTCTACTCCTTATTTCCTCAGCCACGGCCAGCTGTTATGATCCTTCTTAAGAAATGTGAACCACACCTGTAATCAAACAGTTTCCATGTAGTGTTGTATTCTGGAAGGATGACAAACAATTCATCTTTTTATGTCACAAGCTTCCATGTTAATCTCCAACTACTAGAAGACCAGAAGAGCTGAACCAGAATCATTGGTTCACCCATTCATATGATGAATACAAAATCCAGGCTGGTACTTCACTGCTGTTCTGAGAGAATATCCAATTGTCAGTAGATGCAGGCTTTTTGAGAAGATGTGAAAATCTATCAGAGATAAAAGGTACTGCAGATGCTGGAGAATCCGAGATAACAAGCATGGGGCTGGATGAACACAGCAGGTCAAGCAGCATCATAGGAGCAGGAAAACTTGACGTTTCGGGCCTAAACCCTTCATCAAAATCCATCCCCACTTTCTCTCTCAGGTGGATGTAGAATATAGTACAGCACTAGCCGAAGGAAAGTTATTTTAGGTATTCTGGCCATCACTTATCCTTCATGCATCAACGTTGAAACCAGTTTATTGGTCACTTATGCCATATTGTGGTTAAACTTATCGCAGTTAATTTGGACATGTAATCTGCCTAAGGTATGACAGTTTATTATCTAAACACTAGATCTGCAAGTAATCTCACTTGTGAAAAGCTATCTTATTATACATTTAAATATTGCTCATTTGATGCTGCTAAGCTGCTCAGATGAATAAATCACCTCCAACATGTCAAAGCATGTTCTGCTATTAGCTATATAGATTGCTCTGCTTTTTGTTATAATCTTCTTATTCCTAGCTATTTATTGGATCTTACTGCAGGAAAATTGATTGTCTTGTTTCCTCCAACACATAATTGACTACACTTCAAAAGTATTTTACTAACCATAAGGCACTGAGGGACATCTTGAGGCTGTATAAGGTACTATATAAATGTAAATCTTGCTTTCATTGGAAAGAGTTCCCTACCTAAACAAAGCAGAGGTTTTGTGAGCTACATTGCTATGCCCATTCTCCTATCTCTGTAATTGCTCCAACCCCACTACTCCTCAGGTTTCTTAGGATTCTTGATTTTATTTGATACAGTACTGGTGTCTATGCCTTCAGCTGCCAAAGCATCAAGGTCTGGCATTCTCTCTATAAATCTTTAAGGTTCTTGTGAAGATTTGTAGCTCAGGTTGTGGATGAGGTTGTTGGCTTGCGCACTGAGCTGGCTGGATATTGTACAGGCATTTCGTCACCATGCTAGGTAACATCATCAGTGCGGCCTCCAATGAAGCAATGTTGTTCTACTCTACTTGGACTTTGTATAATCCAGTCTGTTAAGTTGGGTTGTGTCATTTCCTGTTCTTTTTTGCATGGGTTTGTATATGGGGTCTATTTTCCACATGTTTGTTGATTGCATTACCGGTTGAAAACCAGGCCTCTCGGAATTCCCGTGCATGTCTGTTGTTAGCTTGAGCTAGGATGGTCACGTTGTCCCAGTTAAATTGATGGCCTTCATTGTCTGAGTGCACTGTGATGAGTTTTCTCCAAAGTTTATCATGTTGTTTTGCTGCCTGCTGGTCCTCATGTATCCTGATGGCTGGTTTCCTTCTGGTTTAGCCAATGTAGTGTTTGTTGCAGTCATTGCAAGGTATTTTCTAAACTACGTTGGTCCTACGTGTCATGGGTTTGGGTCTTGGTCCTTGTGCGTGTTTGTCATAGTGTGGCTGTGGATTTGTGTGCTACCATGATTCCTAGTGTTCGTAAGAGTCTAGTTGTTAGTTGTGATATGTTCTTGGTACAGGGTAGTGTGGCCAGTGTCTTGGGTGTACTGTGTCCTCTTGGCATTGTCCATCTAGTAGGTAGCTGTAGAAGAAGTTGTTGGGATATCCGCTGTTAGCAAATACCTTGTCTCGGTGCTCTTCCTCTTTCTTGCATAGTTCTGGCGTGTTGTAGTGTGTTGTGGCCCATTTGAATAGTGTCCTAACACAGCTTTGTTTGTGGATGTTGGGGTGATTGCTGTGGAAATTAAGGATTTGATCAGTGTTGATTACCTTCCTATATACTGTGGTTTGGAACTCCCTGTTGGTCATTCGTTCTACCCTGACATTTGGGAACGGAAGTTGATTGTTGTCTTCTTCTTCTCTCATACATTTGATCCTAGTGAAAACATTGTTGATGAGATGGTATGTTTCTTCTAACTTGGTGCATTTAATGATGACAAACATGTCGTCCACGTATTGGATCCACAGTTTTGGCTGCTTGAGGGGGAGGGTAGTGCATTCCAGTCTTTGCATGACTGCCTCTGCAATAAGTCCTGAGATGGGTAACCCCCAGGTGTGCCATTGATTTGTTTGTATATTTGGCCATTAAAGATGAAGTGTGTGGTGAGGTATAGGTCCTGAAGTCTGAGTATGTTGTCCTTGCTGATGGAGCTATTTGGAGTCAGTGTTCCTGCTGTATCCAGTAATGAGGCAAGTGTTTCTTTGGCTAGTGGTATGTTATTGGACGTGAATAGTGCTGTGACATCAAGGGATAAGGTTATCTCGTCGTCGTTGATTTTAATGTTCTTGACCTTGTTAAGGAATTGCTGGGATGAATGGATAGAGTGGGGTGATCCATTGACCTGTTGTTTCAGTCTCTGTTGTAGGTCCTTGGCCAGTTTGTGTGGAGGTGTGCCTGGTAGGGAGACAGTGAGTCTGAGGGGGTTGTCTGGTTTGTGTACTTTGGGTAGTCCGTAGAAGCAGCGGGTGTCTGAGCCTTCTGGTTTCGTTTTCATGTGGTCTGTCTTGGTTATTTGTTCTGCATTTTTCAGGCTTTTTAGCTTTGGGGTGAGCCTGTTTGGTAGCTGAGATGTTGGGTCTATCTCCACCTGTTGGTAAGAGTGTGTAAGTACAAACAGTGCCTGTGCTTTCTCAGTGTCGTCCAGTTTGTTCATAATGAAAGTCGTGTGCCGTTTGTCCGCTGGTAGGATTATAATGTTCTTGTCTTTCTTGAGTCCTTTGAGTGCTTTTCTCTCATGTGTTGAAGGTGTCCCATTCATTCCTCTGGTTCAGTGTAGGCATTATAGTTTGTCAGATGGCTTGTTGTATTTCGCCTGTGAGTCCATTACGTTTTAGTGTAGTTTCCAGAGTGGCCATGAAGTCTGTTCTGTTCACGTCTCTGTGGTTATAGTTTAGTCAGCGTATTAGGACAGCTTTCTCAGTTCCTGTAAGTGGTCCTCTGGATAGGCTTTCTATCCATGATTCCGGTTTGTTATTGTCTTTGTGGTAGGTCAGTTTGGTCAGTTTCTCCTGTAGAGTGTGTTTCTTTCTTGTTCTGGTCCTGTGTTGTGTGACAGTGATGGCCTGTTCCAGGATTGTAATCCATTGCTGGTCGGTAGTACTCTACACTGGTCACACTACCCTACATCAAGAACATATCACAACTGACAACGAGACTCCTACGACCACTAGGAATCATGGTAGCACACACACCCACAGCCACACTACGACAAACACTCACAAGGACCAAAGACCCCATTCCCGTGACATGCAGAACCAACGTGGTTTAGAAAGTGCCTTGCAATGACTGCATCAAACGTTACATGCGCCAGACCAGAAGGAAACTAGCCATCAGGATACACGAACACAAGCTAGGAGCAAAACAACACAACAAACATTCTGTCAGCTCAGTGCACCTGGACGATGAGGGCCATCGATTTAACTGGGACAACGTGACCATCCTAGCTCAAGCCAACCACAGACACGCATGGGAATTCCTAGAATCCTGGTTTTCAACCCGTAATGCAATCAACAAACATGTGGAATTAGACCCCATAGACAAGCGCATGCAAAAAAGAACTGGAAATGACAAACCCAACTTTAACAGACTGTATTGTATAAATTCCAAGTGGAGAAGAACAACAACAATGCTTCATCGGAGGCTGCACTGATGATGTCACCTAGCATGGTGACGAAATGTCTGTACAAAACATCTGTGATGAGCAAGCCAACAACTTCTGTGTAAATCTTTCCATGTGTTTACCTGTGTAATAATACTCCTTAAAAATTATCTATTTGACCAAGCTTTTGGCAATTTGCCCTAATATCATGTTTATAATATGCCAGTGAAGTACCAACTGTATTTTTGTAACAGTAAATGTGCTATAGAAGTTATTCCTTTTAGCTTCATCTGGCATTAAAGCCACAAGGATTCCTGTACTCAGGTCACCAGTTATAACTCTAACTGAGCCCCAGAATCGTTGTTGTAGCCCAATCTACATTTATAAAAAAGGATTCTGCTATTTCCTTGTACATTTTATGGTCTGGTATGGTCTATCTAAATCTTTAAAATCGTTGATGTTGGTGAATAAAAATTAGCTCACAAATTAAAATGAAAGACTTGCCTTTATATAGCTACTTTTTCAGAATCTGTGGGCGTTCTAAAATGCCTTATAACCAATGAAGTATTTGTGGTGCAGTCACTGTTGTCATGAAACAAATAGGGCAGTAATTCATGCACCCTAAAGTCCCACAAAGAAAAATACAGAAGTTGTTTCTTTTAAGGGACATTGACTAGGATACTTCATGTGATACTAAGGAGTTTTATACATTCATCCAGGAGAACAGACGGGAGCATATGTTTACATATGTTTACTGACAGACAGTAACCCCATTTATTGCTGCACTGGAGTGTCAGCTTAGAGTCTGTGCTCAGATCTCTGGAGTGGAGTTGAATGCATAATGTTCTGCGTTGGGGTTTCCAGCAAGGGTAGAGGATGCAGTGAGAGACTTGACACTGAGTCAAGGTCTACACCAAAGTATCTGGCAGCAAGAATAGCTTCTATCCCAAGTATCTGGTACATTCTTAATATCGATCTGTTTCATTTTAATTATACAGCATAGAAACAAATAAAATCTGAAATTTAAAGGTTAAAATATTTTATGTGTGCATATATATGAGTGCATTGTGTGTACATGAAAATAGGTAATCAAAATAGATTTGTGATGTAGTCTGACTTTTTTTTCATACTTCTCAATGTTAGATTCCTAATCTATATATGGGGAAAAAGCTGAGTTTTGCACATTATACTGTATGACACATCTAGGTCATCATTACAAGAGGAGGAAAGAATTGAAGCAGTTTATGTCAAGTGATATTTCATCAAGATACAATCTGACTAATGTAATAACATGATTTTCAGCCACGGTATATTCTACCAATAAATAATTGATTATAGAAAAATGTGATCTGTTTGCACCATGTTTGAAATATTTATTCCAAATCATAATGTGGCTATAATTTATTCCCTGAATGTTGCCTAGAATGTGCTATTGCAGTCAGGAAATCATCCAGTTTTATACACTAGTTGCTATTTTTCATTTGTGAACATTCTTTTCAAATCTCATTGGGAATTATATTAAACATATAATTGCAACAGACAAGAGTAGCGTTACATGAATTTGCCATTGCTGTAAACTATAATTGTTAATTTTTATCAAAGAATGTCATGTTGAAAGACTTGCACTCAGATTAATAATTGTGTGTAGGTTGTGACACTTCATCTTGTTCCTAATGGCAAGAAGATTCCTTTGGTTCTTTTGTCTGTTCACTTTTATTACTTTTGAGTTATTCCAGTGCAAACTAAATGGAACTGACTAGCAACGTGCATCTTTGCAGTTCTGAATGTAAATGTTGATAGCCACTGCAAACAGAGTGTGTAAACTTTCCAAATGGTTATGCTTAGATTTCAACCCTTTTTTGCACCATCAGGCAAATTTATTACTCATCCCTGATGTGAATGTCAATTTGGAGTTAGTTATATTAAAATTAGGCTCCAAAGATGTAATTTAGATATTCATGCAATTATCCAATGTTGTTACAATGCTCAGGTACCCAACCATTTGGCACTGCTCAGGTGTACTGTTTTAAGTGCCATTGAAGAGGATATAGAATGATGGGTACTGAGTTTCAATTCTAACATGGACCTTTATCCTGTGTTCTATTGCCTATTTCTGCTTAGTCAATCAGGCGACTTTATTTTCAGGCATTGTCAATTTAGTGCACCCATTTTATTTGAAAAATGGGCTTCCATTGGGGATCTTCCAAGTATTTTTGGATAAAGAGAAGAAAGAGTAACAGAGGGATGTCAAATAGCACATGTTCATCCGGCAGTGCCCTTTCGCTTGCACTTGATGGAAAACACCAACCTGTCACAGAGCTGACTATGTAGGTTGTAGGTTAATAAAATACCAAAAGCAGAGCTGTGCCATTTTCTGCAAGGATTTCTACAACTAATGTGCACCATTGGACAAGTATCTATTTCTTCAAGCCATCTCTGATACGGATACAGAATACCTACAGTGTGGAAACAGGCCATTCGGCCCAACAAGTCTACACAGTCCCTCTGAAGAGCATCCCACCCATATCCAGCCCCCTATCCCTGCGTTTCCCCATGTCTAACCCACCTGGTCTACACATCCTTGAACACCATGGGCAATTTAGCATGGCCAATCCACCTACCCTGCACATTTTTGCACTGTGGGAGGAAACCAGAGCACCTGGAGAAAACCCACACAGACACAGGGAGAATGTGCAAACTCCACACAGACAGTCACCCAATGAGGGGAATTGAACCCAGGTCCCTGGCACTGTGAGCCACCATGTCACCCTTCCAAATGCTACAAATCTATTGTTATGAATTTGGTCTGCTATGGATACCTTGTTGAGTTCAGTGATTAACAGTCATTAAGCCATATGAGCAATTTTTAATGGAATTTGATTCATGCTTATGAGTACTTATGTCATAGCACAACTCAGAGATGCAAATATAATGTCTTCTTATGGGTTAAATTAAATATTCATGTCTTTTGCAAATGTGCTTTGCACAACAACTTGATGTGGAGCAATTAATGTGATTTTCTAAATTTATGTCAATTAATGTAACCTCGTCTTTAAATAATATAAAATAGCAAACTTCCCCATATCAGTGGATCGTGCTTTTCAAAACAATATAGAGTTGATTTGGTTGGGTCTGCCCTCAGGCTTACTGGATAAGTTGGGCATCTCATGTATCAGAGCGTACAGTAGGTACTTTTGAGGGTTGCCTGATTTTTGATTCTGCATTCAGTACCTAGTGTATCAGAGCACAGAGCTTTGTAAAGCTTCCGGATAATGCCATTGCATTCTGGGAAATAGCCCAGGAGAGAACTTAGTCTTTCTACAGATTGTTGTTTGTTTCTCTGAAACTATTTTTTTGGGGCTTCTTTTTTCACGGATATAGATCGGAGAATTTTTTTCAAGCAAAATTTACCCTTGGGCACTAATACAAAAGGAGAGGTTAAAAAAATTGTTTCATTTCCTGTTGTCTTTTTGTCCAAATGCTCTTTCCCATTGAATCACATTCATACATTATCACTCATTTTATGTAACTGTCCTAAAACCAGTTTCACCACTATAAATGTGTCTTTTGTCCATTATCGAGGTAAAATAATAAATGACATTGTTTAGTATAAGGAAGGAAGTGGCAGTGTGGTATTTTCAGTGGATTAGTAATCTAGATGCCCAGGTGAATTCCACTATGAGAGGTAGTAAAATTTGAAATAAATGAAAAGAAACTTTGAACTCAAAACTAGTGTATGGGTGACCATAAGCCCTTGTGAATTGTTGTAAAATCTCATCTGTATCACTAATGTCTTTTAGGGAAGGAAAACGTACCATCCTCCCTTTGACTACATTTGACTCCCAATCCACAGCAATGCCCAGCAAGTCAGTCAGTTAGATCTAACCATTAGAAAGTCTCATTCATAAAAGGATTGAAACCAAATGGACCACCAAGCATTGACTGAGGAATGGAAACAGCAAAGTCCTCCTTGCTAACTCTGAAACCATATGCCAAAATTGAAAGAACTGTCACACAAACTAATCAAGCAATAGCCAGAATCATACCTTGCAAGCAATGTCCCAGACACTACTATCACCAAACCTGGATATGTCCTGACTTACTGGCAATTCAGACCCACCAGGCAGAGGAGTATATAGTTGTGAGAGAGTGAGTCCTCAGCATTGACTCTGGACCTCCTGAAGTCTCATGGTGTCAGGTCATGTTTATTACTATCTACCAACACCCAACATCTGATGAAACGGTACTACTCCACATTGAGTACCATTTGGAGGAAGCATCAAAGGTGACAAGGAGACGTAATGTACTCTTAATGATGGATAGTGAAATCCCTCAACCAAATGGTACCACTACTGACCGAGCTAGTCAAGTCCTAAACCACATAGCTGCTAAACATATCCTCCATTCTCCCACCACCATCAATCTCGTGGTCATCCCTGGTTCAAGGAAGAGTGCAGGGCACATGAGGAGCACCTTTCATGCTGAAAAATGGTGTGTCACCATGATAAAGTTAGAACACAGGATGAACAGTGTGAGTAGCGTGTGACAGATGAAGATAAGCAATCCCACATTCAATGGATCAGATTCGAATCCTGGAATCTTGTCACTTTCAAGTCTGGTGGACAATGAAACAACTCACTGGTGAAGGTCGTCCATAAATGTCCTCTCCTCAACAATCAGGGAGCTCAGCACATCAACACAAGCATTTGCAAGTGATGGCCTAAAAATAAGCCATCTTGGCCTCTTCCTGCATCACAAATTCAGTCAGTTCTATTCACACGACATGACGTTAAGAAATGATTGAAGGTACTGGACACTGCAGTGGTTATGCACCTTAACTACATTCTAGCAATAGTACTGCAGACTTGTGTCCCACAGCAAGCTGTGCCCCTAACAGTTGTTCCAGTACATCTACAATACTGACATCTACCCAATAATGTGAGAAGTTGTCCAGATATGTTTTGCCCACAAAAAGCAAGACAAATCCAACCCAGCCAATTTTCAACCCATAAGTCTACCTTCAATCATT
Source organism: Ginglymostoma cirratum (assembly GCA_024137785.1). Taxonomy (NCBI): domain Eukaryota; kingdom Metazoa; phylum Chordata; class Chondrichthyes; order Orectolobiformes; family Ginglymostomatidae; genus Ginglymostoma; species Ginglymostoma cirratum. The sequence goes on along the minus strand of JAHRHZ010000271.1, from coordinate 13,367,482 downwards.
AGCAAAGTGATGAAAGGAATACAGGTTGTACCAAGCAGCATTTACTCAATAACAACCTACTCACCGATGATCAGCAGGGGTTTTGCCAAGCCCGCTCTGCTCCTGGCCTCATCAAATCCTTGGTCAAACATGAACAGAGGAACTGAACTCATGAGGGGAAGTGAGGGTGACATCAAGACAGTGTTCGATGGAGTGTGGCATTAAGGAGCCCTAACAAAACTGAAACCAATGAGATTAGGGTGAAAACTCTACGTAGGTTAGCTTCACAACCAGCACAATGAACGATTGCACTTGTTAGAGATCAATCATTTCAGTGATAGGGCATCAATGCAAGAGTTCCTCAGGGTAGTGCATGAGGCCCAACCATCTTTACTTGCCTTATCAATGACCTTCCCTCCATCGTAAGTTCAGTGATGGAGCTGCAGCTGATTGTTGCACAATGTTCAGTGATGTTCACCATTTTGCAGATACTGAAGTAGCTGTCACCGTATTTAGCAAGACTTGGACAACATTCAAATTTAGCCTCATAAGTGGTAAGGAACATTCATCTCACACCAGTGCCACCCAACAACTATCTCCATCAAGAGAGAATCCAACCATCAACTCTTGATCATCAGCGGCGTCACAATTACAGAATCCCCCACTATTAACATCATGGGGTTAAAATTGCCAGAAACTGAACTGGGCCACCTGTATAAATACTGTGGGTATAAGAACAGGTTAGAAGCCTGGAATGTTATGGTGAGTGACTCATTTCCAGTTTCCTCAAAGCCTGTCCAATATCTAGAAGGTACGATCCACTTGCCGGGATGTCAGCATCTCCAGCATGACTTGAGAAACTTGACTGTTTCTGGGACAAAGCAGCTTGTGTAATTAGCAACCCAACCAGAATCTTCAACAATACACAATAACAGCAGTCTGTACCATCTACAAGAGGCACTGCAATGAATTACCCTATTTCAGGATTTCAACCCTGAAATTCCCTCCTTAATGAAATGGTGGGTCTGTCTACTGCACATGGACTGCAGTGGCTCAAGAAGACAGCTTACCACAACCTTCTCAATGCCATTTAGTGATAGGTAATAAATGTTGACCAACCATCTTCACCCACATCCCGCAAGACCATTTTAAAAATGCAGAAAATGTTGCAGTCAAGTAGTGAAGGGTCTTATGCACCCAGTCCCTTTTATAGGTAGTGGAAGTGAGCTGGTGGTGAATAAGAAGATATTGAGGATGTTCAAGTGAATGATTTTTTTAAGTACTTTTGTTAATCAAATAGTATTTGCAGAGGTTTGAAAATAACACTCAGCTTTAATAATTGTTAACAATTACCTTATCCATATTTGTGGGGTGTAGCTTTTATGTTATTCAGCACCATTTTGAAGAAACTCTTGGCACCTTTCACTCGATTCCCCACTGCACTGAGACTGACAGGCATCATGTCCAATATCGACCTAAAAGCCACTCACAAAATATAAATGATGCTCACTTGATGAAATTCAGCCAAGGTCAAGGCCTGAATGAGAATTCGACTCCAGTGTGTTTTGCAGATGTCAAAAGTAACAGCAGCAGGACATGGATGCAAGGTATTTGCAGTAGAGGATCTCTGAGAATGCACTGTTATGTGCAGATAGGCATGTCTGGTTGTTAAAGCATTATTTTGCATTGCTGTGTTCATTTAATCATTAAATGATTGTCATCTGTGATCATCTGTTTAAATTTCCAAGGTGTATTCTTTCTTCCTAGTCCATCATGATGTACTTTGTTTTCCAGCTTTACCATTTCTTACTCAATAATTATGACCAGACCTCTAAACATAAATTTGTCAGCAGGGCCTAGGAGAGTTAACTACCAGTTTCCATTTTCTCAGTTGAGTGAAGGCACCTTGCCTGTGCTAACATAAATAAAGCCATCACCGAGAAACAGAACGTGTATTGGGAAATGCAACAGGAGTGGCTAACAACATGGCAATACAGTAAAATAATATACGTACACAATCACAAAATTTTTCACTGTTATCATTCAATGTTATTTTAATAGTTGAAGGCATCCAGGTAAGAGGGGGAACTGAACATTGTTTCTGAAAGCAAGAGCCAACTGTTGATTCCTATACAGTATTGAGTGTTTTGGTAACAAAGGCAGCAACTCCAATGCGACATTTCAAATGTAGTAAGAGTGGGTCACTAAATCAATTCAAGGTGACTTCCATTTCCTTAAATAATGTAGAAATACATTGTGTTTATTCATCAACATAAATCAAAGTGTCAAAGATATTGAATCACCCAAAGCTTAAATGCTGAGAGTGAACAATTGCATACTTAATAGCATGTACCTTGCCCTTCTCTTAACTGCTTGCGGAAGCAATCAATTCCTACTTCTCTTCATGACTGTTCGCCTGAATATTCAAGATTACATCCAAAATATTGCAGTCATCATTTGTGACCAAGAGTTCACAGTTGGATTCTCTGTGTTCAAATGCTGGTGAAACTTCAGTTAACGGAAATAATTTTAGAACATTTCTAAAATTTCAAAATTGTTTTCTACATTCTTATGAGCAGAATTATGATAAAATGGAGATGATATTTCTGATATGTTTCCAGTTTACTGCCCATTTCTTGAGAGGAGGAGTCTGTGTAAAGTGTTAGGGGCCCATTTGACAGTCTTCCCTTTTAAGTGTGCTACATGATTCCCGGGACTTTGTCAACCCAGCAGGAAGTTATCTGCTTGGAATAGGTGCTGTTCAATATTCCGAAGTGAATAAGGATTTCACTAAGTTAGTGTGGTTTCCCCAGTGCAACCTAAGAACACACAGATTGTTGATGAAAAGATAGCAAAGTATGAATAGTTGAATCTTTTGATGATTGTCAAGTTATGACAAGTGGGCTATGTAAGGATGAGTGTTTGGTTCTTAGCTGTACACAATTGATATCAATGTTTTGGATTTGTTGACTAATGGCTGTTTTGACACAATGGTAATGTCCCTACCTTTTGAACTGGAAAATCTGGTTTCAAGCCCCACCTGAACCAGAGCTGGGTTGCAACACATCCTACTCCACTGCTTTTTATTAAGTGACAAAACTCTGCGCGTCTGACGGGAGTTTCCAATGAAGGCTTCTTCAGAACGGTGAAACGGCATCAGAACCAGGAGTGGTGAGAGGGAAAGCAGATCAGAAAGGTGGAGACTGGGCCCTGAGGGAGTGGTGCAGCAGGTCTGTAGTGATTAAAGGGGATTGACTCTTAGGGGTGAGGGTGGTTCAAGTCCCGAGTGGGGGTTGGGTGTCAGCTCCCGAGAGGTAAATACAAGTTGACTCTGAAATGGGTGAAGTGGAGGGTCACATGTGGCGCAGAGGTCCAAAGTGAGTGAGGTCAGTTGCTGGGCAAGGAGAGGGCTCAGAACTGGAGCTGCTGAAAGGTTTTGGTCCAGCACACAGTCCTGGATGATAAACGATGGCCAGGTCCCAGGGGTGTGAAGAGGGGATCAGGTTTTGAGTGCGGGAATGGGGGTGTCAGGGCCAGAGGAGCAGAAGGGTAGGTTTATTTCCGGAGTGGGGTCTCTTTACTGTAACTTTATTTTATTTGAACTCTCTGAATTCTCTGATTTAAATGAACACTTCTTGGGAAGTTTCCAGGCATTGGGAATTGTCCTGAGGAATTTCAATTTTCTGGGCAATTAGTTCTGAGTGTGTTCTGATGGGGATTCCCCAAGGTGCTCATGTTCTATCTATACTGGAGCCACAACTGTCTGGCCATCCTTTCTCAGCTCTAACGAAACCATTTTCTACATCGTGGTTTACTGAATTTAGGTCACCCCTCTTTATTGTGCTAATTCAATCAAAGATCCATCCCAGGAGTAAAAATGTCTTCCTTCAAATGTACAGAACCCAAGTGAAACTGTTCCTGCAGCATTGAGTGCAGTTTTTGATTTCTTGACCTAATGAAGAATGGAGAGTTGCCATTAGAAGGAGTGCGGTGTAGGTTCACCACACTGAACACTGAGATATCATGATTGTCCTATGAGCAGTGATTGAGGAATTTGGGCTTATATTCTCTAGCATTTAGATAATGAGTGGTTACGTCATTGTCTAGCTCTCTAAGAATGTTGTATGTTTCATAGTAGATGTAGAAAGGATGGTTCCACTAGCCAGGGGTTTTAGAACAAGGAGACACAGTCTCAGAATAAGAGGCAGAGGCACACACACACGTGTGCTTACTTGTGCACTCGCGCATACTCGCTTGTGCACACATGTTCACTCCCTTGCGCATATACACACACACAGAGTTTCAGTACAGTACACAGGGAGTATTGTATTTTCAGAGGTATTGTATTTTGAATGAGATATTAAACAGAGGCCCTGTCTTCTCAGTTGACAGTAAAGATCATAAGGCAGTAGATTTAAAGAGAGTAGGGAAGTTATCCCCTGTGTCCTGTTTAGTATTTACCCAATAGTTCACATTGTAAAAATATATTGCTTGGTCATTATCATGCTGTTGTTTGATAATGGTATAATTTCCATGAAATCATGACTATGTTGTCATTTGAAATAAATGGTTTGAATTGATCTGTTAAGATCCGTATCCAAGTTAGGTGGGACTTGAACCCAGATCTTCTGGCCAAGAGGTAGGGGCACTACCACTAGATCCTCAATGCATTGAGTATGCTTATTTTAGAACTCTCTTAGTCCCCTGGCATTAATATTGGTTGCAGCATTATAGTCTTTAAAATTATCAGCCCATTTCTATTCTCTTTTTCCCCATTCTGCCTACTTTTTATCAGAGGTGGAGATTGTGGTGTCTTATTATCAAGAAACAAGCAGCTACATTTAAAGAACTTTGCTTTCTGTGTTAAAGGCAATATGTATGCGTTATCTGATATTGTTGCAAATTGTAAATTGATTGATGAGAGTCATTTCTGTTCCAGGGTTCCAGATAATATATCTTCATTAAATATTGAATGTAAAATAGTTAAGATGTGATTTTGAACATTATAAGATCAACATAAATATTTACTTCCAAAGAATTATTAGGTTGAAAAGGGAATTTGATTTCGTTTAGCAGCTTTTGCATTTTCTGATGATAGACAGTGTGGGTGTGAAATTACGTTTGCTGTTTGGGAAGTATTGCAATGTTGTGAGTTTGTGAGAGAAATTTATATTCCTGTCGAGTCAGTTACTGGTCATTCATGAGTCATTCTGCAGAATTTTTTCCAACCATCAAAACATTTCTGTTTTGATTTCATCAGATGCTTCTGGGTGTTTTGAATCCCAACAACACCCTCCCAACCCCATTAATGGAAGCTCTTCACTCTCGGAGCATTAGTTACCTGCAGCGTGAATGACTTTTTGCTTACTTTCTTGTTTCTACAATGTTCCATTCTGTCCATTCTTGAGAATATGGTAGAACCTAACAGTTCCATTTATGTCATAGAAATCATTCAATAATCATCCTTGCATTATTAGCAGTATTTTTTCTTCCAGCCAGTCACAGCATTTGTTTTTACGCCGGTGCTCTTGAATGGACTATTCACTAATATAGGTTGGAATTGTACACATTGGGGCTAGAAGCCTGAAACTGCTGGTTTCCTGTCTACTCTCTGCTTGAAATACCTGTTTGGTTTGACTGTCACATGAGCCACTCAATATTGCTTCCAATGGGAGACTGTGATTGTCTAAGTTTCATGCATTGTATGTAAGTTTGCAATCATTTATCTCATCACAAGTAGATGTGAAAGGATATCTATATTTTTGTATTTGGAAACAAATGTCCAATTTTTTTTTTGCTATCATGAACTTGCAAGGAATTAATGTACTCACTCATTAATTTATAGCAAAAGTCAAAAATGCCAGATATAATCTTGATTCAAAGGGAAGATTAACAGTTTCAGTAAAAATAAGACAAAATTAGAATGGAATAGTTAAGGCAAGTAAGATTAATGCATTTAAGGACAAGCTAGGTAAACTTCTATGACACATGAATGGAAGGGTATGTTGGTGAAATTTATTAGGAAGAGACTCATATGGAGCATAAGCACCAGCAGAACTAACTCACTGGCTGTTTCCACATTATAAATTCTATGTTATGTTTTATTCCAGCTCAGATCTTTTTTGTTGTTATGTAGGCAGAAAATAATAAAGCCAGTTACTAGCAGAGCTCTTTGCTTTAATGTTTTTAATGGAAGATACACAAAAAAGTGACTCCAGATCCACATTAATATGGTTGATTCTTAACTGTCCTGTACCCAACTGGGGATGGACAGCAAATGCTGACCTAATGGCCACATTCTGTGAATGAATTAAAAAATTGTTCTAAGGACTGCTTGGTTCTACTTCAGTCTGACATTTTTACTCCCGTGTGTAGTGAGAGTTGGCCTTCCAGCTGGATGGTGGTTAAGGAACCACGACTGTTGATATCAGACTAATCGGTCTATAATTCCCTGTTTTCCCCAATGTCCTTTTTTAAATAATGGGGCTACATTGGCAACCCTCCAGTCCATAGGAACTGTTCCAGGATCTGTAGAATCTTGAAAGATGACAATCAATGCATTGACTATTTATTGGGCCACTTCCTTAAGTACTCTGGGATGTAGATTATCGGGCCCTGGGGATTTATTGGTTCTTAATCCCATCAATTTCCCCAAACAATTTTCCTACAAATACTGATTTCCATCATTTCCTCCTTCTCACTGGACCCTCTGTTCCCCAGTGCTTTTGGTATATTATTTGTGTCCTTCTTTGTGAAGGCAGAACCAAACTATGTGCTTATTAGTACTGCTATCTCTTTACCTCCTCATTTTAACTTCCCCTGTTTCAGACTGGAAGAAACCTATGTTTGTTTAAGTCATCCTTTTCCCTTCAGAAACCTAGACAGGCTTTTGCTATCAGTTTGTATGTTCCCCACAAGTTTGTACTGATTACACCAGCCCAGATGTGGTTCAATTTTACAGGAACCTGAAATCCTCACCCTTGCATCATCTCTCCAGCAACATATTTATCTGATATGTCCTGCTATTTCTATTTTGATAAACACGTGGCACTGGGAGCAATCCCAAGATAACTACCTTTGAGGCCCTACTTTTTGAGTTGCTTCCTAACTCCTGATTTAGTATTATGATTGCATGGTTTGCTACAATGCTGCTATAACTGACATTGACAACGTAGAATTCGTTTTATGTTACGTGGCTTCAGAATCTCAAAAAATTGTGATTATATGTTTGTTTAGAAATTTAGAGACCATATTTGCAAAGTTCAGTTTTTAGTTTAAGTTCAATTCTGCCATGTTCTGTGATGATCAAACATGGTAACAGTGATTTCCAGCTTGTCTTTGAACCACTGCAAGGAATTTATGTACTCACTCATCAATTTATAGCAAAAGTCAAAAATGCCAGATATAATCTTGATTCAAAGGGAAGATTAACAGTTCCGGTAAAAATAAGACAAAATTAGAATGGAATAGTTAAGGCAAGTAAGATTAATGCATTTAAGAAGAAGCTAGGTAAACTTCTATGACACATGAATGGAAGGGTATGTTGGTGAAATTTATTAGGAAGAGACTCATATGGAGCATAAGCACCAGCAGAACTAACTCACTGGCTGTTTCCACATTATAAATTCTACATTACGTTTTATTTCAGCTCAGATCTTTTTTATTATATCGGCCGAAAATAATGATAATACTGTGCATTTGGGAGTCTTTATTAATCATTCCCAATATTTTGATAGGTTTCCTCTGCCATTTATCAATTTTTAAAGAACTCATCAGTTTGGATGATTCAACAAGAGGCCCCTGCAAATATCAAAATCAACGTGTTTTACATCTGTGTTTCACCATCATTGTGACTCAATTTTAGTTTTTTCTTCAAAAGAAGTAAAATGACTAGAGGAGAGAGAAATTGATATATTTTTAAGGTATAAAAGCTGATAGATGTGATGTAAGAACATATTTCTAAATGGAAATGGAAATGGAAATGGAAAACAAGCTTTTTTTTACTTCAGTGCACTAATACTAAAATAAATCAATTAGTGTTATTATGTTTTAAACATTAGGTTCCCATTGCAAGTGAAGATCATTGATGTACAGTTCTTAGTGTGACTGAGAATAACTAAGGATGAATGTTTAGTGCAGTAGTTGATATCACTTGCAGATGGTCGTCCAAGCCAGACAGTGCCAGGGACCTAGGTTTGATTTCACCCATGGGCAACTCTCTGTGTGGAATTTGCACATTCTCCCCGTGTCTGTGTGGGTTTCCTCCAGATGTTCCGGTTTCTTCCCACAGTCCAAAGATGTGCAGGTTAGGTGGATTGGCCATGCTAAATTGCCCATAGTGTCCAGGAATGTGCAGGCTAGGTGGGTTAGCCATGGGGAATGCAAGGTTACAGAAATAGAGTGGCAGGAGTGGGTCTGGGTGGGACACTTTTAAAAAGAAAAATGTTGGTGTCGCACGGTGGCTCAGTGGTTAGCACTGCTGCCTGACAGCACCAGAGACCCGGATTTGAATCCACCCTCACGTGACTATCTGTGAGGAGTTTGCACATTCTCCCCGTATCTGCGTGGGTTTCCTCTGGGTGCTCTGGTTTCCTCCCACAGCCCAAAGATATGCAGTTTAGATGGATTGGCCATGCTAAATTGCCTGTAGTGTTCAGGGGTGTGTAAATTAGGTGGATTAGCCATGGGAAATGCAGGGTTACAGAGAAAAGTGTAGGGGAATGGATGTGGGTGGGAAGCTCTTTGGAGGGGCAGTGTGGACTTGTTGGGCCAATTGGCTTGTTTCCACATTGTAGGGACTCTATGATTCTCTATTATATATCCTTTGAAGTTTTACGTTAACATTAATCTGTTCTCTATTGTCAATACAGCATTTGAATATTCAGAATACAGTCTTCAGCCCCTCTATGATCATGATGATAAGAAATCTGTTTACGCATGTAAATAGAAATTATTATTACTGTTTCTGGGTCATGTTTTACTTATAAGATACACAGAATCAAGCCATTTGGCTCAAACAGTTGATGCCAGCTATTGTACTCCATTTAAGTCTTCACACATCCTTCCTCATCTAAGAAATATATGCCCTCCTTTTTCTTCAGAAACTGTGATACTTCGTGCTTATTCATTTGTAAATTTTTTGACCCTTCAATAGGTTTATTTATGTCATCTTACAGAGTTTTGCAATCATCTTTAATATCAGCTATTGTTCATGATTGAACAGTATGGTTCCAGCACAAAATCTTCATGAGATCTCACGTCTTGCCTTCTGCCACTTGAAGAATTACCCTGTACCTCTAGTCTCAGCTTTCTGCCCTTTTAGCCAGCTGACTTGCATGCTTTAATATTATTCATCAGCCTGTTGTTATCCGATAACTTATTGAATGGCCTTTTGAAAATCTAATTACAGATTAACGTTCTTTTGTATCTGCTATCTTTCATATAACCCAACCCAGCTTCCTTGGGAGATATTGCAGTCAACTTTAAATGAAATCCAGGATATAAAATTGCTTACGACCTTATGGGTGCTTCCCATCTTTCATATCTGTTTGGTTCTGAACTGAGCTCCTGATCCAATATCTTATAATACAGCATGATAGCCAGTTTCCACTTTCCTTAAACTTCAGTTCATCCAAACTTTCATTGCCTGTAACTTAGTTTATACAAAATCACCTTCAACCAACACCACTTTGCTTGTTTCTCTGCCTTGGTGTCCCAGTCAAGGTGTGCCTCGAATGATTTTTTATTTGTTCTCGTCTTCAAATACTTCCATCGCCTCATCCTTTCCTACCTTCACAAACTGGCTGGAACTCTGTGTTCCTTTAATTCTGCCCCCTTGTGTAGCTGTGACCTCCATTCATGCCTACAGTAGTTTAGGCCCTCCTACCTGAAATTTCATCAGTAAAACTCTCTATCTCTCTGCCTGTCTCTCCTCCTAAGGTACTCCTTAAAATCTTCCTTCCATGTGTGACCATTTGGTTGTTTAGTTTAATGTCTCTTCATGGGCCAGTGTCAGATTTTGCTTAATAATATGGCTGTAAAGTGTCTTGGAACATTTTTAAATGTTAAAGGTGTTATATGACTGCAAATCATTGTTTATTCACATTCTGCATTCCTGCCCCAGATTAAAATCTGTAGTCTGTAATTTTCTTAGTTACTCCTATTCTGTTGCTATAATCTCATCAAAAGTGTAGGAGAAAACCCATTTTTGTTAATTTCTGGCAATGACTGTGGGCTTTCAAGAAAATTCTAAGCTGCTGCAATTTATTGGACTCTACAAAAATATTTTACTTTGAATAATTGCACTTGATGCATTTGCCATCTTTTTTCTTATTCTTTGTCAATTATTTTGTACTTCTAATCGGAACTTCATAATAAGACCATATTATTATAAAATTATGTTTCACTCCTCATTTTTTACCTTCTCTTTGCTTTATCTTTTCCTACTGCATAGATCATTGCTAAATTTCTACATATACTCATGTTTATTATTATATTCAAATATCATGCTATGTCAGTTCAGTCATTTCAGCACGCCAATCACTTCAGTATTTAGCAAAAAGGAACCTTAAGGCAAGTGATAAAGGCTTATTTTCCATTATAGATTTAGAACTGTGATATAATCTGACTTTAAAGGAAATAATTTTTTGTCTGTGCAGTGTAGAGTCAATTACAACAATATTGGTTTTGAGACTACATAGTCTATTGAACAAAAGCTGGAGCTCATTAACTTCCAATCTTAAATGTAATTGCTCCAGAGATTTACTAAATGCTTTTGAAACACAGGAGCAAACCCTGTTAATACAAACCAAGACTTGTATACACAATTTTAAACTTGTTTGTACCTGAGATAGAAAATCATGAAATGCACATGTGAAATTTTACAATGTGTGCTATGGAACTTATCAAGGAGTAGCAACATAGAATTATTATTTTAAGAAACTGAGATGAAACAGAGAAATTAAATATAAAACATACTTTGTAGGAAGGCGGGACAGAGGACATAAGTTCAGGATGTGACAAGATGGATTTCTGATACATATCAGTAAGTATTTCAGCAGGTGCAACCAGAATATGGAACATGCTCACATCTAAATACTATCTTCATCTAAATCTATCTAGTGATTACAAGCCAGTTATATAATTGAATTTATTCATACGAGAACATAAATCACAGTATGACGTAATGCCCTTGAAATTGTTTCTAGATATCCATTTGTACATTATATTGAGGCAGGTCTTTATTTTGTATATGCTCCCTTTTTCCTAGAATTGGGCATCTTGAATATTTTAACAGGTAGGATAATCCATCCAGTATGGATAATGGCTTTTACATAACTAATAATTGTAGTGTCATTAGTACAAATTTATGACATATTTAATTCATAATGTATATTAACGATATGGATGAGGGAACAAAATGTAACATCTCAAAGTTTGCAGATGATACCAAGTTGAGTGGGAGAGTGAACTGTAACAAGAATGCAGAGATCCTTCAGCTTGATCTGGACAGTTTGGGTGAGTGGGCAGATCAATGGCAGATGCAGTATAGTTTGGATAAATATGATGTTATTCACTTTGGAAGCAAAAACAAGAAAGCAGATTACTACCTGAATGGCTGTAAATTGGGGGAGGGGAGTGTGCAGCGGGACCTGGGCGTCCTTGTGCACCAGTCGCTGAAAATAAATATGCAGGTGCAGCAGGTGGTAAAGAAGGCAAAGGGTATGTTGGCCTTCATTGCGAGAGGTTTTGAGTGCAGGAGCAGGGAGGTGTTGTTGCAGTTATACAGGGCCTTGGTGAGGCCACGCCTAGAATATTGTGTGCAGTTTTGGTCTCCTTTTCTGAGGAAGGATGCTCTTGCTTTCAAGGGGGTGCAGCAAAGGTTTACCAGACTGATTCCAGGGATGGTGGGACTGACGTATGAGAGAGATTGACCAGGTTAGGAGTGCTTTTGCTGTAGTTCAGATGAATGAGGGGGAATCGCATAGAGACATATAAAATTCTAACTGACATAGACAGGGTAGATGCAGAGAGGATATTCCCCATGGTGAGTGTGTCCAGAAGCAGGGGACACAGTCTGAGGATTTGGGGTAGACCATTCGGGACAGAGATAAGGAGACATTTCTTCACCCAAAGAGTGGTTAGCCTGTGGAATTCATTACCACAGGAAGTAGTTGATGCCAAAACATTGAATGTATTCAAGAGACAGCTAGGTATCACACTTGTTATGGGGAGAAAGCAGGATTAGGCTATTGAGTTGGATAATCAACCATGATTGTGATGAATGGCTGAGCAGGCTTGAGGGTCCGAATGGCCACCTCCTGCTCCTATTTTCTATGTTTCTGTGTTTCCATGTTATGCTGGTATGGTTAACATTTGTTTGACAGAAGCTCGTGTGATCAGTATATGTCTCAAATGTCATGGTATTCAGAGATTAAAGGAGTAAAAATTGGTTTTGAGTGATTTTTAGTCCATAACCACCATCATGCATTCCACACTGACCGAGAAGCGCAAGGCTTGCCTGGCATTGGCCCTATTTGCAGGAGTTTCAGTAAGCTGTCGATCCCTGTTACATCTCCATTGTAAGCTCCCCATTTGTAACAATGTCAGTTTTGAGCTGTTTAAGTAAGTAAGGCTCTTAAGGCCTTACAATATTAAGTAAGGCTTTAGAGGTAATGAAGGACAATGGTGTTGGCAGGAGGATGTAGTCATAAGCCAAGAGGGATCCTTGGGAGTGCTATTGTTCTGAAAGGAATGCTCCAGTTCTTGCAAGCATATGGGAATTATTCTTTTTGTTTAGGCTGCTGAAGAATCTTGAGCACATCAGGTCTGGAATTAACTTGCATCGTCAGTTTATTTAGATATGATTTGAGCCTAATCTCCTTCACCTGGCTGTTACCTATCCCACCTATACCTCTGGCCTGGATCAGGTACAGATTGTGGGTTCCCAAAACTGGACCTGCACTTGACCATTTTACATTTAGGCACAAAATTCTAATTGCTACCACAGTATTTCCATGCATGATCTCACTTCAGTTCAAAATATGTATACGGCTCTTCAGCATTTCAAAATACTTGGTTTGACCATAGCTATTCATTCCGCTTATGTGTTTATACATGTAATTGGAAGCATATTAAAAGTGAAATACATACTTGATTGCCTCTTCCAAGAATGCAATGTATCTACAGCTTGTGATATGAAAGTATGCATCATCGCAGTCTTGGCTAAAATACTGCAGTCAGGAGTGAAATTCTTCATTATTAAGAAGGTAAGCCATGACTCAAATTGCATTGAGAAATCATAAACATTAAATTCATATGCTGCAATTGCGTTTATGGTTCCTCATGTACAAATCAATGCAGTTTTCATGGCTAATTTAAGAGTATTCTCTTCCATCGTACGTGAACCTGTTAAACCTATAGTATTAGTCCCTTATTTCCACATATAGGATGCTGTGATCAAGCCTTTATGATATGGTTATACTCTGAATGAGATGAAAATTATTCCAGAGAAAAGACCATCAAATTCTCTTGTTAGGTATGATAAGTTTCACATGGTGCTACATTGAAGTGAAGAGGGGTGAATCCGATCTTCCCTTTTTAGCCCCTTCAATTAGCTAAACAAAGATTTTTGATTTCTTTTACCATGCAGCTAAATCTCACTTCAGTTATAACATGTAGCCAATTACAAGGTTTTCTTGAGTGACTGAAAGAGGAATTTTATTACTTATGCTAAAAAAAACTTCAAAATGTGATATCAAGTACACACATAAGCATCGGTATAAAGTTTAAAAAGAAGGTAGTGTCTAACATAAAACATAAACTCAAAAACGGGCAGTTTAAAATGTCTTTTACAGATCTTGTGGTGTTTTCTTTTAATCTGAGACTACGATTGTCTATTTGATGTCATGTTTCCTCAGCAGTGGCAAAATTTATGTTTATCCTTGATTTCTCGGTGAATGTTTCTCTAATTTGCCTTATCACCAGTTGCTTTTTTTGAGAGGGAGAGAGCGGTACCAAGCCTGCAATTCACCAGTTACAAATCCAAAATTTCTCCTTTTGCTCCATCCCAATGCCTTTGCCTAAAATATGGTTCATTTATATTGTTATGACTCACTGATCTGGTGTGCTGAAAATCATACCTGTCATTCCCGGTGTTGTCACAACAGTTAAAGATCTTAAAATGTACACAAAGTTCCCCAATTGACATGAACCTCAAATGCAGGTTTATAGAAAGCATGGGCCAGGTTTCCGTACTGAGCAACAATCACTATTAATTCCAAGTAATTAGTCTCTAGCTTCAGGTAAATAGTTATAAATCATTGGCATAAAATATGACTAATTAAAATTCTAATCCCTTCATAAACTCCCTCTTGCACATAACCAGACAAGGCAAAATAGGTTATTGGTGGAGTGGGAAATTAGGAAAGACATTTCAGTAACCTTTGTGCCAAGATTCTGTCATTATGTTGAGCCTTCTGACTCCTCTGTTGCCAGCATATTGCTTCAGTCATCTTTCTCCGAATGTTTCTGCTGGTTATTAAGAGGCACAAGGTAACTGAATTTCTGCTAAAAAAAATCCCTGACTTACCAATTAAAACTCAAAGCTTACAACAGCAGGAATGATTTTTTCTTTAGGTTTACATTAAATTTTGAGCAGAAAGACTGCTGGAGAAGAATGGAACATTTCTCTATCTTTAACTCCTTGCTTTTCAGATACCTGACAGCCAATACATAGTTGTTGGCAGGAAAAGAAAATATCAGTAGTCCATAGACCAATCAACTTATTGTTGCCAGCCAAAGCAGTATCTGCATATCCGAAATGTCTGTAATTAAATCTCCAACTACTGCTTGTTCAAACAGTTGTTTATGATGCCTGCAATGGGTGTCAGGCTAATTGCTTTTGAAAACATATAGCACCCTTTTTAAAATCTGGTTTGACAACAGTTCTTTCTTATTTCAGTCCATAGCTTTTGAAAATGACATGGTGCTTACAATATATTCCATGGCTTGATTGGATAATCTGCAGGCAACTTTCATCCAAATATGTGAAACTTCCAGAAAGGAGTAAATCAAACAAGAGATGTTGATCTGAGTGACTGGTTTTTTTTTTAATTGATGATTTCACAAGGTAGCTTAAACTGATCAGATGATCACTGGGATCATCTTAAGACATTTTTCTTTCTTATTAAAATGTCTTTAGTTCATGAAAGGTCATAGGTATTTAAAACAAATCACAGAAGTCAAAAATTGATCATCTGTTTTGCCACCGTCGTAACAAGGGAACTCTGAAATTTGGAGATCAGTTGACTTAAATAATTGTCACTGATTTGTTTATCTATTCCCAAACCAGTCAACAAACAAAACTTTTATTTAACCACCAAGCATCTCACGCAATATTTTCTACATAATTACACGATGAAACATTGGTAAACTTTATTTCTAATGTGCCTTGCCTAAAATGCTCAAAATTATATGACTGGTTCACTTCAATGAGATTCCGATTAACTCAGTTGAAATTAGAGAAATTGTCTATTAATTCAAATGAATGAATTAATGAATTAATTAATGACTGAATTAATTAAAATGAACTTAAATAATTTTAAGGGTTCTGCAAGACTCATCATTCCATTTGTTACCCGCCCTTTTAAGGATTTTGTAGGAATGTTTGGTTTGCCTTATCAGTGGTGGTTAGCTCTTACTAGACTGGAGACACACTGGCTGGAAGTTCCCATTTCCCTCATTCAGATAGAGCAGGGTATTGGACAGAAGTCACTATGCCTCAGGGGATGGAATGTGTCAAATGGGCATGTGATCTGGTGGAAAACTCAAGCCAGAAAAGCAGCTCAGAAGAAGTTAACAGGTTTTCTTGTGGAAACATATTCTGGCTCAATTTAAGAGGCAAGTACCCAACAGAATTAAGATCATAAGTTATGGGGGTTGTCAGTGACAGGCAGATGCTGGATTTTCCCACAGTGTGAAATAAGCAAGTGTACTTTGGGGATGCACACACAATGATGTTGACATCAGACAAACACATGGAAAGTAAATGCCCTGTCACTGATTTGCAAACTCTGATGAGTACATTGTTGAAGGCTCCTGGCAGGTACAAATCTGACAGGACCGCCAGGATTATTTCTCCTCTTTCATCCATTTTCAAGAACATTTGTTTGTTTGAAACAAAATCCTGAATGGGAATTGATTTTATTTACCTTCAAAGACGTTTTCTCCACTTAACATTGGGCTAGTTCTTCATTGGGAAAAATATCCACAGGTAATAGTTACCTCCAGTTCGATCATTGCTACCCATGTACCCTCAGATCCCCTATACCAGCCTTATGACCCCACACAGACCTAAAAAAGAACATATGATGTAGAGTAAGAGTAGGCCATTCAGCCTATCAAGTCTGCTGCACTATCCAAAAAGATCATGGCTCATGTGACCGAAAGCTGAAAGCCACATTTCTGCCTACCCCGACAACCTTTCACACCCTTGCTTCGCAAAGACCTATCTACCCTGCCTTAAATATAACCCAAGAAATCTGCTTCCACCACCTTATTGGGAAGAGAGTTCCAAAGATTCAGGATATTCTGTGAAAAACAAATTTGCCTCATCTCTGTTTTAAAATCTGATTTTAAATAATTAGCCTGTAGTTCAAGGCGATCGTATAAGAGGAAACATCCTCTCCATACCTATCCTGTTAAATCCTTTCAGGATTTTGTGTTTCAATTAAGTCATCTCTTATTCTTCTAAACACTAGTCATACCAGCCCAGTCTCCAGTCTTTTTAAAAGATATTGTAGCAGTTAATTTGGCTATGACAGTAGTATTCCTTGAAATTGACAGCCAAGTTCCATACCCATGAGGACGGCCTTAATCTTGGGTTCATATTGTGCTAAATATAACCCCACTGTACTGTTCTGTATTTGATAAATCTTTCTTACTGTTCTGTTTTGACACCATCACCTTGATAACTTATTATTATCTCCCTACCTTAATTAGTTTGTACAGTTTTGCATTACTTGTTACTTTTGTTAAGAAGTTGTGTGGAGCACTACTGAATTGGAAGGCAGGAAGATCGAATTTGTTTGTAAAAATGATAGGGAGAAAGAGTGTGTGGTTCCTTTAAGAGGTAAAGTGCTTTTCTAAGCTTAGAGATTTACACGGAAAAAAATGTCTGTAAGTGGCTGAAGATATACAACCAGCTCTAAAATTGAAACATGTATCAATGGGGTATGAGATTGAAAATCTTAGGCTTGTTTTAATGTTTAGGCAACTAGCTGGAATCAGCCAATAAATTTAAACCAAGGGCTTAATGAATGAAAGCCGATTGAATTTAAATCTGATAGTTTTGACAATCTCGAAACAATGCTATTGTAAGAAAAGTGATATGTCATCCAAGGTGTATAAGGAGAGGGTTTTTGAAGATTGGTGTGAGAGTGAACCGCTACCTAAGAAATAAGCATTTGGCTCTCACAAGAAATGACTAAGCTCTCTAAGAAAACACCATCTTCTAGCTAAGAATACTTCTAGCAAAGAGTCCTCACAGAAGACCTCACAGAGAAAACATCCCTGACAGCTGGATCAGTGGAAAAAAAGGTGTTTATGACTTTAGAACAACAAAAGAAAGGCATGTAGATTTTGAGAGACTAAGGTTTAATTTATCCTCTTATTAATTGAGTTATATAAGTGGGACTTGTGTTTATTGGAACAGCATACCAGTAGAATTTAGTTCAATTAGGGAATAGCTAGTAGTTAAGGGGGAATTGTTGTGTTTGTTAGTAATTCTGTTAATTTCATCACTGTTAGGGTTCAATAAATAAATTGTTACTTGTTACTTATAAAGGGAATATCAGAGATTTTCATTCATTTAATCTCCCCTTCTCCTTAACACTTTAACAGATTAGGCTGTTTTTTTGGGGGGGGGTTTAATTATTAGAAGGGGACCTCTACTCCTGCCATTACAGACTGGGGGCTCGTGTTTCAATTTTAATTTTCAGAGGTGTTCGATGTCCCCTTCCTAACATTTTGGTTGGACTCTCGTCATGCAACTCTTATACCTATCATGTTATTCCAGCCATTTGATTTGTCTCTAGCACCATCTTATTTTTGATTTTTTATAATTACCTCTCTGCTTTAATAAATTAGATCATTGGCCATTCTTTCACTTGCTATTCACCTGTTAACACTGCACTCACACCATTTGACACGTCTAATCACCTGTAAGGACTTGTTATTCAGCCTGTCGACACTCCACTCACACCATTTGTACTATCTTTTGACACTGTTAATTGCCTAGAATTATCTTGCAATTATCTCTCCACCTATAAATTCTGTGCCTGTGGGCTTCTCTCCACTTCACCTGATGAAGGAGCAATGCTTCGAAAGCATGTGATTTCAAATAAACCTGTTGGACTACAACCTGGTGTTAAATGACTTCTGCCTTTGTCTACCCCAGTTCAACACTGGCACGTCCACATCAGTAATATTCTTGCCTTTGATGTGGATTTTCCTGACTTCAAGCATCTCAGCATAGAACCTAGGATGACACTTAAATTGCATTGTTCACAGTTTTGTTCTTTAGATGCAACCAAAGCCCCTTTCATCTCATGTTAGATGTTGTGATTGTTGAAAGGACATTGAGTTCTCTGGTCTTCTGACCAACATATGTGTTAAGCAATGGCGCAAGAAATATATTAGCTGGGTAGTTGTCTAATTTATTGTTTATGAGATCTTCATGTGAACCTATTGAGTGCAACATTTGGTGACATAGGAAAGATCACATTTCTACATTATTAATTTGTTCTAAAACACATTGGTGATCTTTATATAATCATAGTTTGCTAAATGTGTGATTTCTTTCTTTCATCCATCAGCAAAACTGGCAGAACATTTTAAACAAAATTATTTATTCTAGTTTTATAGTGTGGTTTATTATGTCAATTTCAAAGTCTCAAAGCCTATGATCGAATAGAAGGGGGATCTGAATGGTACAGTGAATTATTAAATTGCCTGTTTATTTATAACATCCAAATTGAATACAGTCTAGACTGATGGAATGAATGTGCTTTAAACATTTATTTCACTTTAAATTCTATGAATCAGTGTTGTTGGTAAATCTCAAGCCATTTTCCATTGCCAGCAATAAAGTAGCCCAAAATTGTCCAAACTTGGAAGTAAAAACTGCAGTATCTGCGATAGAGTGAAAAAAAAAAGCTGGTATGGTAAATGTAAATATTACGCTTACACAATGGAAATAATTTTACCTGCTTAAAGTTATGTGATGTTGCTTTATTCTGTAAACATCTGTAAATTGGTTAATCAAAATTGGTGGCATTGTCTCTACCTGCTCAAAGTACAAACTTATTCCAATTATATTTTAATAAGCAATAATTCATTCAAAAAGTTTAATTGCATTCTGCTTGTGATTTTCTTCGTGAATTGCAAAGTCATGCACTTGTGGAGATGACATAGGCCCGTGTGAACTATGAAACAAAAGCAGAAATTGCTGGAGAAACTCAGCAAGTCTGGAGCATTTGTGGGAAGAAAGTGGAGTTAGTGTTTCCAGTCTAGTGATTCATCATCAGTCATCGGATTCATAACACTAACTGTATTCTTCCCACAGATGTCACCAGACCTGCTGAGTTTATCCAGAAATTTCTGTTTTAGTTCTCAAGCATCTGTAATACAAAGAATCCCTACAGTGCGGAAGCAGGCCATTTGGCCCATGGAGTCCACACTGCCCCTCTGAAGAACATTGCACCCAGAACCACCCCATACCCTATCCCTGCATTTCCCACTCTAGACACTAAGGGCAATTTACCAGGCCAATCCACCAACCTGCACGTCTTTGAACTGTGGGAGGAAACCGGAGCTCCTGGAGGAAACCCACACAGACACAAGGAGCATGTGCAAACTCCACACAGACAGTGGTTAGGATCCCAAGGATGGGATCAAACCTTGGTCTATGGTGCTGTGAGGCAGCAGTGCTAACCACTGAGCCACCATGCCACCCCATAAATTCAACCTCATGTCAACTTCATAACACTACCAGGATGATTTTAACATGTGCGTCGTGTAAGAAGCATAGAATCAAAGAATCTCTACAGTATGGAAGCAGGCCATTCGATTCAACAAGTCCACACCGACTCTCCAAAGATTATCCGACATGAATCACCCCCCTCCCCCACCCTGTTGCTGTAACCCTGCATTCCCCGTGGCTAATCCACCTTATCTACACATCCCTGGATACTATGGGCAATTTAGCACAGCCAATCCACCTAACCTGCACACCTTTGGACTGTGGGAGGAAACTGAAGCACCCAGAGGAACCCTGTGCAGACACGGGGAAAATTGGAAACTCCACATCGACAGTTGCCCGAGACTGGAATTGAACCAGGTCCTTGGTGCTGTGGGGCAGCAGTGCTACTCTGGTTTATTTTCCTGTATGAAGTATCCTTAATTGAACACACTGTTGCGACTGCTACCCTTGATAGTTATGTAAATAATGTTAACTTTCTTATTCATAAATAGGTAATAAATCAAAAAAAGAAAATAAAGAAGAAGAAATATGTTAATTCAGGAACGGTAAGTAATATTCTTGTACGTTTGGTCACTGGGGCTATATTTCACGTGGGTGTTCTTTGAGATTTTACACCATCCTGTGATTTTCTCGACAATGGTATGTGTGGTTTTCTTTGTGACTAATGGCACAAACATCAGACAAAAAATCTCAAACAATCAATGACTGTGGAATTTTTATGAAGAGATATTTGACTACCACAAAGGTAAAGTCAGCTTTCAAAGGCCAGAAAGATTGTTCAGCAGTAGTTATGATTTAGTACACCATTACAAGCCTTAACGAGCAAGGCAGGTTTTCATCTGCTGACTCCTCACAGCAAGGTTAAATAAATTTGAACGGGATAATATCAGCAGTGCTTTTTCGATGTTTTTGTCTCTGGGTTCTTCAACAGTGAAGCTGTTGAGGGAGGTGGATCAGTGGTAGCAGGTCCAAGCTTCTCACACAATTAACTGCTCATGTGCAAGTACCAGAACTTGGAATCAGTTTGACAGTGCAATGATGGGGAGCATAGACATTTTTACCAGCATTACAACCTTACAAAACATGACATGCCCTGTGGGGTGGTACAGTGGCTCAGAGGTTAGCACTGCTACCTGAGAGTGCTAGGAACCTGGGTTCAATTCCACCCTGGGGTGACTGTCTGTGTGGAGTTTACACGCTCTTCCCATGTCTGTGTTGGTTTTCTCTGAGTGCTCCTGTTCCCTCCCACAATCCAAAGATGTGCAGTTTGGGTGGATTGGCCATGCCATTAGTGTCCAGGGATGTGCAGGTTAGGTGGGTTAACCATGGGAAATGCAGGGTTACAGAGATAGGGTAAGGGGTGCCAGTAGGATGCTCTTCAGAGAATGTTGTAGACTTGATGAGCTGAATGGCCTGCTTCTATACTAGAGGGATTGTATGACACCCAGCATATCACACATTGATACTTGTCATAAAACCTTTCTTGTACTGTATGTGGTAAGTGATGAAGAAATCAATATTAGTTCAAGAAATGCTATGGAAACATAACATTCCCCTTATTTGTCATGTGATAACAGGTTAGAAAGTATCTGTTCCAATTTTATTTTACGCAGGACTAAACAGAAATAAAGGGGAGATTTCTTGGAGAAGTTCAAAATTAAGAGGAGTTTTGATAATATAGACAGGGAGAAACACTTCCACCAGCAGTAGGCTTGGTAACCAGAGGATGTAAATTCAAGATGATTCACAAAAACTCAGGGAGAAGGTTAAGATTTTGTTAATCAAGTCAATTAGGATGACCTCAAATATACTAACAAAAAGAATGGTGAAAACAATAGTATTTGAAAGTTTATAGTATTTAATAGTAAAAGTTTCATTTTAATTCAAAAATTTAATTCAAAATTTAATTTTAATTCAAAAACTTGCTGTATTAAGGGGTATGATCAGGCAAGTAAGATAATTTGGATGACTCTTTAAAGTAACTTACTCTGGGTCAAAGAGCACTATTTATATGGCAGGCTTAGTCAATTGTTTAGTCATAACACAATGGTTATGGACATTCAGAAATAGGTACTTATCTTTTATTGTATTAATTATTTGAGTTGAAAGAATTCTGCGTTGCAGAACTATGCAACTGCAGATTAAGTGAAATGAATGTACTTACTTTGTGGATTTTGTATGGCTGCAGGGTCCAACCAAAACCTCCACAAAACCTGTTCTGAAACTCAAAGTAAATTACTACATAGCTTATAAATAAGCATGCTTTTTACAGTGCAGTAGAGCTTTTTACACTGTCAGCTTAGTTGAACCTTTCAATGATGAGTAATTGTGCTAACTTTTTTCACAAAACAACTTTGTCTTTTTCAATTCACCATATTTTCCCTTTCCTTTTAGGTTACACTGTTATCTTTCACAGTTGAATCTGAGCATACATTCCTCGATTATATTAAAGGAGGGTGAGTAAATTTTGAAAATAGCTGGACACAATTGCAATGTAATACTATGGTCAGTCAAAACCTGCTTTTCTTGCAAAATTGATTTATGTTCCCGGAGGAAGAACAATCAGAAGAGCATAATGTGATGCATGGGCTGTGATGCTCAATAACATTAAAGTATTTTAACAGGCGGTGAAGCTATATCGATGAGCTTGAAGTGTTATTCCTTGATAACAGCTTCAATTCTCTATCAAGCCATGTAGAACTGACTTTAATCGCATTCTATGAAAATTGTCGACAGTGCAAATCAAATTAAATTCCCATCTAAGACTCCAAAATTAAATCAATTTGTGTAAAACATAAAGTTTAATTAATTAAATCTAAGATATTTTGGATATCTGAGATTTATTCTAAAGATTTATTTTGGTGCTTCTCACAGTCCAGTTGGTTGTCAGGATATTACGCATATCAGAAATCAGTCAATATATTTCAATAAATAAAGAAATATGAATATAGATTAGTATATCTCAATTTTGATTTATATTTAGGAACAAAATTAAAAGTTGCTGGAAAAGCTCCATGAACAAAGAATCAGAATTAACGTTTCGGGTCAGTTCTGAGGAAGGGTCACCGGACCCGAAACATTAACTGTGATTTTTTTCTTCATAGATGCTGCCAGACCCGCTGAGTTTTTCCGGCAACTTCTGTTTTTGTTCCCGATTTACAGCATCTGCAGTTCTTTCGGTTTTTATTTTGATTTATATTTAGGCGTGCATTGTTACATTCGTAGGTTTTTGTAATATCATCCTGGCTCATTTCTAGCACCTTTGCATAACCAAATTGATTCTTGGAATGGCAGGACTGACATACGAGGCAAGGTTGAGTTTGTTAGGATTGTATTCAGTTGAGTTTAGGAGAATGAGGGCCAATCTCATAGGATCCCTATAAAATTCAAACAGGATTAGACAGACTAATTCCAGGAAGGATGTGGCTGATGATGGGGGAGTCCAAAACCAGGAGTCGTGGTTTTAGAATGAGGGGTAAAACGTTTAGGACTGAGATCAGAAATATTTTCACCCAGGGATTGGTGAACCAGCGAAATTCACTACTACAGAAAATGGTTGAAGCCAAACATTATATTTTCAAGAAGGAGATAGCTATAGTTCTTGTAGCTAAGAGGATTCATGGATATGAGTGGAGGGTCAGATTAGGATATTGATGATCAGCCATGATCTTATTGAATGGCGAAGCTGACTCAAGGGGTTGAATGGCGTACTGTTGCTCCTATCTTCTATATTTTTATGTGTAAGAATCACAGGTCACAGTTTCAAGCCCCACCACAGGTTTTTAATGCACAGTACTTCAACAAAGTAGCAGTGTGCTATTTTGATGGAGACATTTGTTGAGATAGTCAGCTAAGGGGATCTGCCGAGGCAGGTAACCATGGGGTAGTCTGATTTGTGAAGTAGGGTTTTGAAAAATTATATCACTAAATAAATAGATTAACTAGCCATTAATCTCAATATTATTTTTTGGACCTTGTTGTGCATTGATTGTTGCACTTGCTGTAATCTTACACTCCCAATGTAGTTGGTTTTCAAGCACTCTGCAACTGCCAGAGAATGTGGCTTATAAATCCAGTTTTTTTTTTAAATCCGTGAATCTCTCTGCAGAAAAATAAATGGCTGTGATGAAAACATTCAATGAAGGAAATATTCATTTATTACAAGGCCAATCTTAAATGTATTTAAATGGGAATTTAAATTTGGAGTTGCTTATTTTCTTTCAATATTTAGTAGTTAGTAATACATACATTTATATAACACTTAAAAATTTAGATAAGAAATATTTGAATCATTTGAGGAAATGTATCACACTTGTTGGCTTATGGTGTGGAAAAATATTATGAAAAGGATACAAGCAGTGAAAAATTATAGTTCTGATGTAAAAGTAGAAATATAACACAATTTTGAACAGGGACCCTCGTAAAGATTTTCAAGATTAAAAGCGGTTTTGCGTGAATGAAAGATGGTGTATTGTTTCTGCTGTCTTGATGGCTCTGTAACAGAGGGCATATTCAGAATATCAGATTATCATTAGAAGTTCAAAGGAAGAGATTGGAAAAAGGGAAAGTGAGGCCCTAGTGGTATTATCGGTGAACTGTTAATCCAGAGACCTAAGTCATGTTCTGCGGACCCAGGTTTGAATCCCACCATGACATTTCGTGGAATTTGAATTCATTTTTTTTTAAGAGCTGGAACTAAAGAGTCTAATGTGAGCATCAAGCTGCTGTTGATTGTCGAAAAATCCATCTGGTTCACTAATATCCTTAAGGGAAGGAAACTGCCTACGCATGACTCCAGCAATATGGTTGACTCTTAGCTGCCCTCTGGGCAATTAGGGATGGGCAATAAATGCTGGCCTAGCTAGTAATGTCCTAATCCTGTTAATGAATGAATAAACAAAAAGAAATGAAGAAATTCAGAATTTGTGGAATGTACTCCGACCAGAAGGAACTGAGGCATGAGACTCAAACAAATTTGAAACAAAATTGTGGATGGATATGAAAAGGAAAAATTATTTTTTACAAAATCAGATAGTCCTTTATGAACTTTAATTTCTGAGAAATTGAGAAACCGTGTGATATGTACCAAATCTTATTGGTGAGTGCATTAGATGGTGAATCTAACTGCTAGCCCATAATTTGTTGTCAGAATCATGGTGTCACTAATGTTGCTCACTATTGCTTATACATAATGCTACTACAACTTTATGTAAGAGCTCTTGCGTGACAAAATCTAAACATTACTATTCCAAATGCCATTAATTACACATAGCAGCTTCTTGCTGTCTTGATCAATATTGAAATTCTTTGAGTGACACATTGTTGCTTTGTTTACATGGTAGATTTTGTGTTTTATTCATTCACAGGATGAGGGCATCACTGGCTAGGCCAGCATTTATTGCCCCATCCTTAATTGCCCAGAGGGCAGTTAAGTATCAACTATAATGCTGTTGGTCTGGAATCACATATAGGATAAGGAAGGCAGTTTTCTTCCCTAAAGGGCATTGTTGAAGCAGATGGGTTTTTACGACAATTGGCAATGGATTCATGGTCATCATCAGACTTGTAATTCCATTTTTTATGCTCAATTCAATTCCACCATCTGAAGTGGTGGGATTCAAACCCAATTCAAACCCATTCCAGTCCCCATTCAACTATATGGTAAGGGTTTATTTCTGGCAATGAACTGCTCTGGCTCTGAAAATTAACAATGAAATGTAGAGTCTCATTTCTTCAGTTGTGACAAATTTAAAAATGTAACTTTTTTAAAAGAAAAGGATGACATTTTCTTTCTGTCTCTTCCTGAATCCAGGCTGTCTTTCCCTCTTTATTTCTTTCTTTTCCTGAATTCACCCGGTGTGGTATACATTTCCTTCTTTATTTCTTCTGCTCTAAATTTCTTAATCCATCAATATGATTTGTAAAAGAGACACGCATTGTTTATGCAGGTCCCAGCTGGCAATTTTGCCTTGCAGCACCATTATCAGTTACTTTCACTAATCAACTACAAAAATAATCTAGAATCCTCAACAGGCAAGGGCAGGTCTAAGTAATTACAAGCACATTAGATTCCTGCTGCTGCAAATAATGACCTCTGAGTTTTTATGTAAATTAAGCATTCAGAATTACACAGAGTAGATGTTTTACTTGAGAACTACCGAGGATATCCCAGTTTTAAAAACATCTTTAAATTGTATGAATGCAAATTTTCAATCAAGGTGCTAACTTTCCATAACCATTTGAGTAATTTCATGACTGTAGGAAACTTCTCCACAATAACGAGACTTCCTACAACACATACATTGACAGTAAAAAGAATATCTCACAATCAGTATCACTTGACAAAGCAATCCAAATGCTGAATAATGGCATTAATGTGATTTTTTTTTTGTTGTACCTTACTGATGCTTTTCGAAAATAGTCAGAGTTTGTGGTAAAAATAATAGTGAGACAATCAAAGTTTAATGTGATGGAAAGTGTCATTGCCAGTGCTATGTGGGAGACATTGACATAAGTGTTAATGTCAGTGTCAGTAACCAAGCCGCTCAGGCTCATGGGTACAGTCAGGAGATCAAAAATTAGGGAAAAAGGCAGGAAAGTGGGGTTGAAGATCATCAGATCAGCCAAGATTCACAGAATGACAGGGCAGACTCAATGGGTTGAATGGCCATTTGCTGGTCCTACATTTCAAGGAAATTATACAGATAATACAGCATTGACTCAAATATCCAAAATACCGACGGCAAGCCTAGCCATGTCAACCGTATAATGTCTCCCTCAGTAGTGTCTTGTGCCAAAGCTTGGAGAGCTATCCACAGAAGCTCAAGCAACAACCTGATACAGTCATGCCCACTGCATCATTACCTTATGGACCATGCTCAACAGGTCACCTTCACCACCTCTGAGAATGTTCTGTAATGCCTGATGTGAGTTTGCCTCAATCAAGATGTTTTTCCTGATGTGGCAATGCTTATGTTCTCTCCTGTAAGAAATTGGATATGGTTATTGTGGCATTGAAAAATCTAACAGAAATTTATTACAACTCACTAGCCTGTACAAATATGACATTCCTCAGACACATAAGGATCTGTGCTCATATTAAGTTGTAAATTTACAACAAAACAGCATGCTTCCAGTAAAGTGTCTTGTGACCAGTGATCTGAGTTAAGGTAGAGTATGAGATCTTCATACCCGCTGGTCATACACAGTGATATAGTGATCATGTCATGAGCATGTCTCATAAAATTATACTGACTATTAGACATAACACAACAACCCTGGCAGGACAGATCCACCAGAGGTAGCAGCATAGTGGTAGATATTTTCCAAATAACCTGTTCAGAGATGTTATGACACACATTTGGAGAAGATGGGACTTGAACCTAGGCCTCCTGGTCCGGGGGTAGGAACATTACAACTCTGTCGCAAGAGCCCTTAAAAAATTTGAGCTTAATCCGGTGAACTGCTTGCATACCAGACTGGGATCCGTCTGCACTCAGTGCTACACTCAAACAAGGTAAGCAGTCAGGAGGGAATTTGCCTGGGTGCCTTCAACATGGACTTTGTACCCCATGAATTTTCATGGTAGAAAGTTAAACCGGGCAAGGAACCTCTGCTTCTTACTACTCCTCCCCCACACTATTGCTGAGTCAGTACTCATCCATGTCAAACCAATAGGAAGATGCTTGAATGTGGTTCTCCAAAGTCCTTCGTCAAAGTAGCTCAGTAGCACTACTACTGATCAAACTGACTGAGACATAAATAACATAGCTGCTAGATTGAGTCTGCAACAGCTGGTGAGGGAGCCAACAAGAGGGAAAAACCTACCTGACTGCACCCTCACCAAACTACCTGCCACTGATGCATCAGTCCATGACAGTACTAGTAAGAGTGATTACTTGACAATCTTTATACTGAGGATATGTTTAATCAGGTTATGTAACAATGCCACTGTCCTAAATAGGATAGCTATTTATTAGCCATCAACTGTGGGCCATCAGCAGCAGCAAAATTGTATTCAACCACAATCTGTAATGACATGGCATGGTATTCCCTCACTCTACCCAAAACAGTCAGGTTGGGGATCAGTCCTTCTCTCCGTCAGATGTGGGGATATTTTCACTGTTGTTTGCATAGTGTTCAATTTCATTCATAACTCCTGAACATCCTGGGAGTTACTCTTATTCAGAACTGGACTCACCTTGTATAGTAGCTTCAAGAGCAGATTAGAAGTTAGGAGTACTGTAGTGAGTAAATCCCCTCCTGACTCCCCAGAGCCTGTCCACCAACTACAAGGCATAAGCCAGGAATGAATGGAATACACCCCACTTTCCTGAGCAAGTGCAACTTCAATGTGGTGGCTCAATGGCCTCACAGCACCAGGGACCTGGGTTCAATTCCAGCCTCAGGCAACTGCCTGTGTGGAGTTTGCATATTCCCCTGTGTCTATGTGGGGGTGCTCTGGTTTTGTCCCACAGTCCAAACATGTGCATCTGAGGTGGATTGGCCATGCTAAATTGCCCATAATGTCCAGGGATGTACAGGCTCGGTTAGCTAGCCACGGCAAATGCAGGGTTACAGGGATAGGGTGGGATGCTCTTTGGAGGGTTGGTGTGGATGCAATGGATTGAATGGCCTGCTCCCACACTGCAGGGATTCTATGAAACCACTTGAAGCTTGGGACCACCAGGACAAAGCAGCCTACTTGATTGGCACCACATCCACAAGCTGACACTCCTTCCAGTACTGATGATATGCAATAGCAGCAGTGTGTACTATCTTCAAGATGCACTGCTAAAGTTCACCAAGGCTCCTTACACAGCAACTTCCAGAGCCTAAGACCATTTCCTATCTAGAAGGATAATGACAATGGATACATGGAAACACCACCACATTTCACACTAAGCCACGTACATTCCTTCAGTGTCACTGGGTCAAAATCCTAGAATTCCTAACAGCATTGGGGTATACCTATAGCACATGGATCCCAACTATTCAAGAAAGCAGCTCATCACTAGATTCTGAAGAGCATTTAGAGATGGGCAATAAATGTCGGTCCAGCTAAGATATCCATGTCTCACATATGTGTTAAAAATAAAGAAACTTCCCAGTAAACTTGCAACAAAAATGTTAGGTTTATTTGTTCTAATACAGGTAGAACTTTAGCAGTGTGTAAAGTATTAATTACTGCCAATAGTATCTCTTGCCGCTGACATTTACATTACACAAGTTTGGAAATTCATTCCTGCTGTTTTTAATTAACTGTTGGAGGTTTTTAAAAGGTTACTTTTTGTCTGTTATATCTTTCACTCTTAATCAAATTCTTTGCTTTATTATGTTTCCTGCCTATGAATTCATTCTTAAATGTTTAAACAAATGCCTCCTGGTTTAGCCTCTGTGTTGGTCACCAAGAATCTTTCAATTTGAATGCTTAGTGTGATATAGGATTCCCACAAATCCTAAATTCCTTCCAAAAGCCATAGTGCTGAAATCATTTCTTAACATCAGCAAGTTCCAGTATATGAGCCTAAAGAAAGTCTATAAACTTAGGTAAATTAGAGTCACAGCTGAATGCAAAATCTGACCAATGTTTTTTTATCAGCCCAGGTTTCTGTCATAGTTCTTATTCTTCCCTAATCCTCAACCACTGCTGTGTCAATCTCCTCCAGTCACACCCCATACCCCTTCAATCCTCCATCCATGTCCCTTAATAGTTCAATGCCCCATCCACGACCCCATGTAATCATCCATAGCCACTCCCCCACTATCCACTGAGTGCAGTCCTCTGGAGCAATAGCAATGTAATAGCAAAGGCCATCCTTTGAAATGGACATTGAAACAAGGAACCGAAACAGAAATTGGCAGGGAAACTCAGTAGGTCTGGCAGCATTTGTAGAGAGGAAGCTGAGTCAACTTTTTGGGTGCATTTCAAACTATTCTGAAGACGGATCCACTGGACCCAAAACATTGACTCTGCTTTAGCTCCACGGATGCTGCCAGATCTGCTGAGTTTCTATAGCAGCTTTTGTTTTTATTTCAGATTTCCAGCATTTGCAGTTCTTTATTATTTGTTTATTGAAACAAATACACCTGTAACTAAAAAATATAACCATTCAAATATATATAAAAAATCCAGACTCATCGAAACTAACCTAAATCCTCTTATATGATCATTCAAGTTAGACAACTGTTCAGTAACTACACCACAAAGACAGAAAATCTTTTTAACAACCTCTATCAATCAAACTGTGAACACAGTCCCCCCACAGTCCTGTGGCTTTTAAAGCCCTGCCAAGCATTGATAATCACTTCAGTGGAGAAAAGAAAGCCTTAGAAACAAGACAGTGCATCCTATTGACACTGTAAAAGCAGCTGGACCTTACTTGCCTGCACTGTATCAGATGCCTTATCAATTAAAGCAGTCAAGGAGCAGGTGTATTTTTTCTGTGAAAACTTCAGACCCATTTGGTTCAAATTTAAAATGTGATTGTTATAATCCTGTAGAGACTGATATCTTTTCAAAGGAGACCTGAATTTCCATTGGCTGATTCAAACAAGCACACAACAAGATTTTAAGACTTTTACTGTTACAAGCAGAGTCAAATTAACATGGACTGAATATTGCATAGGCAATTGATACAATAAATTGCAAAAAAATGTATTCCTTGTTAATTTTGAAACACAAATGAAAACCCCCATGCCATGTTTACATATTTCATTTCTGGTGAGAGTTTAGTGGAATCCTTTGTTTAAAAATCCCAAGCTCCTTCTGACTTCAGAAGTAGCATGTCTCCTTGGACCACCTGGATGAAACTCCCAGTGTATTTTTAAACAAGTCCCCTTCATTAAGTCTTCTGGATCCAATCAATATACTTCCAGTAGCAAGGTAACCCCAGGTGGTTTCTTGGCTTTAACTCTTCACAATCCTAGTTTTCTCAAACAGGGCTCCCATCTTTACTGGGCCTTTGTTTGGTGGTTTAATCCAAAAAGTGACCCATTTCTCTGTCTGGCATCATTAATTTCTTTAGCTCTTGTTACCTGACTGAAATTGTTGTGCTTCGAAAAAGCCACTCACCTTTGCCTGTGAGTTACTTTCTCAAGGTGTTTAAAAATTGCACCTTATTTTCAGTGAATTTGCATTTGGGTCCTCATCCCCATGGCAACCAGGTTGTTGGGGCTTGTCCCTGCTGGTTTCAAAGGAGGCTGGCTCACCCATTCCCTACTCTCTGAACTATTGCATTCTACTGTGAATTAAAGGAGACAGCTTTAAAACATAACCACCTAACAACATCCGGGAGTCATAATACCATTGATCGTCAAATCACCTCAGATCCCAACAGTAGAATTCCCAACCAGTTTTCTTCTGTTTTGAATGCATTAAAGGACAAATTCAAAAAGCAAAATTATGTTAAAGGATTTCAACTCTTACCCAATGCTAAGGATGTAATGGGGAATTTACATTTGCAGATCCCTATGATAAAACACTTTGTTAAAAACCATATAATGCAGCATGTAATAATGACATAGTGAATTGTCAAACCATCTATCACTTACCTGCCTGAATGTTCCCAACTCCTCAACAGGTCTTCCCCCAGGTTCCGGAACTCTCCAACAAACTTTTTTCTGAAGCTTGCTAAAAACCACCAGACCTAATGAGAATACAAGAGGACAAAAAAAAAGCTCTTTAGAACTATCAATGCTGACACCAAACTCGGAGAACTTGCATGCAGGAAAGGAGTTAAACCTGATCCAAACCTCTTGTCCATGGGACGTTTGTGTGGGCTACTTTTCAGTGGGAAATTCAAATCTGTGGTCCTTCAGGTTGTTCCTTGTTCAACCCACACCCAATTTTGATCTTTTGTGACATATATATCTGGGCCGATTCCTCAATCCAGTTCATAACAGCTAGCATTCCACACTCAGAATTTGTGACTATCTGACATAAGTTGATATTAGCTTTACAATCATACTATCAGGCATCATAAACAGAAAACATGGCAAATGTTTGTCATGCCTCATTGGGGTAGCAAACTGGAAATCCTAAAGTTAAAGGTTTATTTAAATTAAATTTAAAAACCAGAGTTCACGTTTCAGGTCAGGTGACCCTTCCTCAGGGTCACCGGACCCAAAACATTAACTTTGTTTTTTCCTTCACAGATGCTGCCAGACCTGCTGGGCTTTTCCAGCAACTTTGTTTTTGTTCCTAATTTCCAGCATCCGTAGTTCATTCGGTTTTTAAATAGATTTAAGTCACAGATAAATGATTATGAATCGTCAACATGTAACTCTACTAATTAAAACTACACCCTTATAAAATTCACCCTAAACACACGGACAGACACAAAATAAGTATGTATTATGGGCCGAGAAAAGATGAGGAGGGCAGTTTAATGATCTTTGCCCACAGCTTTCAATAAGATGATCCTTTTGGCTTTTCTGGACTTGCTGCTTCTTGCTCTACCCTCTCGATATACTTCCACTTTCTTGTAGGAGGCACAGAGTGACAGGTTTACATTTATAAAGTCTCTAACTTATTGGTTAAAAACCACAGCTTGCAACCACTGATGAAGGCATTTCTTCAGGGTTGAGGTTTTTTTTTAATTACAGAGGAAGGGACAGCTCCTTCCTTTTCAGAGATCTGATGGCTTCTGGCCAAGCATTCACTCTCATAATCTGTTCAGCTACCTGGGAGCCAGTCACACAAATTTTGACTGGCAAGTCACCTGTGCTGTAGCTTATTCAGCTACTTGTTGCTGGCTGAATTTCCATTCATGCACACCTCTTGGCTCCAGCTCACCTGCAACTATATTACCCCCCTGAACCCACCCTGACTGCTTGACCAAACAACAGTGTAAACAATACTTACAGTGAGTGTCAAGTAATGCAGCAATACTTCCCACAATCCTTGATTCTTAAAACGCCCCTTTTCCTGTTTCATTCCACATTCTAAAATATGATAAAGACGAGATATGGTCTTCACATGTTATTTTAAATGTTTATCTAGCACATAAGGCAGTTTTAACAGAATTATTTGGTATTTCCAACATAATGAACCTCCATTACCATGCCACGCCCTTGAAAGAAATGGCAGTTTCAAGGATGTGGCATTGGTAATGGATGGTTCATTATTTTGTTTTTTTTTTCTTTTGTAGTGATATATAAAGACCTAAAAACGTTAGCTTTTTCCTTCAATGTAAAAATGCAAACATTTTACTCATTTACCCTTATCGCCCTCATCAATTGTACTTGCATAGTCTCAAATGTCTGAAAATACAAGGCAGTAAACAAATAAAGACTTGAAATGTTCCTGTATAGTCTTTTCAAATAAGCAATCAAAACACTGCAGTAGGCCTTTTGGAAATCAAACACCTTGCCCATGGTAGTCTGCAGGATGTGGCTTCAGTTATCACTCGTTTGTCTGGGCAAAAACACAAGAGGTGGAAATTAATATTGGTCCATTTTTAGGCTTTAAATAGGTTGTGACATGTTGGCAGTGCATACTGGACAGTAGAGGTCCAACATTGACCAGAAATGGGGCTCTGGCCTCATCAGCAGATTGCTGGTGATCTGACAATGTCTTCCCTTCGGGCTTCCAGAAGATGATGAAGTTAAGCTGCATCCCTGGCAGTGTACCTGAAATAGAGCTTCTGTGTGTTGGAGGTGCAGTGGGGAGGATGTGATCAAGCGGAGAGAGAGGTGATTGGAATGGAGGCAGTTAACAGTTTTCAAGTCTACTGCCAGTTCCACATTCAGGAAAGCGTTAAAAATTAAAGATATCATTTTGGAAATGGCCTCAGGAGTTTCCACAGAGGCTGCCAGTTTTTCCACTCTCAGTAGTTCTATCCCTGGCTGTGTTCAGGACAGTCTAGTCCTGAGAAGTGAACTTCAAACTTATTAAGTTCCATCTTTGCTAATACACATATCCAAATGCCTGTTTCTGAGACAGGCGCTGGGTATTTCTATGGAGACCTTTACCAATTGGCAGAATTCAGTCCTGCTGCTGAAGTTGCTTGGACACAACACAAGCCATAATAGACATCTATGAATTGTTTTACACACTAGGCACAAGACTGTCTAAAACATATGGGGGTGGGAGAACCTTCGTTCACATAGCACCACTCAGAGCAACCACCCTTTCATGCTCAATGTTAGCTTTTTCTTCCTTTTGACTTTGTTCAGTAAAGCTTGCCACTCTGCCTGCATACACATAGTGGCCCACACCACACAATAATGCTGGCTTTGATTGCAACACTTCCATTATTTTGGAAGAGTGACGGCATCAGCCATTTGGCTGTGCTGTGGCTGGTCTGGTAGGGCTTGATAATACTGGATAAAGGGCAACAGATAAAGTATTTCAATCCTCAGAACTGACACTGTGTTTAGCACAGAAATGCACACAGTGAGAAACTGCTAAGTGTTCAACCAAAGCATGTGAATATTTGTTTTTGATAACTTCTACCCACTGAGACAATAATGCCTAATGTAAGAATGTGCAATGATTGCTCCCAAAATTTCAGTAAATCAGTAATTGCTGCTATAATCATAAAAATTACAGCATGAAATGAGGTCAATCATTTGCTATGTCGCAGTCTACCTTTATTCCAATGAACTTTCATTGTATCCATTGATGAAAGATCTTCTTACCTTTTCAAGTGTGTGTACTTAAGGTTTTGGAAGGCATAGTTAAAATTACCACCCTGCTTTGCTCTCTTTTCTTCATTTTTTTTGAGTGTGTCACTTTCACAGATCTATGGATTTTATACTGGATGTATCAGGCCCCTCAATAGGATGTGCTTATCCATGTAAAAAGAAATTGTTATTCCAAATTCAATAACTTATGTATTGATCCTAAGCCAAGTATCATTAAGGTATTATGAGATTTCTGATTGCATGAAAATGTATAAAATAGAATGTGGACCATTTGCTCCCTCAACACTACTGCTCTATTACCAAGATTGTATTGTGATTTCTACATTCCCACCTACCCCCAATAATCCTCGATTCCTCTGCATAACAAGAATCTATCCACTTCTGTCTTAAAAATATTCAGTGATGCTGCTTCCACTGCCCTCTGAGGCAGAATTACAATGTTACATAACTCTTTGGGGAAAAATAAATTCTCTCCATCTGTGTCTGAAAGGGCAAACTTTAATTTTAAAACTGTCCCTGGAGTATTGGACTGGCCCACAAGAGGAAACATCCTTTCCACATCTACCTCTGCAAGACTGTTTAGGACATGTACTCTTTAATCAACTTACCCTTCACTGTACTAAACTCCAGTGAAAACAACTTTAACCTGTCCAACTTATTGGCATAAGTCAATCTGCTCATTTTAGTTGTTAATCAAGTGACTTCCTCTGAACAGCTACTGATGCATTTACATCCTTTCTTAAAGAAGGTCAACATTGCACACAGTATTTAAGATGTGATTTTACCAATGCCTGTTTAAGTGAAGTATCCTTATTTTTATGTTCAATTTCACTTGTAATAAAAGTTAGCCATTAGTCTCTTTGATTATATGCTATACCTGCATGCTGACTTTTTGGGACTTATGCACAAGAACACCTCGATCCCTCTGTACCTTGGAATTCTGAAGTCATTCTTTGTTTAGGTTATATTCTTTATTTTCTTCCTGCCAGCCTGAACAACTTCACATATTCCCACATAACGCTCCATCTGCCAGATTTTTGACCACTCATTCAATATATCTATTTCTGACGGCAACATTCTTATGTTTACCTCACGACATACTTTCCTACCTGTATTGGGAGGGGGTGTGGGGTTTAATGCTCTGTTGTAACTTATGAACTTCATATTGGCCAGAACATGAAGTGACTGTGAAATGTAATGTTTGTGCATTATCATAGCTGTAATAAATGTCTATTGCATTCTTCAATGTCACATTAACTATGCTTAGTTTCTTATGTTACGAGGGATAACATCTGCATTGCTGCATCAGGTAAAATAACTACTGTAGGCAAAGGACGTCAGGAGTTCATATTTTAATGAAATTGGAATGTGGAAATGTGACTAAACAAAACAAATATTAAGGTTAACACGTGTCCAAAGTTTTCAGACATGTTCCATGTTCATGTCAGATAGATAATATCATTGTATTTAGGTACAAACATACAATCAAACAGAATCAAGCCTGATTCAGATAACTGGTTAATTTCTTTGCGTTATACTGAAGTGTCGGATATTCTGCTGTGAATATATTTGTTTTCTTTCTTATTGGGTGTCATGTCAAAATCTAAAGAGATTCTGTGAGTAATCTCATTGGAATGCACACAGCATATCTGAATGTAACACACTGGTGAAACACCTGAGATCAGCTTAACCTGAGATCCTCTCTGAATTGAAAATTTTACAGTTTACTAGCAGATCATGATTCAGAAGTAGAATCCTACATTATAACTTCCAAGAATTTGTCAGTGTGAGTGATGAATTAACCCATGGTAGTTTACAATAAATCATTGCCTAATTGTGACCGAAAAATGAGGGCACTGTCATTTTAAAATAAAATTTCAAACTACTGGCGCATCCATTTTTGTTTAAAACTGTTGTTTTCAATTTTAAAGTTAAATAATTAGATAACATGCTATCTGTTTATTTATGTTTCTTCATTTTCATGGCTCCACTTTATCTAAAGTTGCCATAGTCCCAAGGAACCATGGGATTGACTGGATAACTGGTTTGCTATGCAGAATGATGCCAATAGCGTAGGTTCCATTTCCGTACCAGCTCAGGTTACCATGAAGATCCAACCTTTTCGACCTCTCCCCCTCACCTGAGGCATGATGACCCTCAGCTAAATCACCACCAGATGTCTCTCTATAATGAGTAAGCACTATATGGTCCTCCGGGACTACGGTGACTTTATCCTTCTTAGTTGATGTTTTATGACACGGTTTTGAAACCAAGCATAAAATAATTTGCCTTTAAATGTTTCTTGTACCATACATGGCATGACATCATGTTGCCATGTACATGTTGGGATTGGTTGATGATGAACCTTTATGAAATTGGTTTGGCCTCATCAAAAGTATTGTTTTCAAATCTGTACACTCTACTTCAGGAAGAACATAAAGGCTATGTTGGGATGCAGTGAAGCTGTGCGAATGTTTCTAAGAGGAAATTCAGTTCCACAGATAAGTTGGAGAAAGTTGTTCCCCTTGGAGAAGAAAAGATTATGATTGGTTAAAAGGTTGAGTGTTCGATCTAGAAACCCTACTGTGCAGATAGAGGCCATTCAGCCCATTGAAGAGCATCCACCCAGACCAGCCCCCCACCCATCCCCATAACTTTGTATTTACCAGGGAAAGTCCACCTAGCTTGTACACCCCTGCGCACTATGGGATAATTTAGCTGGACAATCAGCTAACTTGCACATCTATGGACTGTGAGAGGAAACCGGAGGATCTGAGAGAAACTCATGCAGACACAAGGAGAAAATGCAAACTCCACACAGACAGTCACCCAAGGCTGGAATCAAACCCGGGTCCCCCAGTACCATGAAGTAGCAGTGCTAACCACTGAGCTACTGTAGTGGCATTCAGAATCTGAGAGGTCAAGGGAGTGTGGATTGAGAAAAACTGAAGGGCTGAGAGCCAAGGGATACAAATTTAAATTGATTACCAAGAAAAAACCCAAGGCAACACATGAGAAACCTTTTTATGCACCAGATGGCGATGATCTGAAACATACTGCCTGAATGTGTGGTGAAGGTAGATTCTGTCGTGACTTTATTTGATAAACACCTGAAGGAAAACTAATTTCAGGGATATGAGGCGGATGTTGGGGGAGTGGCTAGGGAGCTAGCTACGTTGCCCTTGCAGGGAGCCAACACAGGTTTGATGGGCTAAATGACTGCCTTCAGTGCTGCATCTGTTCTATGGCTCTATGTTTCTAAAAGCATTGCAACAATGTTATCATGCTAGAAATGTCTTAGAACAAATGGTGGAACCTCTGATCTAACATATACACTGCTAGAATTCCTAAATGAAAGTCAAAGTTATAAAATATGACAAGCTTTTTCAATTAAAAATGAATTCTCGTTTCAATAACTTAAAGGTTTGATTATTAGCAACTTTAGAAACAAGAATAGTCTATCCAGCCCACAATCCTGCTCCTCCTTTCAAGTAATTTGTGTCAGACTTTCACCTAACTTCTTTCACATGCCTTTTTGATATTTTGGCAAAATCATATCATGAAAGCCCACAGCGTTTTTGGGAATGGAGTTCCAGATGTCTCCTACCTTTGT
This sequence comes from Ginglymostoma cirratum, assembly GCA_024137785.1. NCBI lineage: Eukaryota > Metazoa > Chordata > Chondrichthyes > Orectolobiformes > Ginglymostomatidae > Ginglymostoma > Ginglymostoma cirratum. The sequence continues at coordinate 13,329,200 of JAHRHZ010000271.1, read as the reverse complement.
GTGAAATGTGCTTTCAAATTTCATTCCTGAACAAGCTTACTCTAATTTAAGCATTGTCTCCCTCTGCTACCCTTGAAAACCAAAGCCCAACCACTAGCAGCTGATGTAGTTTCTCCATATCTCCCCAAATCCTTTCAACATCTGTCATGAAACCTTTGCCAGCTTGTCCTGAAGTCGGCCACATAAATGCCATTGAAATATTGTAACAATGCCAACTATATTATGGAAATTGGAATGAAATTTATGGTGTTGAGCAAGATAGCCCAGCATAATGTCATCTAGAATAGACCACAAAAGGATTAAAAATACCTGTTCCCACTCCAAATTAAACAGTTAAAGGATACTGATATTGTAAGCACTGAAAATGTTTATCCTTACACACTAGGCAAATGAAATTTAATAACTGCAGTGGACAATATTTGTAAATACGCTGAACTCTTCTTTATGGATATCTGATGCTTCCAGCATATTCCAGGAGTCGTGAAGACTTTCACATCAGTAAATTGTCTTTTGGAGCCTAATGTTTCTATCACAGCATCGATGTCAGTCTTGTCTCAATGGGTCACAGCCAGTTCTGTCTGCATCACACTGATTTCCCTGAGATTCCCAACAGTGTTTTTGTGCGGAAAAGAGAAAAGGTTTTGTATCCAACTTACTGGAAAGAACTGCTCATCACCAGTTAGAAAAAAAATTTAGAGTAGAGATTTTAACCCTTTGGACGCAAGCAGAAGATGCTGGACCTTCAACCCCAGGATTGCTATTGGAGGACTTCTGGGCAATTTTACTGATCAGGCCCTTATAACATGCCATTGGCCAACTCATCGCCCAGAACCATGTGTAGCAGCAAGTGGCAAAGTGGATAAGTTATGGGAACAAGAAATAATTTGGAATTGTTTTGATCATGGAAATGGGGGAAACCCAGGCATGAACATTCCTTAATATGGGTCACAAGATATGGTCGGAGCAACCATGCTGGATTTTCTGGAGAATGGACCGTTGTAATTTCCCCAAAGTTCTACCTAAGTGGTAGGATACTGATTTTTATTTGTTGACATGTTCCCCATTGATAATTCAATCACTAGTTCATGAAATTTTTTTCTTCCCTCTTGCAAAACAAAGGCTGAGAGGTGACCTTATAGAGGTCTTCAAAATAAGAAAAAGCTTTCAGCTGATGTGGAAAGAACGTTTCCTTCTGTGTGTAAAGCATCACTAAATGCCATCACCATAAGATAGTCACGAAGGAATCTAATAGTAAATTTTAAAGAAGTGTCTTTTCATAAAGGGTAGTAAGCATGTGGAACAAAAAACAGAAATTGCTGATGCTTTGATGAAGAGTTACTGGACTTGAAACATCGACTCTGCTTTCTCTTCACAAATGCTGCCAGACCTGAGTTTCACCAGCAATGTCTATTTTTGTTTTAGGTCTCTAGCATCTGCAGTTCTTTGTTGTGTTTTTTTTTGTGAGAATGTGGAACTTGCTAACACAGCAACTGGATGAAGCATAAAGTATAGATGAATGTAAGGGAAGTCTGGACAAGTACACAAGAGAGAAGGGAATACACGGTTGTGATAGTAGATTTAGATGAGTGAAGGCTAGGGAGAGGTAAAAATGCTAGACTGGACAGTTTGAATCAAATAGCCTGTTACTGTGCCATTTCTTCGTGATAACACAATGAAAGAGAAGGGACTCCTTTATAATATCATAATCTGTTTTTTTTTTTGGCCTGTGAATATTCTTCCTTCACCATTACTTTATCTGTAATATTTTCTGTTTGAAAGTGAAGGGTAAAATTCTTCAATACCGTGATTTACAATTATTTAATATTTACCCCTCACACCTTCCTGCACAGAATGTCTAATCATGGATAGAGCAAATTATATGGAGCTGAAAATTAGAATGAAATTACCAATAATATAGCTGCTTTTGGCTTTGAGCCTGGTGCTAGCTGTGCTTTCAATGATTACACCAAAGCAATGGCTTAATCCAGTTTGTTTGGCTCCAGCATTAATGCATTTTGTTTAGCCAATACTTCCTTTTTAATAAGTGTGTGAGTTTTTCAAAATTTTGCTTTTGTGATTTACATCTTATTTTAAAATTAATCCAAACCCACTGAATCTAAATATTTGTGAGCCTCGCAATCTATTGCCTTATATCTGCAGGCCCAGGTGATTTGCTGTGCATATTTCTTAAGAGAACAGAGAGAAATTTGACATGGCTCGGTCTGAATCATTAACTACAGCAATGGAGTGGGCTGAGATGAAAAAGAATGATTGAGTAATGTGGGGCAAGTGGGAACGAGGAGGAATTAAGCTCTTTCAATGAGCACTGGGAATATAGCACAGGAAATCTAATTACAAGTGATCATTCTTTAATGAGCAGAATATAGCACTGCAGAGGATAATGCTATTCTGTAATGTCCACCTCATCACACAGATTGCAGAATTGTGCATCTGTTAACCAGTAGCCCACTATATAAGTCAGATTGTCTATTGTTAATTTATGGGTGCTATTATCATAATAATAACACTTTTATAAATGCAGTTTGTTATTCCACAAGAAAAGATTGAGGAAAATATTTGCATGGATTAATGATGATGTTCATTTCAACAAAATTATTTAGATTGCTCCTGTAGGATTAAACTTCACTGTTGGAGTTTGTCTTGGGTGCAATGCTAATGATATTTCATGAACAAATTTTTCCAGAGATTATTTGGTTTCACTAGTTGTGTGAGTGTAGTATTGCTCTGGGAGATTGTGTCTTTTCTCCAGGTGATCTGAGTGCCGAATAGAGTTATAGATTTCCACAAAAATGTTTGTATAAAGCTCCATAGTGAACAGCCTCATTGCAGCCTAGAAGTTCTCCCTGCAGGGTTTGTTCTATAACAAATACTTTGTGTGCACAGCTGCACAAAATAAAATTAAAGGGATTGTATACTGAAAGGAACTGGCTGTGCACATCAATGATATTTTAAAGGGAGCATTTTTCATCAGCATTCCCCTAACTGCTCCGCACTGTCTGAATCGAGCTGAAAAACAATTTCCTTGCATGAAACATCCACACAGAATATTACATACCACCACAAAAAATGCTGCTGTGTTTGAAAGTTTGTTGATCTGTGAAAGTAATGTTTACAATCACCAGTACCATACCCTCCTTATATTTAATGCAGGTTTTGCTGTACATTCTGTCATAATGACTAATGCCTGTTCTGACCCTGTGATGCAATGCCACAGGCACTGTTATTGTAGTATTTAACTCAATATCCCATATAGCATAGTGTCATTCATTAGTGCAGAACTTAAAATGCTGAAAAAATATTTTGTCAAAGCATTTCATTTTGCATTCACAAGCCTATCAATAAGTGGGAAATAACATTTATATTGTATGAGAAGAGTGTTGATTGGTGGTAGAGACATTGCCTTTGATATTGCACCAGTTAGATAATGACTGACAATTAACTACCAAATTTGTTTCAATTTAAACCATTCAGAGTCAATCTATTTGGTTTAAATTTAAACGAGCTTGGCAGTTAGCTGTCAGTCAGCGTCTAACTGGTGCATTTCCATGTCAACCATTTAGTATTCATCCCCTGTACAATATAGAATGTTCTGCAGGGACAGAGGTATTCTTGTGAATTTGCTGATGAATGGAAAATGTTGAGGAGAAATAAGGAGATCCACCTTCTGTCTAATGAGCCAAAGCAAATAACTTGGCAATAGTGGGCAGCTTAGCTAAGCAGATGAACGTGCCTGTCATTGGACTAAATTCCTGGCAGCAGTACTGAAGAAGATTCATTGATTTGACGAGTGTCATCAAGCTAAGACTCCTCCTTTCTAGCTCATGATGTTAACTGCGCAGTGCATATTCCAAAGTGTCTAGCCTTTCCTCCTCAACCTTCTATTCCTCTCCTCCAATCACAACAGCATTTGGAATTAGTTCCGTTTCCATTTAGATATATTTTTATTATTTTCCTTACTTCATTCTGCTTCCACGCATCACGTTAAAAAGCTACTTTAACACAGACAAGTTTGACAATGGATAGCCCAGAATTATGGCAGATAATGACACCAGTGGAGAATATGACTGGTCATGCTATCCGGTTTTTTTTCTTACAATTGTATGTACATAAGACAAAAATATTAAGCAAAAGATTACTGAAAAATAGTATTCTGTTAGCTGTTCTAGCCTGGTGCTAAACCATTCAAGGGATTCAGTTTCTGACTGATGCCATAAATCTTTTCTAATGAATTTAACAGCAGAAGAGTTCACTTGTTATGTCACTGGTGACAGCTATCAGAGCAAGAAAGTGATCATTAAGAGTCACATTCATCAAATGATTCTACATTTATCACCTCATCAGAGTACCTCACCCAACAACAACTTATTCTGCAGGTACTGCTAAAAGCAAATGTTTCATTTCATTAGCTGGTTAGCATGAACACAGAATAATCCAGAGTTTAGAAGTAAGTTAATGTCAGAAACTAATAAGAAACTTATTGCTGTTTAATATGGGATAGGGAAATTTTTCCTTGTTTATGATTAGATACTAGCACACACTTAAAGAACACACAATTTTACTATGCTTAATAAATAATAAAGAACTCTGACAATCATCAAAGCAATAAGCAATACTGTTGATATGCTCCCAATAAACAATCATTGATTTCAAAAGGAAACTGAATTGAGGTTGAAGGAAATAAGATTGCACTAATCATCAATGGGAATGGAATTGGTTAGATGCTCTTGCAGGGAGGACAGCATCAACTCAATAGATCAAATGGCCTCTTTCCATCCTAAAGGATTTCCCACTTGAAATTTTGTCTAGTCAGGCTATATGCAGGATGGACGAATAGGGGAAAACATTGAGATTCACCAACTTGCAGGTCATATACAGTGGTGGCATAAAATTCCTAAATCACCCAGAAAAATTCACTCACTGATATGACCAACTAGAGAAAAGCCGCCATTGTAAATAGGCAAAATTGCCTTAATTCCTAGAGAACCCTTCCCCATCAGCAAGAGATGACTGATGGTAAGTTTAACCTAAGGGTGACCATTCCGAAGGTAAGGGGTGAGGTTGAAAAGGCAGACATTCTTGGTAACCTCAGCTGGTGCAGGAGTTGAATTTGTCTGTTGGCATCACTCTGCATCTCTCAACAGCTGTCCAGCCAACTGAGCTAACCGATCCCCAAGCTGTAAAGAGAATGGAATGTAATAGTGAGGAATTGCTCTTCCAATTACAAGTGGCAGCCAGAGAGAATCACCCTGTGATTGCAGGAGTAGGTTGAGTGGCAGCGGGCAGCAAGACAGGAAGAAGTGAGGCTGTTGGGCACGGCAGTGAGGGTGGTCAGTAAGGACAGTGAGTGAGGATTAGGGCTGAGACTGGGGGAGTGGGGATGGAGCCCAGGAATCAACTGGGGTAGCAGGGACGTGAAGTTGACTCAATTATCCCACTTAACCATCAATATTCCGTCTCCCAACCCAGCCCAATGACACCCTCAATCCCCTGACCCAATCTAACCTAGTCAAATTAAATTCCTGACAAGACCTGACCAACTCCCATTCCCAATTGCCCTGTCCAACCCAGTCACCCACCTTTTCTCCACATTACCTCTCCAACTGCTCACCGCACTCACCCTATCCACTCCCTCACTTATCCACTGATCCATTCACTCATTCAGTCATTAGTGTTCAAAAGCTGGACCTTTTAACTTGATTGTATGGCAGGTATTGCTGTAAAAAGGATGCATGTCCTGTCAGGTCCAAGCACCGCTGTGCCTCAATGGAGCTCCCCAGGGGAAGTTGTGAGGTGCCTCTTCATGATGCCGACGCTGGAAGACCCTGGAAGAAATGTGTAGTAACACTGATTTGGAGCAGTCTCCCAATGCAGCACAGGCCTCTCATCAGAGCCCCTGCTGGGAGGATTTGGCTGGGTGACTGTGTGACCTTCACTCTGCAGTTCACAACAGCTAACCTCACTCCAAATTCATAGAGACATTTAACCTCAGCCTAATTACATTTGTTGACTGGGTTTTATTCCACACTAGTCAAACCAGTTTACAACCAAGAAAGCAATCAATAATCTTGTAGTGATTGTAACAAGGTCAGCTAGGTGGACTTCATAGAATGTTCTCATGCAGAGTTCTGAGGAAGGGTCACCGGACCCGAAATGTTAACTCTGACATTTTCTTCACAGACGCTGCTGAGCTTTTCCAGCAACTTCTGTTTTTGTTCTTCCTAGAATTTAGTTCTCTGATTAGGCTTGTTAATCTGGTCCAATCAGGGAGCCCTGGCTGACAAATAAGAACAGAAGTGTCAAATGCCCTGACACTCTGAGAGCTAGATTAGTGTCAAGGACTCTCCCCATGGAGTTATTTTAGAGCCGACAAGGTAAAAGCTACCTTTTCCACATTTTCTATCAATTCAAAAGGCAAACCACTTGAGCTCTTTCTATTTTAAGCTTGTCAAAAGATCATTGTCTTCAGTTGTGGTTAACGATTCAATTTTTCAAAGTGCCCGATTGAGGAACCCAGCATGGGGAAAAGATGGCATGCTGAATGCCAGATCCCCTGCTCTTGTCCTCTTGCAGATGCCTTCTATCTTCTCCCGCAGTCCTCCTTCCACAACCGTCCCTTCCACTATCGCTCACCTGTGTCTGAGTTCATCAATGAACCTGGCCCTCTGATGGGTAGAGTACCAGCAGGAGCTACTAATTCCAATACCCTGTGTCCCTGCTGAATAATGAAGACTTGCTGATGTATGATTTGCCAATAGCTCTTGGTCTGCAAGGTTTCAATCATGCAGAAACCCAGCTGCTTTTTATTAAGGTGCCCAATTGGCATTTCAATCATTGGGCCTTCTCAAAATGAACTAATGCAATGTTTTGACCTTATCTATTAAATTCCACTCGCGTAACTAAAATCTCCTATTCCTGGTGAATCTCCACTGCTCCTTCTCAAGGTTCTTCACATTCGTCCTCATGTATGGTGACTAGAATTACTGGATATAATACTCTAGTTGGTACCTAATGGCTTTACAAAGGTTCAGCATAATTCTCTGCTTTTATACTCAGTGCCTTGATTTATGAAGCCCAAAATGCCTTGCAAAGCCCTTGCTTTCCATGAGCAAAATCAGAACTGTTCTAAAGAATGGTCACTGGACCTGAAGTGTTAACTCTGCTTTCTCCCCACAGATGCTGCATGACCTGCTGAGTTTTTACAGCAATTTCTGATTTTGTTTTTCATTTCTAGCATCCAGTTCTTCTTTTTTAAATACTTGTCTACCATGTCCTGCTATCTTCAAACATTGATGTACATTCATTCCAAGGTGACTTTGTTCCTGCACCATTTGTGCCATTAATTTTAGATTGCCTCTTCCTTCCACTCCTACCCAAAGGCATCATCTCACACTTTTCCATATTCAGTTCCATCTGCTGTGTTTGCCTCTTCTACTAGTGTATCTTTGACCTGTTGCAGACAATTCATATCACTCCTTTAAATTTGGTATAATTGGCAAATTTTAAAATCTTACTTTATTCTCCAAGATCCAAATAATTTATTTGTAGCAAATGAAAGCATTTCCTGTTCATATTTCCTGCTCCTGCTCTAATGTACAGCCTTATAAATATTGGAACCATGAAATATGATTCTTGTAGAACTTATACCTATTAAATAATTTAATTTGAAGATTTATTTTTATAGCTGTAGATTTGAGCTAAAGAAAGATTGTGTTAACACAATGTGGAGCTGGAGGAACACAGCAGGCCAGGCTGCATTAGTTGTATTTTGAACCATCAGTTATTTTACCTAAGCCTTCAAATAGGATTTTGAGTTCTGAATATATTGAATAAAATCAAAACAAAGGCTTTACCACGATCTAAAATTAAACAATTCACAAGACATTGTAAATTGCAATTATGTACTAATTTCAGGTAATTGTCTAAGAGTTACCTGATCCCCATAATTAAATTAAAGCCTTGCAACAGCCCCACTAACAGGTTTCTGACATCCTGTTGTTTTTGGAACATCTTAATTTAAATTAATCTCATTTACTAAGAGTTCCTGAGTTAGAAATATTGTGAGCAGAGAAAAAGAAGGGTGATTTTCTGCTAATAGTGGACACACAGGACAGCACAATATGGAAGAAAGAAAAGGAATTTATTGAAGAGGTAGCAGATTTGGTTTTTGAGGGTAAATGTTGTTGATATGATGTACATCCAAAAGGGATTTGATATGCTACCGCACAAAAGACTTGTGTGAAAGTTACAGCTCATGAATTGAAACAGACAGTGGGAATGTGGAGAAAATGTTGGCTGAGTGATGGGAAATAGAAAGTAATGGTCAGTGGAATTTTTTTGGGGCTACGGTAGGATTTATAGTGGATTTCTACAGGGATCAGTACTAGCACCTTGATTTTTCTGATGCATGTTAATTAATTATTTAGATCTTGGAATTCAGGGTATGACTTCAAAGTCTGTGTATGATACAAAGCTTGGAAGCATTAGAGACAGTGAGGAGATCATTGTAGAACATCAAAAGGACATTAGCAAATTGGTGGAGTGAATGATCAGGTTCCATGTGGACAAGTATAATGTGCTATGTTTTGGTAGAAAAAAAAGGCATTGAGAGAGTATAACATAAATGGTACTGTTATAAAAGGTGTGTAAGAGGAGAGAGACTTTGGTTGTAGAAGTATGTAAGTTATTAATGGTAGCGGGACAGGTGGTAAAAAGTGGTTAACAAAGCATACAATATCTACATTTTATGAATGGTGCATAGAGTATAAGTACAGACAAGTTGTTCTAAACATTTCACTGTACAAAATACCAGTTAGAGCTCAGTTGGAGCACACTATACTTTAGGAAGGATGTGAACACTGGAGACTGTGCAAGAGAGGTTTACAAAAATGGTTCCAACGATGAGAAAACTTTAGTCATGAAGACACATTAGAGACTTTGGGAACAATTTAACTTGGATTTTCTGCAGTTCCTAGTAAGAATCATGGGACTTCAAATGTTAACATGGTTTCTCCAGAGATGCTGCCAGATGTATCGAGTTTCTCCAGCATTTTCTGTTTTTATTCCTTAGATAGGCGAAGACTAAGAGGAGATTTGGTTGCAATTTTCAAATCAGAAGAGGTTTGGATAGAGGAGACAGGGAGAAAGTGAAAAGATGAAGAATTAGAGGGCACAGATTTCAAGCAATTTGCAAAAGAAGACAGGGCAATGTGAGGAAAAAGCTTTTTCATACAGCGAGTGATTTGAGGTTATAATGAATTGTCTTCAAGTGTGATGCCTGGAATGTAACAATCAAGTTGTTCAAGAGGGCAGTTGATACTTATTTAAATAGAAACAGTGTGCAGAGTTATAAGGGAACAGTGGGATGAAGATGTAGATATGATGCTCGTTCAGAGAGTTGGCTCAGGCATAATGGACTAAATGGCAGCCTCCTGAACTGAAACAATCCTGTGAAAATTTGATTTTTTTTCACTGCCATGTACTCTATTTATATTGGTGCCTGGTTTCCTGGATCACGCTTGCACAGAAATTGTGCCACAATCTAAGCTAGTTTCTGTGCCAATCTCACTGCTAAGAACTTATGCCGAAAATATTTGTAAACTCCCTTGTCCTAACTGAAATTTGGAAACTGACATAAAACAGGCAGAAATACAGTATCTCCAATATGGATAATTCTGTTATCCTCTGCCCAGGTACATCATTCTTGGAGCCTCTGCTGGTCCTTAATTGTAAAGACTGATTAATTAGTTTAGATGAAGGGATATTCAGAGTCTGAGACACTTTTTGGGTCACCAGGATTGACAGGATTTTCATGAAATGCAGTGCACATATCAGTAGGGAATGCTTCATAAATCTCAAAAATGCTGATGTCAGATAAACTTGGACTGAGATGTGCTGAATTTTGTTTTAGTTTCAAATCTATGACATAGCTCAATTACATAGCTTGATGAAAAAAAATGATATGGTGCCATACTTACCTAATAGTTATGCTAAAACCTCTGAGGAAATTCTGAGACATTAAAACAACATGCTTGTTTTATTTGCAAAATTTTGTTTGAATTTAAGAGAATCTTCAAACCTGTTGAAGTGACAGAAATGCAGATGTTTCTAAACAGAAAAAGGTTGGATGCCCAGCACTAGATTTTGGCACTTCCTGCTGTGTTAAATATAGCTGCCTGTGCACTGACCTCTCAATGTTCCTTCACCTGAACTTCACAAGTTTTTAACAGTTGCGTAACTCATTTTGTGTTTAACATGCTAGAAACCTTATGGCTGGCTCTGGTGAAGGTATCCAATTAAGAGTAATTTTATTTTGAGGGTATAGGATTACTGGTAACATGGTTGAAACTGACACAAATTAATTCAAAGGTGGAATCCGACCAGTGATCAAAACCAATCGAGGAATGAAAGGCCAGCTCCGAACACACTTTATTGTTGATCATTCAAGGGATGTGGACTTTGCAGGCTCAACCAAAATTCATTGGCCATCCCAAGTTGCCTTTGAAAAGGTGATGGTAAGCTGCCATCTTAAACCATTGTAGTCTGTTTCATGTAGGTATATCCACAATGCTGCTTGGAAGGAAATATCAGGATCTTGACCAAGCAACAGTTAAGGGACAGTGAGATAACAAGGTGTAGAGCTGGATGAACGCAGCAGCATCAGGGGAGCAGGAAGGCTGACGTTTCGGGCCTAGAACCTTCTTCAGAAATGGGGGAGGGAAAGCGGGTTCTGAAATAAATAGGGAGAGAGGGGGAGGCGGATAGAAGATGGATAGAGGAGAAGATAGGTGGAGAGGGGACAGACAATTCAAAGAGGCGGGGATGGAGCCAGTAAAGGTGAGTGTAGGTAGGGGGTGAGGGAGGAGATAGGTCAGTCCAGGGAGGACGGACAGGTCAAGGGGGCGGGATGATGTTAGTAGATAGGAGATGGGGGTGGGGCTTGAGGTGGGAGGAGGGGATAGGTGAGAGGAAGGACAGGTTAGGGAGGCGGAGATGAGCTGGGCTGGTTTTGGGATGCGGTTGGGGGAGGGGAGATTTTGAAGCTTGTGAAATCCACATTGATACCATTGGGCTGCAGGGTTCCAAGGCTGAATATGATTTGTTGTTCCTGCAGCCTTCGGGTGGCATCACTGTGGCATTGCAGGAGGCCCAGAATGGACATGTCGTCTGAGGAATGGGAGGCGGAGTTGAAATGGTTCGCAACTGGGAGGTGCAGTTGTTTGTTGCGAACTGAGCGCAGGTGTTCTGCAAAGTGGTCCCCAAGCCTCCGCTTGGTTTCCCCGATGTAGAGGAAGCCACAACGGGTACAGCGGATGCAGTATACCATATTGGCAGATGTGCAGGTGAACATCTGCCTGATATGGAAAGTATTCTTGGGGCCTGGGATTGGGGTGAGGGAGGAGGTGTGGGGGCAGGTGTAGCACTTCCTGCGGTTGCAGGGAAAAGTGCCGGGTGTGGTGGGGCTGGAGGGGAGTGTGGAGCGGACAAGGGAGTCGTGGAGGGAGTGGTCCCTCCGGAAGGCAGATAAGGGTGGGGAGGGAAAAATGTCTTTGGTGGAGTCTGATTGCAGATGGTGGATGTGTCGGAGGATGATGCGTTGGATCCGGAGGTTGGTGGGGTGGTACGTCATGATGAGGGGGATTTTTTTTGGTTATTATTGCGGGGACGGGGTATGAGGGATGAGTTACGGGAAATGCAGGAGACACGGTCGAGGGCGTTCTCGACCACTGTGGGGGGGAAGTTGCGGGCCTTGAAGAATGAGGACATCTGAGATGTACGGGAGTGGAATGTCTCATCCTGAGAGCAGATGCGGCAGAGGCGAAGGAATTGGGAATAGGGGATGGCATTTTTGCAGGAGGGTGGGTGGGAGGAGGTGTATTCCAGGTAGCTGTGGGAGTCAGTGGGTTTGAAATGGACATTGGTTTCTAGGTGGTTACCCGAGATGGAGACAGAGAGGTCCAGGAAGGAGAGAGAAGTGTTGGAGATGGTCCAGGTGATCTTCAGGTTGGGGTGGAAGGTGTTGGTGAAGTGGATGAACTGTTCAAGCTCCTCGTGGGAGCACGAGGCGGCGCCGATGCAGTCATCAATGTAACGGAGGAAGAGGTGGGGTTTAGGGCCAGTGTAGGTATGGAAGAGGGATTGTTCCACGTAACCTACAAAGAGGCAGGCATAGCTTGGGCCCATGCGGGTACCCATGGCCACCCCCTTTGTCTGTAGGAAGTGGGAGGAATTGAAAGAGAAGTTGTTGAGGGTGAGGACGAGTTCGGCTAAGCGGATGAGGGTGTCGGTGGAGAGGGATTGGTCAGTTCTGCGGGACAGGAAGAAGCGGAGATTCTAGGTGGTTACCCGAGATGGAGACAGAGAGGTCCAGGAAGGACTCATTCTTCAAGGACCGCAACTTCCCCCCAACAGTGGTCGAGAACGCCCTCGACTATGTCTCCCGCATTTCCAGTAACTCATCCCTCACACCCCGTCCCCGCAATAATAACCAAAAAAGAATCCCCCTCATCATGACGTACCACCTCACCAACCTCCGGATCCAACGCATCATCCTCCGACACATCCACCATCTGCAATCAGACTCCACCAAAGACATGTTTCCCTCCCCACCCTTATCTGCCTTCTGGAGGGACCACTCCCTCCACGACTCCCTTGTCCGCTCCACACTCCCCTCCAGCCCCACCACACCCAGCACTTTTCCCTGCAACCGCAGGAAGTGCTACACCTGCCCCCACACCTCCTCCCTCACCCCAATCCCAGGCCCCAAGAATACTTTCCATATCAGGCAGATGTTCACCTGCACATCTGCCAATATGGTATACGGCATCCGCTGTACCCGTTGTGGCTTCCTCTACATCGGGGAAACCAAGCGGAGGCTTGGGGACCACTTTGCAGAACACCTGCGCTCAGTTCGCAACAAACAACTGCACCTCCCAGTTGCGAACCATTTCAACTCCGCCTCCCATTCCTCAGACGACATGTCCATCCTGGGCCTCCTGCAATGCCACAGTGATGCCACCCGAAGGCTGCAGGAACAACAAATCATATTCAGCCTTGGAACCCTGCAGCCCAATGGTATCAATGTGGATTTCATAAGCTTGAAAATCTCCCCTCCCCCAACCGCATCCCAAAACCAGCCCAGCTCATCTCCGCCTCCCAAACCTGTCCTTCCTCTCACCTATCCCCTCCTCCCACCTCAAGCCCCACCCCCATCTCCTATCTACGAACCTCATCCCGCCCCCTTGACCTGTCCGTCCTCCATGGACTGACCTATCTCCTCCCTACCCCCCCACCTACACTCACCTTTACTGGCTCCATCCCCGCCTCTTCGACTTGTCTGCCTCCTCTCCACCTATCCTCTCCTCTATCCATCCTCTATCCGCCTCCCCCTCTCTCCCTATTTATTTCAGAACCCTCTTCCCCTCCCCCATTTCTGATTACGGATCTAGGCCCGAAACGTCAAGCTTTCCTGCTCCTATGATGCTGCTTGGCCTGCTGTGTTCGTCCAGCCCCACACCTTGTTATCTCGGATTCTCCAGCATCTGCAGTACCTTTTATCTCTCTCCATTGCAAAATAATCAGTGGTTTCCTATAAATATCAATTACACTTTCAAATTCTTTCCTACTCAGTGAAGATCTGTGTCCTGGTCAATTCGAAAATACAGGACAAAAGCTCTGAAAATAGCACTTGAGAGGAAAGAGGATTAAATTATCTCATAGTCACATGTGAAGAGAAAGAAACAACAAAGGATGACAGAGGGAAAGACATTCTGTCATCTTAAGTACTATTCCCATCTCATCCAAAAATCTCTCTCATTGCCCCCTCCTCAAAAAATTCCACTCTCAACCTCACGCCCTTGTATAATATTCACTATATCTGGGCCAGGTGAGGATGACTTTTTTCCCCTAAAGGACACAAGTGAACTAGCTTTTCTTTTGTTTTGTTTGCAGCAATCTGGTCGTTTCAATATCACCATATTGTTGCTAGCTTTTCTGTCCAGACTTAGCAACAACATTTAAGTTCCTCAGCTACCAAGATGGGATTTTAATGCAAGTTTCCAGATCCTTAACTTAGGTCCCTGGAATACTTGTCTCGTAAATACTGTGCTGCCATTCCCCATCACCTGTGTTTGCTGAAGTACACTGACAGCTGTTTAAATAATGCCTCAATTTTAAAATTCCAATCAAAACCATCCAAAGTCTCATTGTTCCCTAACCCTGTAACCACTTACAGCCTGAGAGCAATTTCTGAAATATCTGCATTCCTTTAGTTCAGGCATCTTGAGCATTGCAGCTTTTTAATTGTTTTACCATTTGCTGCCATGCTTAAAAGTGACTTAAGCCTTGAGCTTTGGAAATCTTTCCATGTAAACCCACCTACCTGTCCATCCTTCACTCTCCTCCAAAGTGCTCCTCAAAATCTAAGCCAAGCTCTTGATTCCTTACCCCAGTAATCTTCTTCCATGTTCAGTGTCTTGCCTTGTTTGAAATATCTACTGTGAATCATGTTGGAACATCTTACTACTTTAAATACAAGTTTTTTAAAATGTAGTTTTGTGGGCAGCAATCTGTCTGGAAGTTCATTCCTCATATTGATTACTCTTTGTCATGTTTAAGGGCTTTAAAGCCCTGGAACACAATTGCTATGGAACTGCTCCTCGCTGAGCATAAATAGCACAGTGTGAATAGAGTAAGGGAAGAAGAGAGAAGGTCACCGGGAGCTAGGCTTTAGCCTGCAGTCCAGTTATGTGAATTTTGAAATACTTGCAGAGAAGCATGTGGAATAGACAAATTAACTGTTTATGGAATAATCTTTCAATAACGTAATTGTAATATTAGACACTGGTATATCTCTGAATACCATGTTTCAGTCTTAATATGTTTTTAAAAAGTGTTATAAAGAAGTCCAAGCCTGAAGACAGCTCTTGATCTTGCCTTCTCTTCGACCAGTCTGTCGTGAACTCAAACTCATAGAAGTAGACATAAAACCAAACATCAAAACACTTTCATGAAGAATGTTTTCCCGATCTGATGTATTTTATTTTGAGCCCATGTTCTATAATGCTACAACAACGGTTTAAGTGAAAGAACCTTTTAAAATCATTTTACAAATGCATGCTAAAAATAGAAACTCTTGTTTCTCTAGTCATATCTTATCGCTTTACAGTTTGGCGTTGGGTCATGTCTTTTCTCTGCACTGTCTTCAGCATTTGTATGCCTTCTGGTTGGAAACTACAACTGTGTACGTATTTTTGGCTAAATCTGACTGGAGAGCTATAAAGTCTGATCGTGACCCCCTTTGGGAAAACAGCAGAATATAGTTTCTTTTTATATTTCTGCGCTGTATTATGAGATGTGTTGAGAATCAAGTCTACTATAACATGCCTATTTCAGGTCTTACAAGTACTGATAAATGGTTAACATTTCATTTATGGTGCTACTTGAGCCAAGGATGTTGATAAAGATCATAATATGTATCTGCTCTTCTGAAAAATGTCTTTAACCTATCCCTAAACCACTGCAACAAGAAAAGCTCTGTAGACCATATTGAAATAAAAACCAACACAGAATCATGTCTAAGAAGTATATTTGAGATAAAACGTTGTGTCTCCCTGTTTAATCTTGCAGAACACAGATAAATTTTACAGTGGCTATCGATTTCACAGCTTCTAATGGTAAGTACTTAAGCTTTTGATAACTCTCCACTACTAATTGAGGTTGTCTCACTTGTGTCTGAGTTACTGATTTATGGTCTAGATCAAACATCTGATTGTTTTTCCATGGGTTAAATGGAAATTAAGCTTTAGTAAATATTTTATCATGTCTTAGAAAACCTTCAAATTAAAATTGAGATCTTTACACAATTTTAATTCATTGATCTGTAGTTTATTTATATTTGTTCTACAGTTACTGTACTCCATTGGAAAGCTGTTTCTACAATTATAGACTAAGAGGAAATAATAAAAGGATTGATGTCAATGGAAAGAACATGTACTGCATTAGGCAGCATTTACCAGGAATGAACTTGCTTTCTTAATGCTAATGTTTTACAAAATTAAACATTGAAAATGCTTGGCAAAACCTGTTTTTAATTATCTTATGACAAGAGCATGTTTTGTTTGATAAATTGTTGATAGTCTGCTGCAAGTGTTGTTTGGGAATACCCTTGAGGAAATTCCCAGCAATGGTCTTTTATTTAAATAGTATAATTGAAACAACCACATAAAAGCTTGAGTAAAGATTGTTATTTGATGATCGAATTGATAGAAATACATTCCGCTGGCCTAATGATGAGAAGGCTGCTATTTGTCTTAATGATAATCAACATGTATTGAATGGTACTAATAATTCCCTTACAATTTATGCTGAGAGAAGACTTGATCCATGGTGGCCAGGCACAGAAAAGATGGGCTTTCCTATTGAAACTGGGAATAACTATGTTGGGGGTGCCCAGAAGGAATAAACTCCTTCACTTAGGCCCTCTCCATTTAGAAGAGTCTAAATGTTTGATTAGTGTTGAACTTTTCTGCCCAACCTTCAGTTTACAGAGTCAAGGTTCATGCAGTCAAGCAAATCAAGCTAAACCTGTGAATCAGGCGCAATACTCTTGTAGTGCAGTGATACCCTGGGATATGGGTGTTGGTCATTGGGGGATCTGTCCTATTGTGAATATAAGTTGTTATGTTACTGGTATTAATATAAGTCAGTATGATTTCATTGATATCTTGAAATACCATAGCTAACAACCACAGAAATGTAATAACTGCCTTATCGTTACAAGATTTTGTTTTAATAGATTGTTTTTCTTATTATTTGCTTCACCAGGAAATCCG
The DNA here is from genome assembly GCA_024137785.1 of Ginglymostoma cirratum. NCBI lineage: Eukaryota > Metazoa > Chordata > Chondrichthyes > Orectolobiformes > Ginglymostomatidae > Ginglymostoma > Ginglymostoma cirratum. Next base: position 13,312,350 of record JAHRHZ010000271.1, on the reverse strand, counting down.
TCTCAGTCCACCTCATTACACTATATGAATCCTTACCAGATGAATGCGTATGCAATGGCACTGAAAGCAGTGGGGGAAATCATTCAGGACTATGACAGTGATAAGATGTTTCCAGCTTTGGGATTTGGAGCTAAACTGCCTCCCGATGGAAGAGTTTCACATGAGTTTGCTCTGGTAAAATATTTTAATGCGCTGCTTTTGCAATGTCAGGTCTAATATGAAGAAAGACATTTGAAGCATGGATGGTAACAGAGCAGGTGTGCATTGTAGCTTTAGTATGGTCTGACAGGGAAATAAGAAATTGAAGCAGGGCCTGGGTCTCATAGAACCCCACAATTCAAACAGATCTTGGCTAATCTTCTGCTTCAATGTCATTTTCTTATACTATCCTGCTAATTAATAGAACAAATGCTTAAAAAAAGTAAGAACCCAACAAACGATAATGTTTGCATGAAGTAAATAATAGAAAATTCCTGTTCCTTGTGAGCTTTGATTTCCCACTGTGTAATGCAAGCACCTTGAGGTCAATGTACATCTACAATCCAACTCATGGATACACTGTTTATTTAGGGTTGTCAACTCTGGGTGAATGGATTCCTGGAAATTTGGTCACATGAGATTTTATCATATGATGCTTGTTCATTTTGCAAATATTCTTGTATTTACCTGTAGCATTCTTGCAGTGACAACATTTCAAAAGTACTTCATTGATTGTAAAGTGATTCAAAATGAGAGAAAATGTCTCCACTTGTATGCAAGTCAGAACTAGAGGCCCTCAATTGTGTGATAGCATTCATCAAAATTGAAGAGAAGTGTTTTCACCCAAAATTGGTGAGATTGTGGAGTGTATTACAACAAGCAGCAATTCAAAAAAGAACATCAAACCATTTAAATAGAATCTAGGTATGCACATGAGGAGCAAAGTATCAGAAGGCATGCCGATTGGCTTAGGTAAAGCAGCACAACTGCCAGCAAAATCAAGTTGGTTCAAGAGATTTGTTTCTGTTTTATAGACTCTATGAAATTATGTGGAAAAGTGCTACATAAATGGGAGCTGAAATACACCTCCTCCCACCCACCCTCCTGCAAAAATGCCATCCCCTATTCCCAATTCCTTCGCCTCCGCCGCATCTGCTCCCAGGATGAGACATTCCACTCTCGCACATCTCAAATGTCCTCATTCTTCAAGGACCGCAACTTCCCCCCCACAATGGTCGAGAACGCCCTCGACCGTGTCTCCCGCATTTCCCGGAACACATCCCTCACGCCCCATCCCCGCAACAATAACCAAAAAAGAATCCCCCTCGTCCTCACATACCACCCCACCAACCTCCGGATCCAACGCATCATCCTCTGACACTTCCGCCATCTGCAATCAGACCCCACCACCAAAGACATTTTTCCCTCCCCACCCTTATCTGCCTTCCGGAGGGACCACTCCCTCTGCGACTCCCTTGTCCGCTCCACACTCCCCTCCAGCCCCACCACACCTGGCACTTTTCCTTGTAACCGCAGGAAGTGCTACACCTGCCCCCACACCTCCTCCCTCACCCCAATCCCCGGCCCCAAGAAGACTTTCCACATCAGGCAGAGGTTCACCTGCACATCTGCCAATGTGGTATACTGCATCCGCTGTACCCGTTGTGGCTTCCTCTACATCGGGGAAACCAAGCGGAGGCTTGGGGACCGCTTTGCAGAACACCTGCGCTCAGTTCGCAACAAACAACTGCACCTCCCAGTCGCAAACCATTTCAACTCCCCCTCCCATTCCTCAGATGACATGTCCATCCTGGGCCTCCTGCAATGCCACAGTGATGCCACCCGAAGGCTGCAGGAACAGCAAATCATATTCAGCCTGGGAACCCTGCAGCCCAATGGCATCAATGTGGATTTCACAAGCTTCAAAATCTCCCCTCCCCCAACCGCATCCCAAAACCAGCCCAGCTCATCTCCACCTCCCTAACCTGTTTTTCTTCTCACCCCAAGCCACACCCCCATCTCCTATCTACTAACATCATCCCGCCCCCTTGACTTGTCTGTCCTCCCTGGACTGACCTATCTCCTCCCTACCCCCCTACCTACACTCACCTTTACTGGCTCCATCCCCGCCTCTTCGACTTGTCTGCCTCCTCTCCACTTATCCTCTCCTCTATCCATCCTCTATCCGCCTCCCCCTCTCTCCCTATTTATTTCAGAACCCTCTTCCCCTCCCCCATTTCTGATGAAGGGTTTAGGCCCGAAACGTCAAGTTTTCCTGCTCCTATGATGCTGCTTGACCTGCTGTGTTCATCCAGCCCCATGCTTGTTATCTCACATAAATGGGAGCGCTTTCTTCAAAAGTTACATTTCTGTATTCAATATCATTGCTCATTCTGGGTCTAAAAGAAAACAAAAAATAGTTTCTCATTGGGATTTTTGGGATTTTTTTCCACAGGGTGAAAGCAAAATCAGAAAATGTTGTCACTGATTTGTGCTACTGCTTACAGGTTCAGCTGCATGTTCATGATCGACATTGATTTGCTCTCAAGCTTGTCCCAATCTTGTAGACGCACAAGTGGAGAATATCAAGTGAAAATAAACTCAATTAAGAATAAGGCTGGGGAGAAACAAATATTTCCATATATCTGACGAAGTTCCTGGACGTGCAGCCATTATTTTATGTTTACCTGAAGAGAAGTGCCTTTGATAATGTTTTCACATTTGCCAATTAGTATAACAAGATGTTGTTCTTGCAAAGTATATTCGGATTGACAACATGCAATGAACTGATAACCTTAAGGTTTCATTAGAGGGATCGTATTCAATCTGATGTTCATTTTAGCAGCTGATTAAGTTTTCTCATTTGATTATGACAAGTTCAGGGGTACTTTTGTTGGAAATCCATTCAGTTTTTCACTATAACATTCGTAATAACAATCAAAACTGTAAGACTCCAGTAGTATTGCAAAATCAAGGATCTTGATATGCAAGTATCAGGTTGAAGTTTCATTCACATAACAGGGATACGGCCAAAGGGAACAACTGTTCTCTAGGTGGATTAACCATTGTAAATACAGGTCGATGGAGAGAGGGTGGGATACTCTTCAGAGGGTAGGTGCAGACTCAATGGGCTGAATGGCCTCTTTTCACACTGTAAGGATTCTATGTTTCTATAAATTTAATAGTAAAGTACAAATATTGATGGTCAAAATTCATGACAGTGCCAAATTATTTAGGCATGTTCAGAGCCTTTCAGTAATAATATTTAAATACTTCTGTTAAACTTCATAATGAAACAGCATTAGAGTTGAAACATATGCAAAACTGTGAAGTAGATCAGTGACAATAAGAGGTGAATAAATGACAAATAATATTTTTACTTTAATGGAAGAAATATATCTGAGTATCTGAAACAAATACCAGAAAAAAAAAATGAGTTTCACGCTAATCTCCAATTGTGCTTTATTTCCCCGGGACGTCTTACAGAATGGCAACCCTGACAACCCATATTGTAATGGTATCGAAGGAATTCTTGAAGCATATCACAGGAGTCTCAAGACAGTCCAGCTTTATGGACCAACAAATTTTGCACCAGTGATTAATCACGTAGCAAGGTAATATTAGCAGCCCTTTAGTGCACTATTTTGACAGTCTTGATTCTTTTTTCTGATATATGTGTAAATCGGAGATTTATTTGACTCACTTCATTTAGAAATTTTGGTACAAGATAATACACAGGTTAAAAAGACATTGTAAATCTGTTGAATTATTGATCACCATAGGAATTAAATCGTTGCTGATTAATGTTTTATAATAAACCGTGTTTTCTAGCAAATGTCACAGTCTGAGCTAAAATGCCAGATTGTTGTGTTGATAAATGTTGTAATGCTTTGAGTCCTTTAAATAACGCTAATGATGAAAGGAGTCATAAATTTCCATTACATACGATACAATTGATAGACCTGCATTCAAACCGATGTAAAAGTGGAAAACCCCTGGTGTTGTTTAGGTTACAACATATATATATACTAAAAATTTCTTACTTACACTTCCCTTACAAGAGCTTTTAACACTAATTATGGTCACATTTAATTAAGAACTTAGAATATTAAAAGCTGACATTGACATTTTGTTGATGAACCAATTGAATCACTCAAAATATTTACCAATTTTATTTCAAACATTAATATCTGTAATAGATTTTGGACAATAATAGTCTCAAAGTAAGACTTTCAGTAAACTAAACCACACATTTTAAAAATTTCTGAAATTGCCATTCAGTAGTTTGGTGTGTGAGTAGACTAGCAAATGGAAATGTGTTTGAGGTTGGCGTTTGGTAATCCTAGAAGGACAAGGTCAATGAGTGTCACATTCTGCTGGGTCTTTCCCTGCAAAAAGCTATAAGATCCTTCAGCTATTCACTTCAACAAATCTGAAAAAGCTCTAATTCTGGTATACTTTTCACAAGAAGTATACTCCCTATTAAAACTAGATTCTCATGACTCTTCTCTGGGACCTCTCCATCCACATGCTAAGACTGACTATCAACTCTCATGGTCAACTTGACCATAGTTCCATTGCTGGAGGATGAACACCATTAAAACAGATTCTGGAATCTCACCTTCAAATGCTCTCCATCCCAGACTACCTCTCCCAGTGATGTTAGACTATAGAGTGAAGGATTAATTATACCTTTGTTCCAAAGATGCCCATTGAGCAGGTGCGAAAAGAGCTATATCATAGTGACATCAGGTCACTGGTAAGACAGGAGCAGGGTCAATAAAGCTTCAGCAGAATGTCCTCTTTCATAATTCCTTGTAATGGTTTAATATAGCCTGTTCATGATCACTCACCAAAAGTTAGACATCACATTTCTTCAGAAGCAGCATCCCATACAAGATCCCTTTCAAATACCTTGGAAACTTTGGAAACTGCACTAGTGGATCCTAAGATCAATCTCCTTATCACCATTGCTAATTGCTTAGATTAATATCCCTATTCCTTCATACTTTTGACTCATTTAGCAATGCCATTGGGGTTTTGCTAGTGGCTTTAACATTTTCTATTTTAGACCAGAGGAATTTTCAAACAAATGAGTCAACAATTCTAAAAACTTTGCTCCCCTTTTATAAATAATCACTGAGAGAATGTCACAATCAATCCAAATGGCATAGCTTATGTTGAAATTATAACATCACCATTACAAATCACCAATTTAAAGTTTAAATAAGAAAAAATAGTCCACACAAAAGATGAATATTGAAACGTATGGTGGTGAGTTATCCAATTGTGCTGATTGACCAAAGCAGTACACTACATGAACAATAGATCCTCCAGGACCAATAATTACATTTCTATAAAAGCAAACTATAGGAATGGGAATTCTCATTTGTACAGTGGAGAATATTTTTTTGAGATTGATTTGCAGCATTTATTGAGTTAATATATTGAGGATTCTGCTTTTCACTAGTCTAATAGCTGATTCAGGCATCGTCAATGGGTAAATGGAGACTATTCTATATGTCATCTTTCAAATCTACTCCTAAAATAAAAACATACTCAAAAATTTTAAAAAACAATCAAATGGAAATTTGTGTATAGCTAGACTCTAGGAGTATTAATCTCAGTAGTTTAGTTGAGTGAAGTATATATAAATTCTAAAAGTTTTTTTTCAATTAAATTTAAATTGTGCTAAATGTAACTTCATATTTTTAGTTTTGAACCATAATTGACTTACTAAATGGAATTCGCTACACTTCAACCAGCCAATCAAACACTACTTTTGTTGCTGTAACTGTACCTACCCTGTTTCACCAAATTGAGAATAAAGAAATGGAAAAATATAACTTCAGTACAATTCATTTGGGTATTACCCAATTAGTTAAGTTCCCATTTTTCCAGCTTTTCAGTGATATGACTGTCTAGATTTTCCTTTAGCTCTGAAGAACTTGGAGCTAGTTGTCCTTTACTTCAAACATTTCTGTCTGTAATGGGTGTTTCATTGAATTCCCTCTCATTTAGACAGGGTTAGAATTAAGACTGGTTCAGTGACTCTTCAAATTTTGAAAAATGTACTTGGCAGTCTGCTAGCCCTTACTCCATAATGGCCGGTAATAGGCATCCGCAGACTGCTGATGTGGCACAGGAAGTAATTTGATAAGTAAAAGTCTTTAGACGTGGATCCCAAAGTACTATTCTGATCAAACTCACAGTTACCATTAGTCTGGACAAGTACTCATTTCCTGTGTCTACAGTTCCCCATTTTAAGAGGATATTAGAGGGGTTTCTGATGAACAAAAGTCCTCTGAATTGTTATCGTGTGAATCTTGATTGGCATCCATATCAACGTTGACTCAACCTTTTACAGTACAATTGCACAGAGCTGGCTGCTTGTTTAATGAGAATGGCAACAGCATATTTCCTTGCAGTCCATTTTTGATGACCTAGCTCACGGCCAGGAGCTCCCAGCGGTAAGTTTATATAAGAGCTGACAGTTTCCCACATAGCCATAAAAAGATGGCCTGTGTTGAGCAGACATTCTGCAGGTTGAGAGTAAGGTTACAATGCCCCTCTAGAGGACTGAGTTCAAAATATGCTTTTTGTCATGGACTGGCAGTGACACGAGAACAGCAAAATAAAAGGTTAGCACTTCTTCGAACTTTTTACACATTACAAATCTTATTAGTGTTAGAAATCAGTGCACTATAATCTGTGTAGATATAAATTGTGATTCCTCATTTTTGACTTCATAGAGCCTCCAGCAAACAGTATAACTATGGTTCCCCTTCCCATCAAAGCCAGTAATATGATGCTGCACTTAAGAATGTTGGTGTTATATTAAATTAAGAGTTTGGAAAATAGTGGGAAGGAGGCTAGAGGGGAAACAAGGAGTAACTACATTGACCAAGCTCCAATAATTGCTACCAAATGTGCCAAGCACTCTCATTGTCAGAAGCAATACAGTTCCAGTTCAAATTTTGCCTGTTCCTCCAGTGAACAGCAGTTTTAAATCAGAGGAGATAAAGCCTTCAAGGTATTTAAAAACAAAATATAGTGAAATAAGGCTACAGTACAAAAGATTTATCTTATATGCATAATCATAGCAGTAGCTTGGAATGCCTCAAAAGCAAAGATTGAAGAATTTTAAGGGTTAAAGATTCCTTTGTGCCAGGAGCTTGGTATTCAGGGTTATTTCTGAAGATTATCATTGTCATTGTGCAAAAGAGGTAACAGTGAGAATAGTTTAGCAAAGTTTAGGGTTAAAGATTCCTTTGTGCCAGGAGCTTGGTATTCAGGGTTATTTCTGAAGATTATCATTGTCATTGTGCAAAAGAGGTAACAGTGAGAATAGTTTAGCAAAGTTTTCCAAACAGGTTATTTTAGCAATTTATTAACTTATTTCATTTTAATGTTTTGAAAACATTAAGTACACAAGAGGTTCAAATTCCTTGGGTTGCCCAACTTGTATCATCGCAGTGAAAGTGTTACAATTTATGCAGAATGAACTTAAAATGAAGGACAATGACCAAATACTGTGCTGTCATTCCAAACAGAAGCATTGAACTCAAAAGCAGATATTGGTGGAAAAGCTCAGCAGGTCTGGCAGCATCTGTGGAGAGAAATCAGAATAAACGTTTCAAGTCGAGTGACCCTTCCTCAGAACTGTTCTGAGGAAGGTTCACTGGACCCGAAATGTTAACTCTGATTTCTGTCCACAGATGCTGTGAGACCTGCTGAGCTTTTCCTGCAATTTCTATTTTTGTCTCTGATTTACAGCACCTGCATTTCTTTTGGTTTTTAAAATCATAGAAATCTTGGATGTGTTGACTGCAGAAACATAATTTATTTTCATTGAATTGATACAGGAGCTATATTATTTTGAAACTTAATTCCCTCCCAAATACAAATTAACATGCATTTACGAAGAAAAACTGACTATTGCCAACTGATACCCGAAAGAAATACCACCCAAGTAAATTACATGCAAATTAATAAATTTTCTCATATTTGGATGTGGCAAGTACAAACATACTGGGATCTGAGACTTAAAAATTTTTATAAGCATTAAATGACAATAGCTTTAAATGTCCTGTACCCTTAACAATCTCAAAAAAGTAACCTTTTCAAAAGCTTCAGTCATGAAACTTACATTGGACTTTTAAGGCAACTTGTGATGCACTTGAATTAGTCCCTGCGTATGTCACAGATATTTCATATTGCAAGTTTGAAAAATCTGATGTGAGATCTTCTGCATTAAACAATCAGGATATGGTCACAATGATAGTATCCATTGCTCTGTAACCATTTGAGCTAATTTGCTGATTTGTTGTGGCTGTGTGCTCTCTAGAGAGAGTGCCTGTGCATACCAATAGCTCCATTTTGAATATTACCTTATTGGGCGTAAAGAAAAAGAAATTGAGTTATTCTCAAATCCCAAATCTCAGCCAGTTATTCATATCCGGGAATGGTTTAACAAGTGACAATTAAGAGCTTGATCAACCACAGGTTCTAGACAGTGACAGGCTCTGATTTCCACATGGAATACCTCTCCAAACTGGTCCATTACTGAGTTGGCTTCTTCAGATGTAATTACATTATGTACAGAAGCTGCAAGATATTGCCAAAGAATCTTAATTGCTGGTTAATCACCCACCAAAAAATGTTTTATACATTAATATTAATCTACCTCAGAAAAAGTCCATTCAGCAGTGGAATTCAAACTTCAAAAAATCATGGACATATCTTCAAGCATTGTATTATTGGATAGTTGGATAAAATCAAAAATACTTATTCCAGAGTAACTGAAGTATTGTATGGGCTGAGACAACACCCTTTCCTTTATTTGTACAGTTACTATTTCTGCCTCCAAACATCTCAAAAATATCCTTTACGCAACATATTTAGTTTGAGTATTATTTATCAGTGTTATAAAGTGCATATGTAATCTGCCTAGATGTCTCTTTTCTATTGAAAGCATCAGAATGCTTGATATACCTTTCAGTATGAGGTGGTGACTGTTAATTGTATAAAGAGTCATGCAAATTGTTTGCTGCATTTGGCCTGGGGAAAATGTTTTAACATTCTCACAATCTCAAATACATGGGAATTCTTGGTCCTGTCTCTGTGGTTAATGGAGTCAGTACGATTCTGCAAGTGATTTGGCCTTTTGCCTACTCCTTACTCTGTCTATGCTAAGGGTGAATTTCCAACTGTTAGTTTATCATAAAACAGTAATACTGCCATTACAAATATTGAGCCTACATTATATATTTCCTTGAGTTAGTATCTTGTTGCTCCCATATAATTCATACTCGTGTATTGCCCAATATCTCGGTATATCGCAATATATCCTCAGGGCAGTAACAGTAAGACACTACTATAATAATCCTTCCATTGCCCATATATACATTTCTCCTATCTTTTAAAGGAGGTACTGAAAACAAACGCTGCAGTAAGACAGATCCTTACTTTTATTCTTTGGGCATGGGCATCAGGAGCAAGGCCCAGCATTTGTTCAAACCAGAAGAACTGCGGATGCTGTAAATCAGGAACAAAAACAGTAGTTGCTGGAAAAGCTCAGCAGGTCTGGCAGCATCTGTGAGGAGAAAATCAGAGTTAATGTTTGGGGTCCGGTGACCCTTCCTCACAATTCAGCAATCTGAGGAAGGGTCAGCGGACCTGAAATGTTAACTCTGATTTTTCTCTTCACAGATGCTGCCAGACCTGCTCAGCTTTTCCAGCAACTTCTATTTTTGGCCCATCATTTGTTGCCTGACCCTCAATGTTCTTGAGAAGGAGTATTGAGCCACCGCATTTTCAAATTGTTGTAGTTCAGGTATAACTGCAGTGTATAAGGACAGGAGCCTCAGGATTCTAACTAAGTGACAGCAAACGAATATCAATACACAGCAAATGTTTTATTAACCAGTACCTATAGGACTAAGAGTGTACGGGTTGATCAAGTATTCTGGATAATCAAGGGACATGCATAACTGCAGTAAATCCTGTCCAAGCAAAGCTTTGAGACAGCTATGTCCCTCAAAAAATCTAAATAAAAACATTAACACAGCTCCTAAAGTCAATGTAAAAACAGTGTTTTTGTGTGTTCATGCATGTGCGTGTGCACATGCGTGTTTGTAAAATACAAGGCGACAGAAACCGCGTTCCCACCCCCCACCCCGTACCTGTGCACTCAGCCAGGCAAACCTCAAGCTGGTCACAGATGAAACTAATCAGTTCAGCCAATGCACTCCCCGCACCGCCGCCACTGCCTCGTCCCACAGACACAAGCAAACTAAGTGTAGCACCAAAAGGCTTGCAAGCACCGTATTCACTCAGTTTTGAGCCGCACACCCCCACTCCCCTACTACCCCAGTGGCATGGCCATCTCTCCTCCATGATGGAGACTGCCCTCAGGTACTGCCACTCAGTGTGGCCGCATTTGCCATCTCCTTCACCTCTTTGTCATCCAGAAACCGCGCTAACTTGGTCTGGTCATTTTGGCCCTTGGCCTCGTAGACCTCGTTGGTTTTCTCAATCAGTACCTCCATTTCCTGCTACTCGGTTGAGGCCTTCTCCACTGCCTCGGTGGTGTCAGTAATGTTAAATTAAGAGGCAGCCTAAACCCTAAATTTTTCTTTTTTCAAAGTTAAATGTGAGGTGCTGTGTTCCAGATGCAAATTGATCAGTCAGACTAGTCAATTTAAGCAAAACACGATTTATTCAAACACTGTAGTTAAAATACAACAACGGAAAGAAAACTTGGAATAACTTAAACTCTGTTGTAACAATTCACAGAATAATAGATTATTTTACCACTAAATTGTAACTGTTCTAGTAAAGCAACATCCCATAAATATCAAATAGAAAGAGATACATACAGCAACTCCTGAGAGAGAGAGAGTTTAGTAGCCTGCCTTCCAAACTTGCTGAGACTCCAGCAACAACTGTCGCAAGCCGACCAAAAACCTGGATCTGAGAGCCAAACATCACCCACCCACGCTGGCCCTATTGCTCCAACCTTAAAAAAGAACCCTAAGGCCTCACAAATTCTTTATCTTCTCATAGACTGCTCAGAACCTGTACCCCAATCTCTCGCTAAAAGAAATCAGGACAAAACACACCACTTAAAGCCACAGCATCATTGCAGTGATGTTGGCCATGCTTGTTTTCTCGGCTTACTCCTGCAGGTTTGACATTCCAGTTTACGCTGTAAGTACTTGGACATCGCAGTAGATCTCAGTAATTGAGGCATATAATTTTTGCTGGTTCATCAATAGGGCTGGTTGATAAGGTGTTGGTTAAAACCAAGTTTGCTGTAGTTGTAGGATGTTCTGTGGCTTGGTGAGGAAGTTAGTGGTGCTGTTCCCATACATCTGCCCGTCTTGTGCATGTCGGTGGTAGAGGTTCTGGGTCTGGAAGAAGCATTGCTGAGTTGCTGCATTGTGTTTTGTATACAGTACACACTGCTGCCACTGTACATTACTAATGGAAGCTGTGGGTGTTTAAATTGCTCGATAGGGTGCCAGTGTAGTAAACTGCTTTGTCCTGAATAGAGTTATGCTTCTTGAGAGCTGCTGGATTTAGCTCGGCAGTGGATACTCCACCACAGTCCTGACTTTTGCCTTGTAGATAGTGAACAGGCTTTTGGGGAGTCAGGAGGTAACTTACCTGATCTGGAATTCCCAGCCACTTATCTGCTTTTAGAGACAGATCGTTCAGTCTAGTTCAGTTTCTAGTCAATGGTAATCCCTCGGATGTTGCTAGTTGTGTATATACTGAGATTTTAAACCAACAACCATGTTATGTCACACCAGCATATGAAAGCGCAATGTGCACTTTTTGTGAAAATCGCTCAAATGAATATAAGTCCTCATTTTATAAAAAAATCCATGCTATGCCTGTTACCTGACTAAATTCACCAACAGACTAGCAATTCCTGAATTCCATCGTGACTAATATTTTAATAAGATAGGAAAGCCAAAAGTCTAGCTTTTCACTCCTTTCTCAGCTGTGTGTGTCAGACAGTTGGCTTATCAAGTTAATAATGAAGGCTGCCAACCTGGATCAGAAGCCTTCCCCTTGTCTCTGGTATGAGCGGACTTTGAAGACTTGTGGAATTTCAAGGGTACAACTAATAATACCCATTTTGCATCCCAATGTGTATGAAAGTAAATGAATGTGTACTGTGTACCTGGATACTACTGAAATCTTGCCTGGTTTGGTCAGGCAGGTGGGGGAGGGGGTAGTGGGGCAGGCATGTTAATGATGTCCTACATAGGTGTAATGATCGTCTTGATTTTAATTCCGTTATTAAAGTCGCTCGGCCAGATGATTCACCTCCAGCTGTCAGTAGTCTGAGTGGCCCTTGTTTTCTTAGCGCTCCATCCAGATTAGTCTTATATTTGTCTGTCCATAGTCTTTGCAAAAAGAACATGTGAACTTGCTGGGATAGACAGTTGGTGCTTTATTCAGTCCTATTCCACTAGATATTCTCAACATGTTCATTTCTGTGTTGCACCTAAGACAAGGCGTTTAGTCAGCCTGGTAATCATAACAATCTGTGCATTATTTGAATCCATTTAAACATTTTCAAAGATACTTTTCAAATTTGACTGTTTAAAACTCTGGCGACAGGTTTTTGAGACTATCCAAGAAGAATTGGATACATGTTTCAACTTGCATTTCATCTAATATGCTTTGTTAAAGTGAAGTCATTTTTCAAAGGAAAGACATCCTTCAAAGTAATCCTATGAAAGTTGAAATGATTTGTTCAGTCACTTCGGATAGGAACCTTAACATCTACTCAATAGATCAGCAAGTTCATGCACTTATTACTGTATCGACTATTAATATTCTTAATCACCGACAGGTCAAGAAATAGATGGTAGTAATGTCATCGAGTAATAACTTTATGAAGAAGTAGTTCAAGGTTATTTTCCAGCAAGCTTTTGTTGCAGTCTAAATGCACAACTGGAAAATTTGGTCACACAACTCCTTACACTTCAGTAATAAATATAATTCAGTGTTCCTGATCCCTTAATTCTAGACTTATATGAAACCATGTTCAATACAACTTCCCCCATTCTGTGTAGACATTGTGACCTGTTTAGTTGTTGCAATCTGCCTTGAACACACCTAATTGTTGATATGGTCTTCCTTGGCTGGTCTCATGCTACACTGGCCTTTTCTGGACCTCTCAGCCATGCAGACATCCCAACTCAAGAGTGTACGTGGCACATTTTCCACTGCAGAGTTCCTCCCTGCCACTTCTTTTTATTTATCATTCTTCTCTTGGCCTTCTACCACCTCCATTATGAAATTAGAAATGTATGTAAACTCATTGCAGACCTGTCAGCGTTCTTTCTGTCTCCCTTTCTATCTCTAACATCCCAACCACACCCTTTTTTTTGCACAATGTCTATATCTTTTCAGCATTACAACTCTCTTTGCTGCATTCTGTTCTACTCTTCCCTTTGTTTTAATTTCTGGCCCTGGTTTTTCCTTGTTCTGCAGTTCTTGCTGTATTTGCCTTCTTTGTTTTCCACTCCACAGATGGAGAGTTGCTCAGTCCTGTGCTTTTATTCTGCTCCTGTTTCCCACAACCTCAACAATGGACCAAGCAATTCTGCTTTCTTCTTTCCCTGCTCCTCTAATGAAACATTGATATCTGTGACCCCACTGTTCCTCCATTTTACCTTTCAGAAACATGCTGGAACCTTTACAGTCAATCTTGCTTGATTGTGTTTTATGCTGTCCTGTGAGAAGTCAGCACCTAGTATTGAATAATCTGTCTTAGCCTGACTCATGACATGTCCCTTATGCTAGTTTTGCTTAAATTCTTTGCAGGGTCTCCACTATTTCTGTTTCCTTTTCTTTCAACTTAATTCTCCTTATTCTTTTTCTTTTAATGCTTCTTATTTGCACAACCTCAGACTTGTTCAGAAAGAAAGGATGGAATTGGACAATGAGAATCTAAAAGGTCAACAAAAATACTGAAATCCCAGCGAATTTGACTCTTACAGCAACTGCAAATCAATGGTCTATTTGCTTCTGCCAGCCACTCTTCTGTCCCTTATGTTACTTATAATAAATACCTCTGGGCTTCAGAACACCCTCATGTCTTGCACTATTTCTCCCTGTCAGTCTTGGAATGTATCTGCTGTCAATTCTTACAATTACCTTATCAAATGTGGAGTTACAACTTCTGTCAAATTGACAATCAAAATATGTAACTGGAAACTATAGGTATCCTGTTCTCCCTTGTGAATTAAAACTAATTCCTTTCCAACGATGAGCAGAAACCAGTTCTTTTTTAACCAAGAAAATCCCCTCTTTCTATCTCCTCACTTAGCACAATTGGTTCTGCTACAGCACACGATAGTTTTGTTCCTGCGCAACACTGCGTTATAGAAAATCACCCTATAGAAATAACAGGGCCCATAGGAAAAGCAGGGTTAGGGGCAGACCACCAAAATCCCTCAAAATCACTCAAAAACCACTCAAAATCCTAAGGATAGCACAGTTTAAATAGATGTTTAACTCATATCTAATAATGAAATAAAAGTAAATTTAACATCTTACCTTGGAAAAAATGTCAAGATGACTTGATGGGGAAAGAGGTTTTGTGGTTGCTGTGTTGTTAATACAGAGGCTGAGGGTCATCATCATTATCACTTCGGGTGTAGTTGTGATCGCAGGGTTAGTATGAAAAATAATTAATCCAGAAGTGGATGGCTGTGGCTCATAACTTCTAACTGTTTCTTGGGGTTTGGCTTAAAAAAGACATCCAGTTTTTGCTTCTTTCATGTAGAAGCTGTTCATAGAGTGCCAAGTAAGATCTTATTCCACAAAATGCTACCCTGCTCCGTTCTGCATTGTAATCATTGTCCCCTAAGAGCTGCAACTGCTTCTCAATTTCCCACAGGATAGAAGACAAAACAGAAATGGAAAGCTCTCGTGGTGCTACATCCTGGATTTCATCTTCATGTCCAGCTTCCACTTCCCCCTCAGTGACAAATTGTTGTTAATCAGCTGTAAAGTGGTCTTTATAGTGGGACTCAAGCAGCTCTTCAACATCCTTACTCTCCTTTTTCAAATCTAACTTGCTTTGCAAGATCAACACAATGTTCTTTGATTCTTGGGAGCACCTCTGACAGATCAAAGTCTGTAAAATCTTGAAAAAGTTCTAGGGGAAGCTTCTGCCAAACTGCATGCAAGCAGTCCTTACTGACATCACCCCAGGCCTCCACAATAATGTCAATTGCATTCTTGATGTTAAAGCTCTTCCAAAATTGAAGAATACTGGCCTTATTCCCCCTCCGTGGCTGCATATGGCCTTTTAAATGTGTTTAAATTGAAGGAGAGAGGTAGTGTTTGGAGGTAGAAATAGCACTTTGATGTTTTCAGAAGCCTCACCAATGGTGGGAAGATGGCTTGGTGCATTATCCAGGATGAAGAGAATCTTGAAATCCAAATATTTTTCCTGCAATGCTTTCTAAAAATAAAGCCTATGAAATGATCACGTGATGCTGGCGGGGGGGCCTCTTTCAGGGCTAATGTTGAGCATGCTCAGGACCATGCATGCAAAACGTTCATGTGATGTCAATGCATACTCCACGCGCCAAGGGAATCGCATTATGGCCAACACAAGTTCACTTTATAGAAATAGCATTCCCCTAACCAATTTGTGTTTCCAGAACATGCGTTATAGCAGAAGCGACTGCATTGTGAAAATACTACTACATAACCATTGGGAGACATTGGAGAGGAGATAAGCACATTTGAGTGATGGGCATAGTTAATTGGTGAGCAACATGGAGGCAAATTGGACATGAGATGAATTTCCTAAATATGGAATTCTTCTTTAAATATGTGATGCAGCATTTTTTTAAAATATAAATTTCAAGTGAACTGTTTGCAGCAGTGAAAATACAGTGTATAATGTCAAGTTATGAGGGATTCATTACGTATTGATTAAGTCAGGATCTCACCTTTTGAGGTCCAAAAGAATGAGTCATTTGTCTGAAGTACACACTTATTTTGTGTAGAGATAAATTATATATTTTACAGTGTGCTTCTTTTTTGTTACCCATGGAACAGTCAATAGCTTGCATTATGCAATCCAGCCAAAGTTGTCAGATACTTATTTTTTTTTAACCAGCACTGTGTTCTAATTATTGGTGTCATTTTCTAACATCAACTTTGTCTGGTTTCTACAGATATGCAACAGCAGTACAAGATGGCTCACAGTACTTTGTTCTGCTCATTATAACAGATGGAGTTATCTCAGACATGGCGCAGACTAAAGAAGCTATTGTTAATGTAAGTCCTGGTTTATTCCTGTTAATCTAGCAGATCATATTCAGTGTGAATTGAATTCTCGTGCAAATCATTCTTGGAAACATTCAACGTTTCATTGTACCTACATCCAAACATGTAATCAAATACAACATCACATTAAGGATTACTCTATTATTTACTGGAAATAAGTCCATACTAAGTAAGATTCTATGTAACACAACGATGCATGTGTTTTGAAATGTGGAATTATTTCTTTGACTGAAAGGTGTAGGTAACACAATATTTATCATTCCATCATCTTAATTTCTCAACACAGTACTCAACAAATTATTGTAATTTGGCTATAATATTTGATTATTCTGTTGCTTTTGATTATATGATGAAAAACAATTGTAGTGATAGCACACCATGCAAGGTGGCACCCTCATCCTCCTCAGTGACGGCTTAGCCATGGGATGGTGCACTGAATTACTAGAGAGGACCAGCAGGTAGGGCATGACTGGCATTCACTCCATGCATGTTTGTGCCATCAGCACCGTCTAGTTGTCCAAGCTACAGGATGTTACAACTGTTCAGTTCAGGTCAAAGTGCTGGGCCACTATAAGTGTTGCTGCACACAACCTCCATGTGGTTGGCCAGTTTCTCAAAGGTGGAGTTTTCAAGGCAGCGAACATGATCCCACCCTGCCTCGGAGAATTCTGCTTTTTGAAAGGAACACATCTTATTTTGAGGAGCCAACTGGAGGACATGCTGTTTTAGACCTAGTGCTAGTAATGTCAAAGTGCTAATTAATAACCCTACAGTAACGAGAACTTGTAGAAATGACCGAATTTTACACTGTGTTTGAAAGTGAGGTAGTTAAGTCTGAAGCAAGGGTGTTAAATTTGAATAAGGGAAATTATGAAGCCGTGAGACACAAGGTAGCTGAGTTGATTTATACATCAAAGGTGTGACTGTACCTAAGCAATGGACAACTTTAAATGAGTATTACATGAACTACGGTCACTATACATTCCTTCAAGCTACAAAATCTCAAGAGGTCAGTCAACCTTGGCTAACAAAGGAGGTTTAGAACTGTATAGGTTTAAAAAAAGGCCTACAAGATTCCTAGAAATAGCAAAAAATCTGATGATTAGCAGGTTTTATGCATATAGCAAAGAAAACAAAAAGGCTAGCAAGCAAAGGAAGAGTAGAATCAGAATGCAATTTCACACAAAACATGAAAATATACTGTCAAAGCTTCTATAGATATGAAGAAAGTAAATGTTTGGCTGAAATAATGTATGGTCATTACAGACAGAGCGAGAAAAACTTGTAGTGGGCAATAAAGAAGCAACAGGGAAACTAAATGATTACTTTGTGTTTGTTTTCACTGAGAAAGGTACAAGAATCTCCCAGAAGTAGAGATCCTAATGACTAGGGAGAATGAGGATTTGAAGGAAATTAGTATTAATGAGAAGTTTGCGCTGGAGAAAATAATGGGGTTGCAGGATGATATATCCCCAGGACCTGATATTCTTTATCCCAGAGTTGTAAAGGAGGTGATATAGATGTTTGATGAACTGGTAATGTTCCAAAATTCTATCGGTTCTAGAATGATTCCTGCAAATTGGAAGGTAACAAATGTCATCCCACTTTTCAATTGAATTGCATTAGCTTCATTGTCACATACTCAAATGAGAACTGTGGACAGTTTATAAGTTGCCATTTACAGCACCACTTAGGTACAAGGTAGCTAGGTACAATCCTTAGCTACAGAATAGAGAAATGAAGCAAAAAAAAGTAACGTTACAGCTATACACTGTATAATCATTGGCCAGAAAAATGAGAAGCTGAGTTTAAAAGACAAACCTCAGTCTCCCTTCAAAGGCTATCTGCAGCAAACCAGTGCAGGATGCCTGCCGTGGCCTGACCACTGACTGCCGCCATACTCCACACTGGGCCTCCATTTGCTAAGGTCCACGTTCCAGCCACCAGAGTCTCTGCTGACCTGTGACCCTGCTTCACAGTCCAGGGCTGGGTGGCTGAGTGGCTGAGGGAAGGGAGGGCAGAGGGAGATGAAAAGAGAAGATAAAGAACAAGAGGAGCAGAGGAGCCATCTTGCCAGAACATTGGCAGGAACCTAAAGAGAAAACAGGATCCAATGCATCATCCTCCGACACTTCCGCCATCTGCAATCTGACCCCACCACCAAAGACATTTTTTCATCCCCACCCTTGTCTGCTTTCCGGAGGGACCACTCCCTCCGCGACTCCCTTGTCCGCTCCACACTCCCCTCCAGCCCCACCACACCCGGCACTTTTCCCTGCAACCGCAGGAAGTGCTACACCTGCCCCCACACCACCTCCCTCACCCCAATCCCAGGCCCCAAGAAGACTTTCCACATCAGGCAGATGTTCACCTGCACATCTGCCAATGTGATATACTGCATCCGCTGTACCCGTTGTGGCTTCCTCTACATCGGGGAAACCAAGCGGAGGCTTGGGGACCACTTTGCAGAACACCTGCACTCAGTTCGCAACAAACAACTGCACCTCCCAGTCGCGAACCATTTCAACTCCCCCTCCCATTCCTCAGACGACATGTCCATCCTGGGCCTCCTGCAATGCCACAGTGATGCCACCCGAAGGCTGCAGGAACAGCAAATCATATTCAGCCTGGGAACCCTGCAGCCCAATGGTATCAATGTGGATTTCACAAGCTTCAAAATCTCCCCTCCCCCCACCGCATCCCAAAACCAGCCCAGCTCATCTCCGCCTCCCTAACCTGTCCTTCCTCTCACCTATCCCCTCCTCCCACCTCAAGCCCCACCCCCATCTCCTATCTACGAACCTCATCCCGCCCCCTTGACCTGTCCGTCCTCCCTGGACTGACCTATCTCCTCCCTACCCCCCCACCTACACTCACCTTTACTGGCTCCATGCCCGCCCCTTCGACTTGTCTGCCTTCTCTCCACCTATCCTCTCCTCTATCCATCTTCTATCCGCCTCCCCCTCTCTCCCTATTTATTTCAGAACCCTCTTCCCCTCCCCCATTTCTGACGAAGGTTCTAGGCCCGAAACGTCAAGCTTTCCTGCTCCTATGATGCTGCTTGGCCTACTGTGTTCATCCAGCCCCACACCTTGTTATCTAGGAAACTACATATTTGTTTCACCTTGTATCTGAAGTAGAGAAAATGCTAGAGTCTAATATTAAGGTTGTAATAAATAACACTTGGATAATGATGATCAAACTGGGCATAGTCAGCGTGGATTTGTGAATGAGAAGTCACGGTTGATGAGCTTGTTGGAGTTCTTTGGAGATGTTGCACATGAAATTGATAAAGGTGATCAAATGGATATAGTATTTATTTTGTTTTTATCAACCTGTTTGGCCATGTTATGACACATCTGAGATGTGGGATATAAACGTAGGCCTGGCTCAGGAATGCTATCATGTGTCTAAGCAATATTCAATGGACGTAAAATAATGAGGCTTTCAAAAGGTTTTCGATAAAGTCACCACAAGAGGCTGGTTAGAAAAATTAAAGCATGTGGAAATCGAGGTAAGATACACCAGTAAATTATACATACAGTGTATAAAATATTAAAACATTGTATTTGATGTCTACTCTTAGATATCAACTACAGATAAAAGTCAATACTTAGCTTCTAGAAAGTGAGATATTAAAATTGCCCTTCAATATTGGACAAATGGTATTATCAGTTAATTATGCTGTATAATTTCAATGCCTACTTTATTTCCTGCTATTCAAAGCAGGATTAGTTTTGTCATTGTAGCGGTTTAAGTAGACATCAGATTCACTTGAGAAGTGCAGAAAGGAGTTTTAATGCAAATAAGCCCTGATTGACTGAATTTTGGAACTCAAAATGTAGGCCAGACTCACCTAGAAGAAACAGGTGTTAGCATTTTCAGTCGTTAACATTTAAAATTGCATAATGTGGCAAGCATGACATTCTGATTTCTAAAATTGGAACGTATCCACAGAATCGCCAATCAAATTTCAACAGAACCCATCTTCAAATAAATGGATGTTCTCTCCCACTGTCACCACCTAACAAGTTACTCAACATGGCATCAAAAATAATGCCGTCATTAAAATACCAAGTGCCTGCGAAATTGATTTTATAGTTCAAGAACTAGGCTCAGATAGAGAGAAACCAGAATAAAATTCACAAGACAAAGCAACACTAATATCCAGTATGGATTGGGTTTACATTTTATCAAGGTTTCAGTTGAGGGAGAAATAATTGAAAATCCATCTCTGTAATCAAAGATTGTCTTGAGGGGCATTCTAATGCAGTCCAGCCATTTTTCTTTTCTGAGTCTCAGAACAGTGGCTTCTATTATGAGCCTAGTATCATTCTAGAAACTCTAATTTACTTCCCACAGAGATAAGAAAAGATAAGAGTCTTCTGCCCATCAAAGGTGACTTGTTCATTGTGTTGGAATGCCATGCTGCAACATCAATTCTGCAGTCAGCTCTTCACTGTTTTACCTATGCAAATAAGGTCTATCGACACCGTTTATTATCATACCTCCAGCAGCATGATATGAGATTAGGGCAATGTCATTTTCAGCTATAAATGGATGTCCTGATCACCACTGTTGGAGATTTTTGGAATCTATGTACTTTTTCTTTTCCAGCTTCTAAAACTGTTCTTCTCCAAACACATGTTTTCAAAGGATAGCTTTGCTACAGTTCATTGTTGGCTGAACGTGAAGCTGTGATCCGTTAAAATTCTCTGGTTTGCAAACCCATTATATATTTAATTCCCTTGTTTCTGTTATATTCCTATTTGGCCCTCAGCTGAGCAGTTGATTGTCTCTTTCACCAAACAACCTCCTGCTATCTGCAGAAAATAGTCCATTCCTATTCCTGCATCAGCCCATCAACTGCTGAACCCCACATTCACGATGTTGTTACTTCTGGTTTCGATGAATCAAATGCTGCCTTGGCCAGTCTTCCATCTTTCATCTTTAAGTAACTTTAGCCTGTCCAAAGACTGCTATCCACATAAGAACTTGTAAAAGGTTCTGTTCACTCATCATTTCTGTCCTTGCTGACTTCCAGCGGTTCCTCATCCAGAAATACCATCAATTAAAGATTCTCAATCTTTTGTTCAAATTCATTTGTGGTTTCATCCCTGTCTTTCTCCATAACCTCCTCAAGTTCTATTATGCTGTTGGATGTCTGTGTTCCTCCATCTCTGATCTTCTGTACGTCCCCCATTTGTTTTGCCTCTTCATTGTTGGCTGTGTCTTCAGCTGTCAAACCCATAAGCTGTGGGATTTTTTTATAGCAGACACTCCACTTCCTTTTTAAAAAAAATCCTTAAAGCCCTCTGGCTAAGCTTTTGCTGTAGTTTCTATAGCTCCTTGTTTGATTCTCTGCAAATTTTTTTATTTCTGGTAGCATGCCTGAGAAGTGCTTTCACATGTTTTCTTCATTAACTTTCAATATAAATGCAATTGTTGCTGTAGGTTTCCTTTGGACAGTGTTATGTGCAGTATAAAATCACTTTAGAATCAGAACGGGAAGGAGATTTTAGAATTCACTGCTTGAGTGCAGTGGACATATTTCAAAAGAGAATCTAATAATTATCATAACAGAAAAAAATGCAGGGCTCTGGAGAGAAAGAAGGGAATGGACTAAGTGAATTTTTCATTTACAAGAAGCTGAATGACCTCCTCCTGTGCTGTAACTATTCTATGATTCAGTTTATACTACTTCACTTGGTCTTGTACTTTTTTTCAGGGATTCCAAATGAGGTCTGGAACATCAATCCCTGATGATGCCTTGTCTATGCTTGTGTTTTTGTATGTTTGAAACAATTATGTTCGAAATGCCATCATATAAAATAAGGATACATCTTCGCATGTGATTTCGTGATACACCACAACTGTTTATCATACCTTGATTCTGGTCCAGTTCTTGTAATGGATGAATTGTGATGTGTTCAGGCCTAGTATTTCTTTGTGTGATTGAATCTAGTTTTTTTAAAATGGTACTTGGTGCTCCTTCATGAGCACAAAGATTAACTGTTCACAAAAGAATCTTAAAACCTGTAGAGTTTAAGCTTTAGATTTGGTTTCACACAAAATATAAATCATAGTTCAAACCCCAATACTTAAGAGAGTTGTAGATGAAGACTGAAGGGCTTGACTTATTAGGAAATCTGAGAAATATGCAGATTCTGTGACATTTAAAAGGTTGAACACAATAGAATTTTGTTCCCTATTTCTTGGATTGGAGCCAGCCACTTATAAATACCTGTGCTTAAGGGTTACAGTGATGGAAACTTACTGCCTGTAAGTTCCACTTCAAGCCACACAACATCCTGACTTTGGATTTTGCCTCTGTCCCTTCACACTCTTCCTAATAGCTGCACGAGAGCACTTACGCTACATGGACTATTGAGATTCCAGAAGTAGCTCGCAAGGGCAATGGAGGCAGCAAATGCTGATGTTCATATATTATGAACAAACAATAAAAAATAGAACAATTTTGTTCCATAACATGCATATTCATAGGCTTAATATCTTCTTGAAAGAAAATGTTCAAAGTCTGATCTAATAAATTAACTTGTTTATTTCTCCCGGAGCTACAATGACTCAGTGATGGTGGAAGTCACAATGTTTAAAGATTCACATTGCTTTTGCTTAGTTGTTTTACTTTTGAGAAAGAAATGAATTAAATGTACCCCAGTGATATATTCATTTGCTGAAAAATTAAAAGGCAACTTTGAGTAAAATAACCAGAGGTTCTCTCTTAGTTAGAAATTGACATTAATTGTTCATATCTGGAGAATTGGCCTTGAGGGCTATTTTATAATCTGACAGATTCTTCACATTACCTATACTGACATGAATTGTTTACACTGCAATGGTTGCTGGGTTTCGGAAGTTCATGAATATCTAATATTTGTAAGTTGTCTGGGCTTTCCTGATAGAGCTCTTATAGATAATGGAATCAAGGGTTATGGGGATAAGGCAGGAACAGGATACTGATTGTGGATGATCAGCCATGATCATAATGAATGGTGGTGCTGGCTCGAAGGGCCGAATGGCCTACTCCTGCACCTATTGTCTATTGTCTATGAGATGTCCGGAATGGTAATAATGGGTGTCTTTGTTAATGGTAAACGTCTGCTGTCAATCTTGTCTATTAAGGGAAAGAAATTAAACTGACAATTTACATTAATTCCTCGTCAGTGAGAAAATCTTAAGTAGCAGGTACCATGAATTGTTTAAGAGATAAAAGGTACTGCAGATGCTGGAGAATCCGAGATAACAAGCATGGGGCTGGACGAACACAGCAGGCCAAGCAGCATCACAGGAGCAGGAAAACTTGACGTTTCGGGCCTAAACCCTTCATCAGAAATGGGGGAGGGGAAGAGGGTTCTGAAATAAATAGGGAGAGAGGGGGAGGCGGATAGAGGATGGATAGACGAGAGGATAGGTGGAGAGGAGGCGGACAAGTCGAAGAGGCGGGGATGGAGCCAGTAAAGGAGAGTGTAGGTAGGGGGGTAGGGAGGAGATAGGTCAGTCCAGGGAGGACGGACAGGTCAAGGGGGCGGGATGATGTTAGCAGATAGGAGATGGGGGTGTGGCCTGGG
>JAHRHZ010000271.1:13216457-13287499 GCA_024137785.1 Ginglymostoma cirratum | reverse complement strand
TTACAAGGAAAAGTGCCGGGTGTGGTGGGGCTGGAGGGGAGTGTGGAGCGGACAAGGGAGTCGCGGAGGGAGTGGTCCCTCCGGAAGGCAGATAAGGGTGGGGAGGGAAAGATGCAATTGTTTAGTTTCTGTACTGTGAATTCTATGTGTTTCTGGGTTCCATCTCCATCGCATTTCAAAAATAAGTCTGCACATTAAAAATACTGGTGAATTTATTGGGGCAAGAAATCAACAAATTGACTGGATCTGATAGCTGACATCCCAGGGATGGCTGTAGAGATAAGGATACATTGATTTTGATCATTCAGAACTATTTTGATTCTAGAATAATCACCATGCTCTAAGAAGTAGCATACGTAATCCCATTATTCAAGAAAGAAAACAAAAGCCAAAAAGTATGAGTGAAATTTTCAATACTTAATTTTTATTGAAACAGTGGGACTACAAGCAGATGAGAATTCATTGAAATTGCCAGTGGGTTTTGCCTTGGACCCTAAATTGAGCTTTTGATTAACATCCCACTTCTTAGCTCCTTGGTCAATTAAAGCAGGTAGATTAAATCGCATGTTGAATCTGTCAAAGGAAGGACTTTGAATTGAAAGGACCATAGCATTGATCAGAACCAACACTCAACTCCATATTGACTTTAGAGATTGCTGCAGCCATAGGAATGGAAAGGTGACCTGGGAAAGGGCCTTAAGTCTCACTGTTATCTGGAGGCCCTGCTTTGAGATTAGAGGAACTCCAGTGAGCTGCTGTATCCGAAGGACAGGAGGAAGTTGACTACCTTTCCAACAATTGGTGGGAATGGAAGTAGCCACAAATGCCAGTGGAAGAATTGTGATCATGCCAAAGTGGAGACAGAACACAAAGAGGATGCAAGAACTGAAGAGGGTGGGAAAGGTGAGTAGTGAAAAGTTTCTGGTCCCATCCCCTGCAATCTGACTTTTCCAGCATTCTCCTAGATAATGCTCCTCAAAACAACATGCTATGCAGTTACAGTCATTATTCTTTCTGTCTCCGGGCCCCTCACATCCCTGCCTAAACAGCCATCACTCACCCTCGACCTTCACCTTACTAATATCTCATAATCATGCCTCACAGTCACCCTCCACAAGTGTTGTCCTTGCCTTAGTGTATGACAATGCATGTAAACTGTGATGGTCTTGTTCTAGAAAGCTAGAGATATTATCAATGACCTATTTGAAGACCTGAAGCCCCCCCACCTGATGTAAAGGTGCAGGTATATTATATGCTGAGGTATCATTTGGAGGTGGATCTGTATCTGTCCCCTCTGCCTATTGAGGGGTATGTGGTTAAGGAGAAGGCAGTTGGTGTGCATTTTATTCCTGCTGGTGCCATTTCTGTTGATGTTGCTGCCCTGCTTTTCCCTCATCGCAGGTGCAATGTACAGCCGCATAATCTGCTCCAATTGCCATGATGAAGGGAGGAAGAGAGCTGTAGGTTCTAGGTCAATGAATATTTTCAAGACAGAGATCATTAGATTTCTTGGCACTAAAAGAAAATCAAGTCAAATGGGGATAGGTGGGAAAGTAGAAGTACGATATAAGTCCAGCCATATCAGACAAGAGTGGCAGAGCGGGCTCAATGTGCCATTTTGCATAAGCCTGTTCCTCTGTCTCATGTTCTCAAATATTCACTGCCTTTAAAACGGCAACAACATGCACTGCCATAAACTGCTGCACTAACATGGAACTACATCACTGCTCTTTCATCATTGCTGAGTAAAAGTACTGGAGCCCTTTACCTAAACAGTATTGTGACAGCACCTCCACCATATCGACTGCAACAATTCAAAAGACCTCACATTTCCTGAATAATTAAGGGGATGTGCTGGAAATGCTGCCTTGCCAATGATGTCAACATCCTGTGAAATAATAAAAATAGTAAAATTGAGTCTTTATGTGTCAAAAGATCCATTCGTTTTCAATTTAAGATCATTCTTATGTATTACTTTTATTACACATATGTAATCTGATTAATAATATTCATTGATTAACATACCAGTACAATACGAGGGTTCACAAAATGAGTCCACAAATTTTGCGTAGGAGCCTTATGAAAGAATTGATCAAATTCCTAAAATATCCTATGCTTTTCATTATGTAAGGCAAGAATTAACTTAAAAGATTTGCACCCTCTTAATGTATTCATCAATATAGTTTGTGTGTGTGTGTGTGTGTGTGTGTGTGTGTAAAACAGTCATGTAGCTCGCTTCCCCAACTTGCAGACTTTTATTACAATCCTATGTTCTTCTGACATTTCATGCTTTGAGTGACCACAGTTGTCTTATGCAGCATCATTTTCTTTTCTAACTAAATTTCTAACTAGAGGCTTATTATTCCTTCATGTTTACCTATTTTTCATTAAACATTCTGTGAGTCGTGCAGCAAATAACATTCAATTCTCACACCAGCCCACATTAAATCTTGTATCTTGTACCTTTATGCCCAAAGTGTAATACAAAGTAATCTAATCTATCCACTACCCCTGTTAGAACTTAGCCAATTACATGATGCTAACTATTCTACCTTGCTTCCTGATTCTTATACTTTGCATGCTGGATACTTTCTTGTGGATTGAGCTTGGAAAGCATGACACCATTTACAAGATCTATTGACCCTGATTCACCTGTAGCTTTAATAATGACGTGTGGAATCTTCCCAGCCTTAGAGCAATGTGGCTATTGGAAAGTAATGGGAAAATTTAGAGGAGATAACCAACCTGACCCTTCTTGATACTGAGGCCAGTAGACCAGGACATGAAGATGAGATTTTCATGAGTGAATAGCAAGAAGTCTATTGACCGTGATAATTTCTCATTGTCATTGTCATTATTACTTAATCTCACCTCATTAATGTCACTCGGCCCCCACCAGAAAGTAACAGGACACAAAGAATTCCTGGTGTGGAGGTCTGAGCGGGCACCTAGCAACTCCAGCTCGCCACTTGCTGCTCTGGACCTCCAGCCCCAGAATGTCAAGGCACGCTGCATTGCCAGTGACTGCATACACCCACATCCACAGATCATGCCATCCAACATGTGCCAACACCAGCACATCATCGTGTCACTTCTCCGATCTGCTTAAGGGACAGTTCTGCATGTCTGTGTGGCACATTGAGGAGCTGCTGCAAGGACATTCTGTGCAGTTGAACGGACACAGCTCATGACTGGACCGGATTTCGTTTCAGGACTGCTCCTTGCTCTCTATCTCAGCACTCTTTCACTTTATGTCAATCGGAATGCTTTGACTTGCTTTTCCTTTTTGCACTTTTCCCCTGAAAGGATCAAGCATTCCTGTGTTATCTTGCAGTTTAACACAGACACAAAGCCAGGCACTTTGAATACTTGTCAGCAGTCATACATCAAGGAGATTGACATGCTTCTGTATGCACAGTGCTTATGTCAGTGTTACACCTGCACTATGTGTCTGCCGCTTACATGCATTAGACAGTAAGTGCTGCAAACAAATGGATATACCTGAGTAGAGTTGACGTCAGTCAAGCCTCGGGAGACACCCTTCAGTCAGGGGGTCATCAAACAGTAAGTCAAGGGGAGCCTTTGGTATCATTCTAACAGCTTGGGTGTGGTTAGTAAGCATTATGGAGTCAGTAACTTTGCAGCCTGGAGAGTGGGTGACTGTCAGTTCTGTGGGTTCAATGCAGTCTAATCGGGACAGCTGTACAGATATCAGTCAGTGATCTTGTCATTCACCATTTGGGAACCATTCGGGGTAATCTCAAGTCTCTCAAGGGGGTGGACCACAGTCGATATGGGGGTCTGTCCTCTAAAAATCAAGGGGTTGGGGTAACCAGAGAACACTTCTGTGCAGAGATAGTAGGAACTGCAGATGCTGGAGAATCTGAGATAACAAGGTGTAGAGCTGGATGAACACAGCAGGTCAAGCAGCATCAGAGGAGCAGGAAAGCTGATGTTTTGGGCCTAGACCCTTCTTCAGAAATTTCTGAAGAAGGGTCTAGGCCAGTAATGTCAGCCTTCCTGCTCCTCGGCCTGCTGTGTTCATCCAGCTCTACACGTTGTTATCCAACACTTCTGTGCAGGAAGGCTACAGAACTTACTGGGGAGATTAGAGTCAGAATGCTCTGATGTAGAGGGGATTACAACAATGACTGGGGTTAATTTGTCAGAGAAGGGGAGGAGACAGTAGGAGAACACAGAACGGGTAGTGTGGTGAGGAAGTCATCAACAGTCAGCAGCACTGTGGCTTTGATAAAAAGAGCCGATCTGGAGTGTTTAGTTAATGCACCTGAGACTTTGGGAGGAGGAATGGTGGTGGGAGTGCTCAAGTGTGCATTTATGTAGGGACTTGGGATAGTTCAAACCTAATGCTGCTAATGGGGTTGTCTACCAGCAATGCAATGTTTGCAGTTTGGGGTTCACCAACGTTAAGATGCTGACCTTGAACTCCTCTGTTTGAGAGGCAACCACTGCTGCCTTCAATCATTCATAGAATACAGGATCCCTACAGTGTGGAAACTGGCCCTTCGGCCCAACAAGTCCACACTGACCCTTGGAGCATCCCACCCAGACCCATCCCCCTATAACCCACACACCCCTGGAGATTATGGGCAATTTAGCATGGCCAATCCACCTAGCCTGCACATCTTTGGACTGTGGGAGGAAACCGGAGCAAACCCATGTAGACATGGGGAGAATGTGCAAACTCCACACAGACAGTCGCCCAAGGCTGGAATCAAACCCGGGTCCCTGGCACTGTGAGGCTGCAGTGCTAACCACTGAGCCACCATGCCGCCCCATGGTGCTGTCAATGA
This sequence comes from Ginglymostoma cirratum, assembly GCA_024137785.1. Classification (NCBI taxonomy): domain Eukaryota; kingdom Metazoa; phylum Chordata; class Chondrichthyes; order Orectolobiformes; family Ginglymostomatidae; genus Ginglymostoma; species Ginglymostoma cirratum. The sequence continues at coordinate 13,282,685 of JAHRHZ010000271.1, read as the reverse complement.
CAAGTGTTCAATTTGGATGAAAATGGCTGCCAGTACATCCAGATTGGGTAAAATTAACGTTCCCTTCTGAGAAAGAGGGACTTCGATTTTGAGTGATGTGACCCTTCAAAAGGCAACACAATTTCACAGACACATATACAGTAAAATTGAGAGACATCTAAATGTTACATAAACATTAGGCAAGAAACTTACTGTGTGCAGTCCATATCCTTACCCCCGGCACTCCTGACCATAGCATGCAAGATCGTGAATGAATCCCAAGAATGGCTGTGATGCAACAGCAACATTAATATACCTTGAAAAAGTGATAAAGCAGCGGCAATCTGTAATTTACCCATAGCCTGCACATGGTGCAGGAGCTGCTCAGTTCACACCTTGGACCATCGAACATCGTGTAGCACTAAGCACATCTAGGGTCTATATCTAGCCACAACTACAACATTAGACACATTCACAGACAGCTGATGAAGAAAAGTTAGAAAATATTTACAGTGTGAAAACTCATTTACATTTGTATGTCCATACTACCTCTGTGGCCTCAGATTGTCTTCTTCTTTCTTTCTCTTCCAGTATGCCTCAGTGTAGTCCAGTGTCCACAGCTGAGGTCGGGAACTGGCCCTTCAGTGTGAAACACATTTGCATCAGCCATTTGGTTGGCGATGTGTGTTCTAGAGAGCCCTGAGCCCACGCTGAGCGTATCCCCACCCAGAGTCAGGTGCACCGTCCTCAACTTGATCTCCCACAGAGCCGAGGAGGGTGGCAGGCAGGGTGGAAGGGGAATGAGTGTTATGAGAGGAGACTTGCTGAGGTTGGGGGGTAGTGGTGGTGCCTGTGTGTGGTTCATCCTGTGTCTGGCCCTGCCACACCTCCTTGTGAGGAAGAGGCACCTGAAGTGAGCTCAAGGTCCATTGTTCCCCTCTCACCTTATCGTCGGTGCAAAGCACCAATAGTGAGAGCAATGAGTGCAGGACTCTGCGTATATCCAGCAGACACTGAGTGTGATGGACCTTGATCTGCATGGCAACTGCCAACCTGATTGTGGATGCAGCCAAAATGCTCACCCGCCTGACGCGGCAGGGTCCTGATGGCATTGCTACAGTCATGCAACCTTTGCACACATTGCCCAGTGCCACCTAATAAACTGATGCTCCTGTGTCAGCTTCAGCATGTCAATTAAGTCCCCAGTTGCTGACACCAAGGGGTCCTCTCATGCCTAAGGCTAAGAGGTGCCTACTCCCTGGTAGTCTTTCAGTGCCAGTGGCCTGGTCCATTTCTTTTTGACTACTTGTGGAGATATGGCAGCGAAGTGCACACCAGCAGGTCCTCTGGACTGTGACAAAGATGACATACCCACCAAGGTGTCAGAATCTGAGCTTACAGGCAATGCAGGAGGCAGCTTTGTCCGTGTTTCCTCTGAAGGATCTGTGCTGTCTTCCTGAGAGATGGAGGAGAAAATATCTTGTGGTGCTGTCCTCTTGACTACAAAGACTGAGGATATCCCCCTTGTACCACAAAACACAAAAGAGACAAAGTGTCGTGACCCAGGAGTATGATAATAATACATTCACAGTGGAGGAATGGGTGAGTAACAGAACAAGGAATGATGCATCTGACTTGGTTGCCAGGAAATGGAATTTTCAGTATCTCCACATGAGAAGTTCCAGTCCTCACCAGTGAGGGCCAGGATTCTTGCCTTGTAGTGGGTTGGGGAGACAAATATACAGCAGTTCTCCATCTGTCCTATCTCTCTCAGCCTATGTTGGGCCAACTTATCCTGCGGTGAGACAAAGGCAGGGATAGAGAGACATGGTATGAAAATGGGTGATATAGCAGCTAGTGCTGGTGCAGGTGGGGTGGAGGGGGGAGTGGTGTCCCAAGTGAGCAAGCAGTGCAGAGGAACATGTAAGGTTAGTAGTGGGGTGGGGCATGTGGTGTTTGAAGGCAGATGGAGCTAGCATCAGAAAATGTTGTTTGCAATAGTAAGAAGGATAGAGCACAAGCCTTGGTGAGAGGTAGAGACAGAAGCAGAGATAGTGGCTGAGAGTTATTTTTATTTATTCATTTGTGGGATGTGCGCATCGCTGGCTGACCAGCATTTATTGCCTCTTCCTAGTTGCCCTTGAGAAGGTGGTGGTGAGCTGCCTTCTTGACCCACTGCAGTCCACCTGCTGTGGGTTGACCCACAATGACCTTAGGAAGGGAATTCGAGGACTTTGACCCAGTGAGGAACGGCGATATATTTCCAAGTCAGGATGGTGAGTGGCTTGGAGGGGAACTTGAATGTGGTGTCGTTCCCATGTATCTGCTGCCCTTGTCCTCCTAGATGGAAGTGGTTGTGGGTTTGCAAAGTGCTATCTGAGGATCAATTTCTGCAGTGCATCTTGCAGATAGTACACACTGCTGCTATTGAGCGTCAGTGGTGGAGGGAGTGGATACTTGTGGATGTAGTGCCAATCAAGCGGGCTGCTTTGTCCTGGATGGTTGTCAAGCTTCTTGAGTGTTGTTGAGGCTGTACCAGTCCAGGCAAGTGGGGAGTATTACATCACACTCCCGACTTGTGCCTTGTAGATGGTGGACAGGTTTTGGGGTGTCAGGGCGTGAGTTTCTCGCCACAATATTCCAAGCATCTGACTTGCTCTTGTAGCTACTGTGTTTATGTGGTGAAACCAGTGAGTTTCTGGTCAATGATAACAGGATGTTGATAGTAGGGGATTAGGTGATGGTAACACCATTGAATGTCAAGGGGTGAGGGTTAGATTGTGTTTTATTGATGATGATCATAGCCTGGCATTTGTGTGACGTGAACATTACTTGCCACTTGTCAGCCCAAGCCAGGATATTGTCCAGATTTTGTTGCATTAGACATTGACTGCTTAGTGTTGGAGGAGCCATGAATGGTGCTGAACATCCTGCAATAATTGGTGAACATCCCCACTTCTGACTTTATGATGTAGGGAAGGTCATTGATGAAGCAACTGAAGATAGTTGGGCCTATGACACCACCTTGAGGATCTCCTGTGGAGATGTCCTAAGGCTGAGATGACTGACCGCCAACTAAGATAACCAGCTTCCTATGTGTCAGGTATAACTCCAACCACTAGACAATTTGTCCCCGATACCCGTTGATTCCAGTTTAGTTAGGGTTCCTTGACACCACATTCAGTCGAATGCAGCCTTTATGTCAAGGGCTGTCACTGTCATCTCACCTCTGGAATTCATTTGTTCTGTCGATGTTTGAACCAAGGCTGCAATGAGGTCGTCAGCTGATGACCCTTGCAGAACCTAAACTGGGCATCATTGAGCAGGTGCTGCTTGATAGCACTCATAACTTTACTGATAATCGAGAATCGATTGATGGTAATTGGCTGGTTTGGATTTGTCCTGCTTTTTACGTACAGGACATACCTGGGCAATTTTTCACATTGTTGAGTAGATGCCAGTGTCGTAACTACTGGAAGAGCTTGGCTAGGGGAGTAGCAAGTTCTGGAGCACAAGTCTTCAGTACTATAGCAGGAATGTTGTCAGGGCCCATAGCTTCTTTGCAGTATCCAGCGTCTCCAAACATTTCTCAATGACGCATGGAGTGTAGCAAATTGGCTGAAGGCTAGTATCTGTCAGGCTGTGGACCACTGAAGGAGATGGATCACCCACTTGATACTGATGGCTGAAGATTGCTGTACATGTTTTAGCCTTATCTTTTGCACTAATGTGCTGGGCTCTTGAGGATGGGGATATGTGTGGAGGCTCCCCCTCCAGTGAGTTGTTTAATCATCCACCACTATTCACGACTGGATGTAGCAGGATGCCAGAGCTTAGATCTGATCCGTTGGTTGTGGGATCGCTTAGCTCTGTCTATCACTTGCTGCTTTCGCTGTTTGGCGTGCAAGTAGTCCTGTTCGGTAACTTCACAAGATTGATACCTCATCCTCAAGTATAACTGGTACTGCTCCTAACATGCCCTCCTGCACTCTCCATTGAACCAGGGTTGATCCTCTGGCTTGATGATCGTGGTTGAATGGAGGATATGCCAGGCTATGAAGTTGCAGTTTGTGCTGCAGTGCAATTCTGCTGCTGTTGGTGACCCACAGCGCCTCATTGATGACAAGTCCTGAGTTACTAGATCTGTTCGAAGTCTGTCCCATGTAGCACGGTGATAGTGCCGCACAACATTTTCAGTGTGAATGTAGGACCTCATCTCCACAAGGGCTGTGTGGTGGTCACTCTTACCGATACTGTCATGGACAGATGCAACTGCAGCTGGCAGATTGGTACGGGTGAGGTCAAGTATGTTTTCCCTCTTGTTGCTTCCCTCACTACCTGCTGCATACCCAGTCTAGCAACTGTGTCCTTTAGGACCCGACCAGCTCGATCAGTCATGTTGCTGCTGAGCCACTCGAGGTGATGGACATTGAAATCCCCCACCCAGAGTACATTTTGTGCCCTTGCCATCCTCAGTGCTTCCTCTAAGTGTTGTTCAGCATGGAGGAGTACCGATTCATCAACTGAGGGAGGACGGTATGTAATAATCAGGAGGTTTCTTTGCCCATGTTTAACCTGAAGCCATGAGACTTCATGGGATCCAGAGTAAATGTTGAGGACTCCCAGGGCAATTCCTTCCCGACTATATATCACTGTGTTACCACCTCTTCTGGGTCTGTCCTACCGGTGGGATAGGACACATCCGGGAATGGTGATGGTGGTGTCTGGGACATTGTAAGTTATGATTCTGTTAGTGTGACTGTGTCAGGCTGCTGCTTGACTAGTCTGTGAGACAGCTCTTCCATTTTGGCACTTGCCCCCAGATGTTAGTAATGAGGACTCTTCAGGGTTGACAGGGTTGTTTCTGTCGTTGTCTTTTCTGGTGCCTAGGTTGATGCCAGGTGATCCGTCCGGTTTCATTTCTTTGAGACTTTGTAGCGATTGGTACAACTGAATGGTTTGCTCAGCCATTTGAGTGCAGTTGAGAGTCAACCACATTGCTGTGGGACTGGAGTTTATAAAATAATGAGAGTTATAGATAGTTGATGGTAGTTGTCTCTTCCCTAAAATGGGGAATTTCAAGACCAGGGGGCACATTTTTAAGGTGAGAGGAGAGAGATTTAAAAAAGACGTGAGAGGTAAATTTTTCACACAGAGGGTGGTTCGTATGTTGAATGAACTTCCTGAGGAAATGGGGGATGAGGGTACAATTACAATGTTTAAAAGACATTTGGATGGACACATGAAAGGTTTGGGCCGGGAGCAGGCAGATGGGATTAGTTTAGTTTGGGATTATGTTCGACATGGACTGGTTGGACTGAAGGGCCTGTTTCCACACTATATGATCCTATGACTCTATGTAGGCCAGACCAGGTGAAGATAGCAGATTTCCTTCCCTGAAGGAGATTAGTGAACCAGATGGGATTTTCTGACAGTCAATAATGATTTCATGGTCATCTTAATTCCAGATATTTTTTAATTGAATTCAAATTCCACCATCTGTCATCAGGGCTTCGAACCCAGGTAGCCATAACATTAGCTGAGTTTCTAGATTAAGAGTCTAGCGATAATACCATTAGGTCATTGCCTTCCTTACAGGTAGTGAAGAGAAAATGGTAGCATTTACCTGGTGAAGTGGAAAAGATAATTGATCTTCTTTTGGCACTGCTGGACATGTTGCCAGTCCATGGACACTGCACTGTCCCAATCTAAACCAGGCTGGCAGGGTTTGGTGTCTTGGCCTCCTTTGACAGTCATGGGGAAAGAGGACATCCTTCTTCTGCATAATCCCATACACCAGGACTTCCAGGTTCCTGAACGTGAGCATGATTCCCTTTTGTCTTCCATTTCTGAGATGAATGTTTCCAATCATGTAGGGCTGCTCAAGACCAAGTGTTAGACCAGGATATCCCAGCACTAGTGAGTACTTTCACCTTTAGTGAGTGGGAGAATTAAGCTAACATCAGACAAAAGAGGCACCATAGGGGCATAGTACACAGTTAAGTGGCAAGTTTGAGCTGACCGCAAACATGAACGTGCTCGGCCTTATGGAGACACTGCGCACCTCCCCCTCCCCGCCCCCCCCCCCCCCCGCAACCCCCACCACCACCACAAAATCTCTACAAAAACTTAGCTGACTTCTGCCAAGATTCAGCCCAATGTGAAACTGATACAAAAGCAATAAACTGGAAGTGGGTTTTTATAGTGGACTATTTAAATTCAGAAATTTTGTACTGAAAACTTTTTGATGAAGTGTAATCAAGATGAGCTAACCATACCAATACTTCCCATAATGTTACAAAGACACCATTAATGCAGCATGCAGCTGAGAAGGCCATGTATGAAAATAAATCACTATAATTACCTTCAGGAAAACCTATGAAGCAAGAAGATACTGAGAGACTATTTAACTAATCAAATAGCCTTAACTCTCTCAATAACTGTATTTAGAATGGTTGTCCTATGGTAAACAGCATGTACATTTTTAAGAACAAACATTGTTGTTAGCAGTGCCTGCAACGTTCCAGATCATTATAACAATTTACCATTTAAAACAATTGAAGAAACCAACCTCTATGGCAGAGATAAATAGCTTTTATTTTTCAAATTGTTTTCCTAATTACATAGCAATTACAACCTTGCATAATTTTAAAGTATTGTTACTATTTTGTTACTAGATGATTACTCACTTAGTATTCTTGTTTTTTTTGTGTCAAGAGCATGCAGTTGATTGAATGGAATGTGACTAGTCATAGAAGTTACGCATTCAAAAATATATTTAGGACTGAATGCCAAGATGTCACTCTGTAATGAGACCCTCGTTGGCACAGCCAGATTCTCCAGCTTTGGTTCTCATGCAACTAGCAGCAAACATGAAAAGATGAAGAGAAGGTGAATTGTGAGCAGGCGACCTGGGCGACTTCTCTTGGCAAATCCTAGCAGTTTTCTATTGGACCTGTTGTAGCACCTTAATTCCAACTTTGGGAACCCAGCCACATTAGCACAATATAGGAACATCCAAAGAATGGTTTCTGATGTGGCTTTTGACCAAAGCAATGAAGGAAAATTACCTTAAAATTATTTGATAAACTATTAGACATCATGGGACATTTCTAATTAAGGGAGCTGGGTTTGCTGTTTCTCTTCCAAATCAGACTTGTGACAAAGGTCAGTCAATCATTCATTCCATCTCATCCAACTTGTTCTAGTTAACCAACCTTTACATTTCTGTTCCCCCAAGTTTTCAACCTGTTTTCTGACCTTTTAGCTTTTCTTTGCATTGTGTCCTGCTCCCAAGGCTTTCCACATATTTACCTTGTTTGTTCCATAAGGAGTCTCTGGAAAATATACTGCAAGCCTTGGAAAATTTGGAGATGTTATCATCTCTGTAACTGCTAGACGAATCTTTTGTGAAGGGTTTTGTCTTGCCGTACTGTAGTTCATTGGCACAGCCATCGAGAGTGCCACAGTGTTGCCTTTATAATTAATTGAAACAATTAGCCAAATGTTTGAGCTCATGTATTAGTTATACTCTTCCCAGCCATGTTATAGGTCCTCAAATGATGTGCAGGAACTCGTTTGTCCAAATTCTGATTACCATTCTGTTGTAGTCTTGGCAATGACCAAGGCCAGATTTTCTAATTTCAAAAGCAGTGAATGCTGAGACATTTGCTATTGTCGCACATTGAGATACTTCAGAAGCCCTGATTGGGTTTAAACCTCCAATAGCAGATTTGTTGATTCTTCTGAAGGAGGTTTGCAACGCTGACTTCAATATTGGACACTTAGATCTGTTTGTCTTACTTAGCCCAGACAACACCCTAGAATTTTTAATATCTGGCATATTAAATTGCAATGTCCAGTCCACCAACTGCCCCTTCATAAGCACTTAAGACTTCAAAAAACATTTCTGAACATGGCAGCTGGTGTCATAGGAAAGTGTTAAATCCTCTCCACTACTCTTCTTCATTGCTGTCTCTGGATGGCTGCAACAAATGTTCATTGCTGTAGCTGGGTCAGATCAGCTAAGAGGATGAAAAAAGTTAGGGCAGTAATTATCGTTGCAGTCAGGAACAGTTTTACAACAGCACTGTTGAGTGGAAGGTACAGCCTGCATATTCAAGATTGTTTCTCACACAATCCACTGTGTAATGTGGTCATGTAATTTGTGACTGGCCCACTAAAGGTCATGACTTTAATCCACTAAAAAATATAAAATGATGTATAATTGCAATCCTTAATCAATGTACTTTGAAATTCCTGAACACAACTTAACGGTTAACTTGCTGAAAATAAGGTTGATCACAAAGGAATTTGATGTGAATGCAATGAACAGAACAATTCAATGATTGTTGACCAGACTGCACTGCCTTCTGAAAATTTAGTGAGAAGATTTAAGTTTGAACAACTGAGACATATGCATGATGAGAATGTTCTCAATAGATTTAACAGTGTCAGCATTATATGGGAAAATTATTTACTGGGGAACAATACACAATAATATGCATTTTGGAAAAAGGTATCCCAACAAACTGACCAGATCTTCTTTTTGCTTTAGTTTCTTAGTGATAGACTAAAGTCACTGCTGTTGTTACTCTGTTCGAAGAAACTAAACGTCATCTGGTATTTTAGTAATACCATAACATTCATTCTGAACATTGATAAAAGCAACTCCTGTCAAAGGACGACCTTTCCCCGTCTTGGCATAAACCTGCAGGGTTGAATTGTGTGATTCAACCAGAAAACACAAGATGGCTCCTGGCAGTTGTCATCACATATAACAGAAATGTATTTGGAAAGAAGTCGCATTAGAACTCACTAGAATTCTGCTTGCACCATGTCAGATAATAAATTGCCAGTTAAGCTAGAATGCGAATCTGGTGTAGGCTGCCTCAGCAGGCAATCCTATTCAATTCTAACATTTAACACTGTGATTCTGCTTATCATGCTGCAAGTTTAATTCTTAACTCTGTGCTTTTCTGTATGTTTTTCATTTCAAGAAACGCTAAAGCAGCCAAGTGTGAAAGGAATCCCAAATCTCATACTCTCTCTCTGCCTTATAATTGTATTAAATTAGTTTTTACATTTGGAAAATAAAAGTTGTTACTTGAACTAGATATGTTTCAGTCAGCTGGGTGTCAGACGTGCACTAGAGATCATCATGCTTAAAATTCACTGAGCCAAAGAACGAAGAATGTCCTCCAAGTACAGTTTCAGTTCCTAAACATAGAGGACACACATTATCTTATGTAGAAACTAAGATTTCCCGCACAATTACTTAGGACTTAATTCAGGAATTTAACCTGCTAAAGCTACTCAAGGGGAAACTGTACATAGAACCTGAGTAGGCTTCCACATAGGGCCAGGTTTCCATGAGAGAACCAGCTTGTGTGGTTTGCTGAAGCTGAGTAGAAAGAATCAAAGCACCACCGTCAGTCCTAACTTCTTAGATTTTCTCAAAATGATTGAGAAAATAATCGACCAGGTGACGAAGGGGCTGCCCTTCGAAGGCTTGTGATTTCAATAAACTTGTTGCACTATAACCTGGGGTTGTGTGACTTCTGACGTTGTCCCTGGTGACAGGGTAAAGGATGTTACTGATGGATTACTCTGAAGAGGTGGATGAACTGCCAGCAGTCATGATCCATATAGGTACTAACACCACAGGTGGAAAGAAGGATGAGGTCCTACAGGCAGAATTTAAAGAGCAAGGGAAGAAGTTAACAAGCAGGCCATAGACGTAGCACTTTTCCGATTACTGCCAGTGCCACACATTAGTGAATATAGAAATAGGAGAATAGAACAGGTGAATGTTTATATGGAATGTTGATGCAGGAAGATGGGATTTGGATTCAAAAAAAGACTGACATCTAGTGTAAGAGGGAATCCAATTCTTCTTTAGGCATATAGTTGGTAAAAGGGTGAGAAAAGGAGTAAAACTGACTTTGAACAAAAATGGAAATTTATGTGTGGTGGCATGAGGTATCTCTGAGGTATGAAATGATTACTTTCCATCTGTCATTATGAAGGAAGTTATTGCTACCAATGTCGTACTGATACAGGAGTCAGTGCTGATACTGTTGGGCTTCAAATCGATAAAGACGAGATATTAGAAAGGTTGGCGGAAGAATCATAGAATCCTGACAGGGTGGAAGCCGGCTATTTGGCCCATCAGGTTCACACCAACCCACCATTGAGCATCCCACTGAGACCCACTCCCATGCCCTGTCCTTGTAACCCTACATTTCCCATGGCTGATCCACCTGGCCTACACATCCCTGAACAATGGCCAATCCACCTAACCTGCACATTTTTGGACTGTGGGAGGAAACCAGAGCATCCAGAGGAAACTCATGCAAATACGGGGAGAGTGTGCAAACTCCACACAGGCAGTTGCCCGCGGGTGGAATTGAATCCAGATCCCTGGCATTGTGAGGCAGCAGTGCTAACCACTCAGCCACTGTGAAAGAGTTGGTAAATCACCAGAATTGGATGAAATGCATTGCAGGATACTGACTGAAGCAAGAGTAGAGAGTGAAGAGGCATTGACCTCAATCTTCCAATCCTATATGCAGGGGTGGTGTCAGAGAACTGGAGAATTTCAAATGTTCGAACAATTGAGTTTCAATAAAGCCAGATGATACATTTTCAGTCAGTTTGACCACAAGACCAATTTAGTTTCTTTCATAGGAAAGTCTTCAGAAAGAGTAACCCAAGATAAATTCAGTAGTAATTTGGACAAATGTGAATTAAACAAGGGAAGATAACACAGATTTCTTGAAGGAAAATCAGAAACAGTTACACTTAGATTCTGATGAGGTGGTGTAGTATTGGTGATGGTAATGCAACTGATGTGGTGCATATTGGCTTCCAAAATGTGTTTGATAAAATGCCATTTAATAAGCTTGTTAGCAAATTTGAAGACCTTCAAATGAAAGGGACTGCAGTAGCTTGGCTAGAATGTTGGCTGCGAAAAAAAGAAACAAATCTTATTGTAAGGGTTTTGGAAAATGATTTGCCCCCTAATCAACTCTCCATCCCTTAAAATTGTTGACTGATAGCTTTGTGTAGGACATTTCTATCACAGGTCCAACAAGAGGCCTAAATTATATTGACTTTCAATTTGCAAGCAATGGTTTGTTATTTAATGCTCAAAGCTATCAGTGCAGAATCTTTTCATGTAACATTTTCGATCTGCTTTAGGGGAATTGTTTTTTCTGCTTACTTCAATTTCTTATTTCACTGACTGATAAGAGAAGCAAAAGTAACTTTAGATTGCTGAGTGACTTTTCAAAAAGAGAGAAGCAGCTACTGTGAAAGATGGCCATAAATATAGCTTAGCATAAACAGATGCTTCTTACTTGATACTTGAAATGATTGGTCTTGTAGATTCTTTGGCACCTTGCCCGCTGAGCTTTGAACCTACACATGATTGATTTTTGCTGCGAGCACAAACAAGCTGCTTGTCAGTTTCTAACTCAGTGGTTTCAAAATTATATATTTTTAAGTATGATTTAACTTGTGTTAACTTCATATTAACACAGTCAATTATCTTTAAATGTGAGTGTGAATTGTGTATACAATTTGCATTAGTAAACAAGAATATGAGTTAACGTTGAAATAAAATATTGTAAAATCGCAACAAAATTTGAATGTTATTCCAAGAAAGCTCATGTTGGGATTTTTAAAATACCATTTACATTGAGACATGCTTGATAAAAATGAATGTGAATTTCAGAAAGATTGCATGTTAACGCTTTAGCAAATGAGTAAGTTTAATTGTAATATTATTGAACATAAGTGTATCTTCTTAGTTTGTGATATCACTTTGATCTTTGATCTTCTGCATCCAGGGCCAGCCAAAAATACGACTAGCAGGAAGTAATTTGCAAGGCCATTTTCTAACATGACATTGGAATTTTCAATAGTATTACAGTGGCACCAAGCACACGGCACACTTCCTAATTTGACAATTGTTGTCCTACTGTGCCGCTCTATTGTATAAGATTGAATCTGTTCTATACCAAAGACATCTCTTCTTTAGTTTGCTCAAAAAGTTACTTTTTTGTTGAAGTTTTTGGAACACAATTAACAACGTGATCTTATAGCAGTACTTTGTAATCTGCCCTGAACATAAAATTCAGTGATTACAGAATATGGTAGAAAAAAAATCTTAAGACTTGGGTCACGCAGTAAATATTTGTTCCCTGTCCCAATCTGATACCTTGAAGTGATTAAAAGGGCAGTGTAGTCCTAATAAAAATCATTTGTATCTGATGATTCAACTGATTAATGCAATAAGATCTTAGCAGTCTGGAGCAGAAGTGCTTCAGGTACAATTTGATGGCTGTGCTGAACTAGCTTATGAATTGACCTCAGTGCACTGGGCAAGGGAACAGAAATCAATTGAAGCTCACATTTCTGATTTTATCTTGCAACCATTGCTGGTTGTGTATGTTTATCTGGTGAGAAAAGGTTGCATTAAGTTTTGCCATTTTCTTGGCTGAATAGTGTGCAAGAGAGCGTCCAAATGAAGAATAATTACTTGGAGTTACTCATTCCCATCCCAAATCCTAAAACCCATGCAGGAACAGCCCAGTATTAATCCCCCAACTGTTGCCAGCAGATAACCTCAGAATAATGTGGTTTTCAACTGTTTCCCACATGGGACCAATGTGATGTCATCCAATTGAACTTAAATGAGGGTCAGGAATTAAAATGCTGTAGATGATGCCTCGTGAGCAATGGGCAACTTTCTAAATCACAGTGATGCTTGCCCCCCCCCAGCAAAACCAATTTGAAAATAAGACTGTGCCTTAAATTATATCCTGTGTGATGTATTTTATTTGATTGTAGAAATAACCCCTCAGTTAAGGTTTAAAATTACTGTGTTGGAGATTTGGTGCAAAACGAAAAATATAGTTGTGTGAAAGAGATACCTTTATTTGCAGATCTGTGAAACTGTTCAATTGCACATTCCAATCTATGATTTATCTTAGTGATGCTTGAAAAGATAAATATGCTATATCTATTTTAATTTGTTCCATCAATTTTCATTTTTCTCTAAATACACATTTTAGATTTGTCTCACAAAAGGATTTCCACGTTTCATATTGGAGGAATCATTAATATGCAGGCTACAGATTTTTGTCCTTGTTAATCACACTGGGAGACGCACTTTGCCATTTGATTATCACGCTGTAAATACCACTGTTGTATATCATACTGAGAGTAGCATTCTGTGATTTAATTACATTGATCTCCCCTGTTGCCTCAGTAACTTTACATAGCCTGTATAGGAGCTATGCAGAATTTGAAAGTCTCATATTTGATTCTAACTCTTTGATGCTTGTGCAGTTCTCAGGTAGGATAACAGTAGGTGCAACAGAATTAGTTTTGCTGCGGTTGGATTAGCCCCTAAGCAATATTCATGTGCCTTACTATGAAATCTTACATGTATGAACTGTTCTATGATTCCTGGTTACTAACCATGGGTGGCTAGTGATTTTTAGTGTGCTGTCACCAACCCTCCTTCCTGTACTGGGTTAAAGGGCTGTTCAGTCATCTACCGTGGAAAATAGGCATGAAGAAGTGTTAGCAGAGAGGTTCTTATCTTTGATGATAAGATATAGGTCTAAGTAACTCATTCACATTAACTGTTTCGCATGTTATTTGTTACTAACAAGTGGCAGAGAAGAAACGTGTGCCTTCACCAGGAGACAATCGCAGAGTCCAAATGACACTCCACCCAGAAGCTGTGTGATGTCATCTCACTGTGACTCAAAACCTCACTTTCAGATCTGTTACCTTATAAAACATCTCCAATCCTCAAGCTGGGTAACGCATAATACAATCATCAGTAAAAACCGAAAGAACTGCAGATGCTGTAAATCGGAGACAGAAATAGAAATTGCTGGAAAAGCTTAGCAGGTCTGGCAGCACTTGTGGAGAGAAATCAGAGTTAACATTTTGGGTCGAGTGACCCTTCCTTAGAACTGAGGGATGGTAGCCAGGAAAATGTTGATTTAAATGCAGAAGATAGGGTGGGAGAAGGGGGAAAAGAGTAAATGATAGGTGGGGATAGAGCCCAAAGAGAGAGAAGAACAGTTAGACAGATAAAGGAGTAGATAATGATCTGGCTAGGAGAGTGAATAGCTGGTGATAGGGGCTGTTAGTGGGTGGTGTATAATAGCAGACTATGTGATTCTAAGGCCAGGTTGTGAGGTTTGGGTAAGGACATGGGAAAGCTCAGGCCCTAAAGTTATTGAACTCAATATGGAGTCCAGAAGGCTGCAGGGTCGCCAGGTGTTGTTCTTCCAACTTGTGCTGAGCTTCTCTGGAGTACTGTAGCAAGCCTGGAACAGAGATATTGGCCAGGGAACAGTATGTGTTGAGGTGGCAGGCAACTGGAAGCTCAGAGTCTTTTTTGCAGACAGAACGCAAGTGGTCTGCAAAGCAGTCACCCAGTCTACACTTTGTTTCCCAAATGTAGAGGAGACCACTTTGTGAGCAGCCAATGCAGTAGATTAGATTGTGTGAAGTGCAGGTAAATCACTGCTTCAGCTGGAAGGTGTGTTTGGGCCCTCCAATGCTGATGAGGGAGGAAGTAAATAAACAGGTGGAGGGCGCGATAGGAATGAAGGAAGACTGGAGTGGGGTGTCCCAGAGGGAATGGTCCCTGCAGAAGAATGACAAAGGAGGGGAGGGGAGTAAGTGTCTGGTGGTGCCATCTCACTGGAGGTGGCAGAAATGGCAGCTAATGGTCCGCTGGTGCGATGTTACATTTACCCCCTAGTATCCGCAAATCTCTAACTTCACAAATTCCAACAGAATGGAGGTTTCACAATTCTTCCAGAATTTGTTCATTTTAGACATGAGAGATCAGTGGGTCATTGGTTTGAGGATTAATGACCTTGATTTTGATCTTTATTTTGAGAGCCTGTTAACCATGACTGTCCTGATGTTTCTCATTGAGGCCGTCCCATTGAAACATTAATGGACCATGGTTGAAAGTGAGACAAGGTTCTGTGTTTCTTCCATTCAACTCTGTGCACTGTATAGATAACGTACAACTGTTGCTGGTCTGCTGACCCCTTGGATTAGCATCCCATTCTTATTGAGATTCTTATCCATACATTGCTCCCAGTAATACAACCACAGTGTACAATGGTATCTGTTGTAGTGTGCAGCTTGCTGCTCTCAGTAAGATTGTTCCTTGTTGAGGACAATTTTCCATTTTTTTGGACTCAACTGCAGAATCTACAATTAGGTAGGATGAAAAGATAAGTCATCAGTTTCCTCCCCACCAGCAATCCTAATGGAAATAAGACAGATTGGAATGGAATGGATTGGTAATTAACAAATCTGCAAAAATGTCGATATTTTGTTTCATAAGAAATTGGTCATTTGTAGTGTAGCCCATATCCTACCCCAGTGCTACCCTATTTGACTGTCGGTATCTCAATAAGCTGGTTACATGCTGAAATCCGGGGATGGCTGCAAGCTGGCTGAAAAACTTCTTAGCAATCTGAGGCCCACTGACAGATACGATCACATCAGGGATCCCATGTGTAGTAAAGATTTCATGTAAGATCCTGACAACTGTATCTATGGTGGTAGAATACAATTTTTTTTAAATGAAACGCTGTTTCAGCCTTAAGGTGAGACTATCTGTCAAACATAAATACATTTGTTCCAACTCATTCCCATGTTCTGGTGGGGAACGGATTGGGGATCAGTAGTTCAACGCATTCAAACTTACAAATAGCGCAAGTTCCCTTTGACGCCACTGCCTACCACACCAATTCCAAATTCCTAGCTCTGTATTTAAAAATGCCCAAGTTTTCCTGGTGTAATTTTTCCAGGTTTTATTTGAAGGATGCTGGATTGATGAACTTGTCATCAAAACCCAACAGGCCATATAGAATGACAAAATGCTTTCATTGCCAACTCACTAGACCTTTGTTTTGATCAGCCTCTGACACAATATAGATGAATGGTGGCACATTCTGGGCCTATTTTTGATTGTCAGATGTGTTTGAGCCTGTTCTTTGTGGTTGGCTACTGTATCACTATGGCCCGAGTATTCGTTCACTCGTAAATACTGCATCAGGCGTTATAAGACAGTAATTCTAGAGAGGGAGTCCAGTATCATTTCCAGCCTCCCCGACACACATTTTGGTCTTGTAGGCAAATGTCATAGAGCAGAGGTCAAATTTTTACCAGCTATTTCTCATCTGAGAGGGAGACTACTAGGTCAGCCTCAGGCCAAGGAATCAATCTGAAAACCTCTTGGATGCCCATGTGATCAAGACTGCATCCTTCTCTATCAGTGCATAATGTATCTCCTTGTATGAAAATGCCCCGGAAGCATAATACACCAGTTTCTGACACCCATCTGTTGCTTCTGAAAGCGCACTAACCCTATGCCCATAGTTGAAGCATCCGCAGCTGTAATGAGTTGCAATGAGTGAAGATATTTGCGGATATGCATGACCTTTTGGTGTGATGTGAATCCCAACATCATTCTTGTGGCTTTTTGTGTAACTATCTCAAGGGTTCACTTGTTATTGCCAAGTGAAGCTAAAGTTTTGCAAATTTGATCACCATGCTCAGAAGTCTTTGCATGTCAAGAACCGATTTTGGACTAGGAAATTTGGAAAAGTCATCTTCTGCTTTGGTCTGGCTTCATCCAAACTTTGTCAATAATGTGCCCCAAGAAGCAAATAAATTCCTTGGAGAATTCACACTTCATTTGGGAGGAGAACCTGCTGCCTGTAGGCGTTTAACACTGCATGGATTCTCTGTTCACATTCCAAAACGGCAGTTCATTGAGTCAGTGGCTCCCAAACGATGTGTAAGCAGTCTTTATTAGTCATCTAATGGGACCTGCCAGAACCCACTTTTGGTAAAAGTTCTACATTTAGAGTTTGACAAAACTCTTAGTGACGGTAGACTCAAATGGATTCCCTACAACTTAGTCAAGCTGTGTTAATTAACATGTACTCTGATAGACTCATTGGGTTTGGGTACAGTAACCATGCCTAAGCATCACCTAGTTAGTTTGTTCACCCAGGAAATGACACACTTTTAGGCAATTGCTGAGGTTGTTTCCTGATTGTGGAGTTTTCCTATAATGGGCGAGCATCTTTCCTTAATATGTCAGTACTTAGTTTGCCTATTCATGGTATTCAGTCAGCTAAGACAGTGGCACTCTCCCCTGTATCAAGCTTAAATTGAGTGAGATGTCCATTGACATAAATAAGTTCAGTCATATCAAGTCACAGAGTCGAGGAGTAATGCAGCTTGGAAACAGACCCTTTGATGTGTCCAGTCCACACTGACTATTTTCCTAATCTAAACTAGTCCCACCTGCCATATGCTTGGCCCATATCCCTCCAAATGTTCCTATTCATGAACTTATCCTTGTGATGATCTTCCTTTTCTACCATCCTGACATCAAAGTATTGGGTTTTTTGTCTTCTTGAAATTTATAACACCAAATGCTAGAGGAATCTGATTTGAATCTAATGTTCCTTGTCGCTTTGTACTCAGAAATGCTGTTTTCATTTGAATGTAATTGTCTATTAACTTGTTCAGCTTTTGATTTGGTATTTAACTTTAAAGCAATTCTATATCTTAAGAACTGTTTTCTTGATGAAGCCAAATCTTATGTTCTATATGTCCATCTCTTATCTTGTGTTAGCCAGGATGTATCATGTCTGTTTCCATTTCTCCTGAATGTGTTGATTCAACTTCCTACGTTGGAAGTATTATAAATCAGTGTAACTTCAATATTGTTTTGAATCTAATGCTCTGTAATCTTGTTGTCTTGTACTCAGAAATATTATTTTTAAGTTATTGTTAAGCTTGCTAGTGTCTTTGTTGTTTTTCTTTCCCTTTATTTACCAGACATTATTAATTCTGTATCAATGTTGACCATCAAGTTCTTTCAATAAAGCTTTAAATTATATTTACTGGTTGTACTGCAGTGGTTAAATGCTTCCAAATTTTATATCTTGTAAAGCTTGTATTTTTACAATTAAAGTTTTGCATTTTTATGTTGTCACAATATTCTTGTAATGAAACTTTTCAGGTACTTCCAAATGTTTCAAAATTTCTAAACTTGTTTTCTGAAGTACTAATGTAATCTTCTGGTTTTAATTCCAACCTTTTTGGCTTCTTGGGAAGTTTCCCTCTTTTTTGAACAAAATGGGGGGCTTGTGATCTCTTCCATTCTTCTTGGGATGATTTGTGCCTTTTTTACCCTGACAACATGGCACACTTGTGCTCTTTCCTCCATTAAATGCTCCAGCTTTTTAGTACTTTTCTTTTTCCTGGTATACCTGAATGGGCTTAATCTTCTTCTGCATTAGAACTATGATATTTAAATTTGTTTCTGATTATCCCTACCACAACATAACTTGATGTTTTGGTCCTATTTTACATTTCGGAGATGTCTCATGGTTGGCTGGCTTCTCTGTGCTTTTTTTCCTGAAGTCTGGCTGCCTTTTCACCTCTGAGTACAGCTACTAAGAAGTTACCATTTTCTCAAGCTTTTGCAGACATCAGTTTACATGTTTTCAGCTGCTGACCGGTTATCTGAGCCTTTCTTAAAATGGCGTGCCCTTCAGGATTCCTCTAGGTCTCCTCCTCTTGGTGGGGTGTCAGATCCCACTGCTTCCAACATGTGTTACCTGGCTACAAACCACTGGTGGCTTGTGGTTAGGGTTTGTACTGTCACTAATCCTCCTTCCTGTGTCAGTCCAAGGGGCTATTCCCTAGTCTGTGGTGGGGAAGAGACTCTGAAAAAATCACAGCAGAAGGGGTTATTGGCTGATAGGAAGGTGTTATTTTTCCATCTCAATAGCAATATACAGGCTGCATTAACATTAATACTGACTATTACCAACAAGAGCTGAAGATGATGTGTGCCTGTATCAGAAAATCATCCAAGAGTCCAACTGATTGATTCTTCACCCAGACATCATCAAATATTAACTCTTTCAGATCCATTACATAATACAATGCAGGCATAGGACCAAGTGAGCAAGTCACTACCTCCTGTCACTTTATGCCTCTGGCTTCCTGTCAACTGAGCAGAGGTACCATGGAGATTGTCACAAAGTGCATGGTGGAGCCTGCTGACCCTTCTTAAAGGCTGACTGTCCCTCTGAAAGTGATAATGTACTAAATAAAATTACAGCATTTAAAACATCAGAGCATTGAACTCCAGGGCAGAGGGAAGCTTCTAAGGTGATGAATTTGATGCTGGAGACATTTGTGGTTGAAGTTGGAATGAAGAGAAACAATATGTTCCACTGGGGATGAGGAGGCACACAAAAAGGAAGCAGGTGACAAGGAATGTCAGCTTCCTGGGCTTACACCCAAGGAACTGGCAGTGGTCCTTGAGCTTCCAGGTGTAATGGTGTCACAAGAATGGTCAAAGTCAGTGAATGCATCTTCATATGGCATCTCATGGAACCTCTCACACTGTTCAATCCTCAGCACCCCATCATTCACTGAGCAGCATTCTTTTATACTCAGGACTTAATGGCGAACATTCAGATGCTCCAATTCACATTCACAGACATCCCAACAATGCCAGGCTCATGCCCCACACCCAGCACATTGTGTTACTTCCAAACACAGGCTATGCACTGTACATCAGCCAAACACAAATCTAGATAATCATTGATGCTGTGTTTTATCTTGTGCTTTCAGCCAATACTGCTCGCTTTACATTTAGATACCAGTCTGCAGTACCTTTTGCTATGGATGCCTGTACATACACTGTCCCTGAGGCTGTTTGCTTATTATCTCTAAATAAGGCTATTCAACTCCTTAAACTCTGTTTTACAGACTTTAGGTTACATCTTTTCATAGGTTATCTGATACAGCTCATTAGTGTAGTGTCCAAGACCTCTCTCTTCACATGCTCATTCTAGCCTAGTCTTCTTGCTGACTGAGATCAGAGTCCTGTGATCATCATTTGCATAATTCTCATTGTATCAAATCTCCTCCAAATTTCTTTTACTTGCTTAAATAGTCATTGTAATCATTAACATCATTATTACTAGTTATTATCATTAACACCTTCTTTCACTCTTCTAAAAGTTTGGTACAACCATGCAAACCACAAACATCATTTTTCATACTATATTCCAATGCAGAAGCTGCTCTAGATAGTAAACTGCAAAACTCCACATTTAACTGCCGTCCAGAGGGTAATAAATCATGTAGAGCTAATTTATTATTTAGCAGTGGCAGACTCAGCAAGTATTTTCAAGCATAGCCAGCATACAAAGCATAAAGGTCACCAGATACTTTATGAGCAGATTCAATAATATACAACAAGATTTGCATTTGTCCATAAAGAATATCATTGGAATAACGGCCCCACACCTGATGATTTAAGGCATATTGTTGCTGACTAGCTTGATGCAATTAGATTCACTCAGATGTGAAAAAAATGGCTAAGTTTGGATGATAATCAATAGAATTAGAGATGATTGGAAATTTATGGGAGCAGCTAATGACCATTCTTTATGCCAGAATAGTGATAATGAACATTGAAAGAATCTGGAAAAATTGACGAAATCAGATAACTCAAAAGACAACTACACTGTTACAAAAATAGATTCAAATGATAACAGACTTTTATCATGAAGTGGAGGAGCTAGATAATAGTGGATTAGTATTTCGGAGAGGGGAGAGGGCGCAATACGTTTGACACAAGATGTAGCATGCAGTAGGGTATGCACCAACTGAGGGCCCAGTTAACAAACTTGAAGTGAATAGCAACATTCCACGACTGCCAAGTATGAGAACAGCAAGCATTAAACAAACAATTAATTTACTATTGTCCTATGCTCTCACATTTGTTTTCTCATTCAGTTTCTTCAGACCCTGGGCTCCATTCCTACTGTAGGAAAGGCCACATTCCGACCCCTGCACTGTATGGCTAGTGTAAGAGTAATTCAGAGGCAGAGTTAGCAAATTTGGAGTAGGTTATTTTTGATGCTGTCTTTGCTAGTGAGTGGTAAATATTCCAGTACTCTGACAATAGCTGCTAACCAAGTGCAAAGGAGCTATGTGATCAGATCACTGAAATCTACTGGAAGACTGGAAGATAGTGTTGGCTAATCCCTGTTCTGCCAAGTTTATGCATGTAGTTTAAAGATGTTAATAGCTTGCACTAGTCTTGTGTTTGGCCCACATACTTTGGCTTTTAGTGATATTCCTACACCCACCTTTCAGTAGATGTCATTTTCAGATTAGTGACCATTTGAGGCTTGTACCCAACTAAACAACGACTTGTATTTATATCACACTATTAACCATAAAGCCTCCAAAGGTGCCTCATAGGAACATCACGGGAAAAAAAAATTGACGCCAAATTACATAAGGAGGTAATGGAGTAGATTTTCAAAAGCTTACTTTAAAGATGGTGGTTGGAGGGAACATCTTAAAGAAGGAAATCCAGGGACAGAATTCGAGAGCTAAAAGCTTTGTGGTGTATTAGTATTTTCCTCATACCACCTCTGAATAATCGATTTATCAGTGAAATGAAATGATACCCGCCTACCTGTGGGTTGAGCAGACAGAGGCAGTTGAGTGCCTTGAGCAGCCATAAAACATTGAAATCAGGGTACAGTGTTTCCGACCTGTGACCAGTAGACGCAGTCTGGCACTGGGATTAGCCATGCAGTGCAGGGATCGGAATGTGGCCTTTCCTACACTAGGAATGGAGCCCAGGGTCTGAAGAAACTGAATAAGAAAACAAATGTGAGAGCATAGGTAAGTTAATTGTTTGTTGAATGCTTGCTGTATGAGATAGTTAATAACTAACTTAGACATAAAAATAAAATAGATAACAATAAATAACTAAAATCAAGACTGTCAATTATCACTGCTATTCAAAGGTTTCTGCAGGATTTCCTAAAGTGGGGTCATGAACTGAACTAACACGGTGTAGAGCTGAATGAACACAGCAGGCCAAGCAGCATCAGAGGAGCAGGAAGGCTGACGTTTTGGGCCTAGACCCTTCTTCAGAAATGGGGGAGGGGAAGAGGGTTCTGAAATAAATAGGGAGAGGGGGGAGGCAGATAGAAGATGGATAGAGGAGAAGATAGGTGGAGAGGAGACAGACAGGTCAAAGAGGCAGGGATGGAGCCAGTAAAGGTGAGTGCAGGTGGGGAGTTAGGGAGGAGATAGGTCAGTCCAGGGAGGACGGACAGGTCAAGGGTGCGGGATGAGGTTAGTAGGTAGGAGATGAGGGTGGGGCTTTAGGTGGGAGGAAGGGATAGGTGGGAGGAAGGACAGGTTAAGGAGGCGGGGACGAACTGTGCTGTTTTTGGGATGCGGTAGGGGGAGGGAAGATTTTGAAGCTTGTGGGGTCCTGGACTGACCTATATCCTCCCTAACTCCCCACCTGCACTCCCCTTTACTGGCTCCATCCCCGCCTCTTTGACCTGTCTGCCTCCTCTCCACCTATCTTCTCGTCTATCCATCTTCTAGCCGCCTCCCCCTCTCTCCCTATTTATTTCAGAACCCCCTTCCCCTCCCCCATTTCTGATGAAGGGTCTAGGCCCGAAACGTCAGCCTTCCTGCTCCTCTGATGCTGCTTGGCCTGCTGTGTTCATCCAGCTCTACACCATGTTATCTCAGATTCTCCAGCATCTGCAGTTCCTACTATCTTATGAACTGAACTGTTGTGGTCATGGATCTCTGACTGAGGCATATCACCTATCGTCCTTCTCTAACAGGCTGTGAGTGCCTCCATTCCCTCTGAGAGGTTGCAACAAATTTCAAGCCTCTGAAGAAGGTCACAGGGGAGAACATTTGGGAAGCACTTAGTCCTGATGATGAATAGCAATGACAATCTAACTACATATGGAATGGTTGAAGCAGTTAGACAAGGTATTAGTTGGTATTAGATAAGGAGTGACCTTGTGATTACTCAATGTTCTAAATGTTAAAGGAGTTTAATGGTGAGTTTAGTAATTTCCATGATTTTAATACTAAGTGAAGAACTTAAATGGATTTATGGTGCTCTAAGCGCTTTTACCATATGATAAATTGACAGGGAAAAATTTTGAAGGAAATAATACAAACAAATTCAAGAGAATCAGAGTGAGAAAGCAGCTGGCGGTATGGGGAGCAGTTTTAAAAGAAGAGATAAGCTAGTTGGGCAATCTGGACTTTCCATGTTTGTAAAACTCCCTACCACTCCTATCTAAAAAGTCAGCTTTAGAAAGTTGACTACCAAAAGAAATCTTTGCCTGTTTTTTGCCTAAAAGCATTTCTCGGTATGTGGGTCAGCAGCAGTATGAATGATATAAAATAGCTAGTACTTACTTTCATCGTAATAGCATTTTTAGAGCATTTTAATCTGCTTGAAAGTAACTGTAAACAGTTGGATTGTGAAAACCTGTCAACAAGTATATGACCTCAAAGGACTCAATCCTATTTCCAGCTGGTTTCATATGAAACTGTCAAACAACCTGAAAAGGAAACAACATAGTTGTTCCATGATTTTAATATCAAAGTATTATCAATATCAAAATGCCTTTCATCTAATGTATAAAGTGATGATATGCAATTAAATCTATGATTACATTTATATAATCACTCTGAGTTATTCAACTGGACATTTGATGTTACATCCATTAATCATCAGAGCTAATGATGTGTTTTATTTTAAATTCAGTGTCTGTACTGTGCTTTGAAATGAAGATGAAAAGGAACTATATTATTATCCTAATGTGCCTCAACTAAACATCCATTGTGTGCCGTATGGAAGGTATTAGGGATACATCAATGGTCATGATTGTACTGTAAAATGAATGGTTTAATATTTACTAAAACTCAGATTTAATTTTAAACCTTTGGAGTTAGTTCCCGCAATATTTCTGGATTAGCGCCTGTATCTTTGGTACAATAGCTGCCATTCTTGTTCCAAAATATCATTGGCATTGTCTGAAAATCTAATGTTACAGCGATTTTGGTGAGGGAATTATCTTAGAGGCAGGGAGCATGCAGAGTAAGCAGATTGTTGACATCAATCAGTGTGTAACAATAATGTCCAAGTGACCCTTTTGGAGTTCAAAGCCCCAACTAATACTCTCTTGTAAAGACACACAGCTGAGCAAGATATCAGCAGGAGTAAGGACGTGCCAGTCCTGTGGCTACTTTCTAATCAACCTGTTCAGTGATGTTATGCTGCACCTAATGGATCTGCTAGGCAAGTTGTTAGAGGGATATCTGGGAGATGGGATCTGCAGGAATTTGGAGAGGCAAGGACTCATTTGGGATAGTCAGCAAGGCTTTGTCCTTAGGAAATTATGTTTCACAAATTTAATTGAGTTTTTTGAAGGTGTGACCAAGAAAGATGAAAGTGGTACAGTAAATATTGCCTACATGGACTTTAGCAAGACCTTTGACAAAGTTGGTAGGTTGTTGAGCAAGGTTAAGTCTCATGGGATCCAGGGACAGCTAGCCGGTTGAATACAAAATTGGCTTGATGGTAGAAGAAAGAGGGTGGTGGTGGAGGTCTGTGACCAGCGGTGTGCCACGGGCATCAGTGCTGGGTCCACTGTTATTCATCATTTATATAAACAATTTGGATGAGAATTTAGGTGGTGTGGTTAATAAGTTTTGTGGACGACACCAAGATTGGTGGTACAGTGGAAAGTGAAGAAGGTTATTTATGGAATCCCCACATTGTGGAAACAGGCCATTTGGCCCAACAAGTCCACACCAATCATCATCATAGAATCCCTACAGTGTGGAAGCAGGCCATTGAGCCCAACTAATCCATACCGCCCCTCTGAACAGCATCCCACCTTGACTCATACCCCAAACATCCCTGGACACTACAGGCAATTTAGCACGGTCAATCCACCTAACCTGCACATCTTTGGACTGTGGGAGGAAACCAGAGCACCTGGTGGAAAACATGCAAACTCCACCCAGTCATTCGCCTGAGGCCAGAATCGAACCCGGGTCCCTGGCACTGTGAGGCATCAGTGCTAACCACTGAAAGTGCATTGAGATCTTGATCAGCTGGCTAGTGGGCTGAGGAATGGCAGATGGAGTTTAATTTAGATGAATGCAAGGTGTGACATTTTGGTGGGTCAAACCAGAGCAGGACTTACACAGTCAATGGTAGTGCCTAGAGGAGTGTTGTCAAACAGAGAGACCTAGTGGTTTGGGTTCACAGCTCCCTAAAATTAGAGTCACAGGTAAACAGGGTAGTGAAGGCTGCTTTCAGCATGCTTGCTTTCGTTGGTCAGAGAATTGCGTAGAGGAGTTGGGGTGTCTTGTTGCAGCTGTTCAAGACATTGGTGAGGCCACATTTGGAATACTGTCTGCAGTTCAAGTTACCCTACCATAGAAAGGATAATACTAAACTGGAAAGAGTGCAAAAAATATTTACTAGGATGCTACCTTGACTGAAAGGTTTGAGCTATAAAAAGAGGTTGGATAGGCTGAGACTTCTTTGCCTGGAGCACATGAGACCGAAGCATGACCTTATGGACATCTGTAAAATCATGAGAGGCACATATAAGGTAGACAGCCAACAGCTTTTTCCCATGTTAGGGGAGTCTAAAACTAGAGGGCATAGGTTTAAGGTGAGAGGGGCAAGATATAAAAAGGTTCAGAGGGGCAATTTTTTCACACAGAGTGTCTGGAATGGGCTGCCAGAGGTAGTGGTGGAAGCAAGTACAATTTCGTCATTTAAGAAACATTTAGACAGGTACGTGGATAGGATAGGTATGGAGAGATAGAGACCAAACGGGGCAAATGGAGCTATTCTAATTGAGAAAACTGGGGGCATGGGCAAGTCAGGCCGAAAGGCCTGTTTCCATGCTGTAAACCTCCATGACCTCTGGAGTGTGTTGGACTTTGACCTGGGTCTTCTGGCTCCAAGTTAAGGACACTATCACTATGCCACAAGATCCCTTTCATTAGGGCTATATTAAGGTTGCAACAATTACTTTCATGTTAGTTGCTGATTGATTTCAGATGGCCATTGCTGAGCTTGTAGGAATATTTCAGGTTTATACTGTTAATTAAAGTTGCTAAAGTCAACAGGAAGTGGAGAAGCAGTTCTCCCTTCAAGGTTTCTGGTCAAAACACTTGTTCCCAGACTCAAGTTCAAATGTTATCATCCTGAGAGAGGAAAGCCATTGTCACATCCCGAGAGCTAACCACAGCAATTCTACTGGTATAGACTAATAGAGTTGTACAACATGGAAATAGACCATTCAGTCCAACAAGTCCATGCTGACTAAGACATCCCAAACATTAGCCAGCATTTATGTAGGTGTTGGAGGACAGATTACTGGACTGCTATGACTCCTCCATGCTCCTTCATAATCACCACGGACTTTCTGTTAAGGTTAGAGAGAGAAAGGTGAGATAATCTGCCCTTTCTCTCACCTCTCTCCTCACTGCTTCTCCACTTCCTGTTGACTTTAGCAACTTTAATTAACAGTATAAACCTGAGATATTCCATATGAATAGTTGCTGCTTTCCTTAGTTATGTAACACCTTGCCCTTCAAGTAAAATGCCCCTGGTATCCGTACATTCATGGGCATATGATGTGAGCATAACATCTCTGACACATCTGCTAAGGTACCAACCATGTATGTATGTATGTCTATCAGCCTTTTCTTTACCCTTGAAAATGCTCAACTGACTCTTCTGCAGCAAAACCTGTGTACTAATTTGGTCTCTGGTGAGTGGCATCTGTGTCATACCTGTGCCCTATGTGCCCAGTGCCTCACCATATGCAGATTTCAGCTCTAAGCATCCTCTGAAAAATGTGCACTTTCAGTATCTGTACTGATGTCAGTGAGTATGAGAGTGAGTGACCGCATTTTCTTCTTCTTTGTATTTTGTTCCTCCACTACTGGCTGACAGCTGGCAGTTTTGGCATATCTGAAAATTGAATGACACAAGGATAGCTTGTGATCAGGAGACCAAGCAAGAGATGCAGGACAAGGCACCAAACAAGAACTACCAGCGCCTTATAAACCAGAACAGTCTGTGATTAAGGAGGTGAATCTAGTAAAGGAACATTAGATCTGAAAATGCTCCAGGATTGAGGACATCAGCCCAAGCACTGACTGTGGTCTCAGTCATGGCCATTTCAGTGATGGTGAGCATCAAGTCCTCCACTGGAGGAAGGACATGCATGCTGATATGTTTCCATATGCTGCTTTCCTTAGCTGTGCAACACCTTGCCCTTCAAGCAGGAGAGGCAGGTATGTGTCAGTGAGTGTGGTGCAATATGCCTGGTCAGTGTGTCAATCATGCTGGAATGGCAGCAGTGTGTGCAGACTGTGAACTGTGAGTGTGAGGCTTGCAGCAGAGCTAAGTGTGGAGGGCAAGTTGCACATGTGAAGTCTAAGTTGTGACCACAGATTATTGTTAGGTGAGTCACTGAGGGTGATAGTGAACAGCGCAGTTTCTGAGACTAAAGGTGCAGTTTTAAGGATCTGACATTTGAAGATGCACTCATCAATTGTGACTATGCAAGCAAATCTACTTCTTGCAGTAACTACATCCAGCTTATCAGGGCTATATCATTTCCATTGATAATGACAGCAATTTGCTCCCACTGCTATCTCAAAATGGGTCTGGAGGTACACTCGGTTTAATGCGAATGGACGACATCTCTCCACCTGTCCATCTCTTGCACTAAAGTCTCCAATGCAGAAATATAGAGCATGCCTTCTGTTTGGTCCCTCTATTACTAAGCATTCTTGCAGGTCAGAGTCTCTTTCCCCCCTCCATGACCACAACTGCTTCCAGCACCTGCTACAGCTAGTATGCATTTTTTTCTTAAGGCTGGCTTTAAATTGTGCAGACTGGATTTAAGTGATGTCTAACCTTTCACAATCTTGAGCCTCTTACATAGACGTGCAGACACTCAGCACCACTTTTGGTGCTCAGTTGAACGTTGCAGTCATTTATATTATCAAACAGCACAAAGGTCGCATACTAGTTGCATCAGAAGGGAGAGATAAGAGTATTTCACACATCGTGACCCCTAAGTCCTTTTTTTTTAAAGGTTAATAAATTTTGACTGAATAATGTTCATTAGATGATTTATGCTGGAAAATGAGCTCAGTAGCACAAAGGGAAAAGGATGAAGATAGGAAAGCATACATGGTTGACAATTTATTTATTTTAAATTAAATACTGTAAACATTCTTTAGAATCCAGAATAATAATATTTCCTTCTGATTATTTAATAGAGAATAATGAATTTTATAACTATATAGTGTACAGAGTGAAATAAGACATGACCTTGTTTATAGAAACGCTAGAATCACATTGAGTTCAATAACTAAAATCTATAAAAAATTTTTAAAACTTTGATTGCAAATAAATGAGACTCGTCATTCAATGCTCAATCACATAAAGATCATATCCAGTTCAATTGAAGTTGAACATTAATTTTCTGGGCCACATTAGTGCAGATTGTTATTACATCAAACCTTGTATCCATTGTGAAGATAAAGAAGATTCACTAAATACCCAAAATATATATTAGGTGTTATTCTGGTAAGTAGGTTCACTTGAACACTTGAATGACTACTGACTAAAGACATTAGACATTCTCGTACCAAATATCTCAACTATCTCACATGATAGTATTAATCATTTTAATTGAACTGCAACTTAAGTAATATCGATAATAAACAAAAATGTGGCACAATATTCCTTTATAAAGTCAAGTTACAGTGTTTTTTTATGTTAGTAAAAGGACTACACATTACAATGTAATTGACATATTTAAAATACATGTAGGACAATTTTGTGACTTAATTTCATTTGTTTGCTACTGACAAAAATATACAAAAGGTTTGTACATGGATTGTTGCCATTTTGGTCTGTATTCTGAGAATCACAAGTGTTGGTCATGATGGAAATCACGTATGGTCAGTAGGAATTGAAAACTTACACATTGATGCAATTGGGTATACTCTGAACTTGGTGTGATAGGCCATTGCCAAGACAGATTACAGGTAAGTTTAATTTGTATTTTGTTTGTAGCGTAACTGTCTTGTAAGCATTAGATGCTGATTTTAGTTTATCAACACAGAAGACTCATCCCTTCCATAAACAGTGCGCATACCAGTGAAATAGCCCCCTGTTTAATAAGCACCCATGACTTTCCCAAAGATAGAGCCTTTTACAAAATTTACCTTGACTCCATATGATAATGGAATAACAATTCCAAGGTACATGACTGAAAAGTTAAATTCCACAGATATTTGTGTTATGATGTTCCAGTGTTCTCCACATCACGTTAACTCAGGCAAGATCTGGTTCCTCAGCACTGGACTTGCTCTCGTACCTTACACCCACATCCAATGAGTGATTTGTTTTTAATTTAGTCCCAGTGCCTTCCTTTTGGGAGTTAAAATTAGTCCTCTGTAAACCCTGGAAGTAATATTGTAAAAATTACATGCATGCCTTTAACTAAATCCTGCCAACTTGCTCTCAGCATAAACATTAAGGACATTTTCCTTCTATGTCTGAAAACAATACTTTGCATGATAATTTGTCCTGAGGCAAGATTTTGAAATGCATCTTTGATCATCATCTTTATGATTACTTACTCTGTTTGTTCAAGGCAACTTCCGTTCTATGTTCTTATTTTCAGCCATGTTCTGAAACAAATCATAATTTTATCTTGCAATTATATCTTATAAATAATTAGAATATAGAAATATTCTTAAGCATCTTAGAGCTGGATCACAAGCCAATGTTTAAAAATGTTAATGAATATCTTTAGGATTCTTTCCATGTCATGGGTACTTTTACGGTTGAATTCTTGATCTGTTTGCTATCAAAATAAATAATACAGAATAATAGTCATCATTGCACATCTTGAAAACAGTCTCTGCTGCATTAAACTTTTCAGCAAATGTTATTTTTCCAGCATGAGATTCCAATGGCATTAATTGAATTGGATGTTTGATTAAGTAAATGTTTGTGCAACATGGACATCTCAGCTTATAGAAAGGTCAGGGTCTTGTCAAAAATGCAGGAGAAAAGCAATTTTAATTTACTGAGCATCTTTAAAGGAGTGATGGGTCTATGGCACTTCACAGAGGAGCAAGAGATCTCTCACCCTAGTGAGTAGGTTATGAGAAATATTCAAAAGTGTGATTAAAGAGATTACCATTTAAGGAGCTTTCAAAGGCGGGGAGAAATAGCAACAGGAAGGACTTAGAGGAGAATTCAAGCAAATTTGTTAAAGATGACTCTGGCTTTGCATTGTTCAGGGATCAGTGAAAGTGGAAATGAAACCTGATTTGAATGACCAAATGTATGAGGTTGAAATGTAGAGCTAGAGAAGGTTGCTGCAGCATAAAAAACTAGTTACTGCAAAGAGCTGAATGATGGACAAGATATCTGGTGATTGGGGGACAGTTGGGTATGAGTGTGAGTTACTTTATTTGCCATTTTAAATGATTAGGAGTTTGATTAGGCTTGCAGCTAACAAAAAATAGAACTTGCAGTAAGTATCTAACAATACCGGCTGTATAGAGAAAGACTTCAGCAACAGTGGAGGTCGGATAAGAGTAGAGACAGACTGTGATTTGTGAGTACAATGCTCACCTTGAAGAGGATACTAATAGTGAGCTGCCAGGGACAGATTGGCGTCAGAGGCAACGTACAAAATGTTTAGTGCAAGCCACTCAATTAGGGTGTAAATGTTTAATCCAAGAAAGTTACAGCGTAGAATATTGGCTGAATGACAGGAGAGGGATAAAGGGGTCTTTTTCAGAATGGCAGCAGTGGCAGGGATCCAGGTGGGGACCACAACTGTTCACATTATACATTAACAATCTGGATAAAGAAACTGAGGGCATTGTTGCAAAGTTTGCAGATGACACAAAGATATGTGGAGGGTAATGTTGAGGAAGTAGGGAACTTGTAGACTGACTTCTGTTTTTCAGAATCCCAACAGTGCAGAAACAGGCTATTCAGCCCACCATGTCCACACCAACACCCTTAAGTGCACCCTACCCAGGTCCACCCCATCCCTGTAACCCCACATTCCCTATGACTAACCCACCTAGCCTGTATATCCCTGGACACTATGGGCAAATTAGCATGGCTAATCCACCTAACCTGCACACCTTTGGGCTGTGAGAGGAAACCGGAGCACCCAGCAGAAACTCACACAGACATGGGGAGAATATGCAGACTCCACACAGACAGTCATGAAGAATGGAATCGAATCCAGGCCCTTGATGCTGTGAGGCAGCAGTGCTAACCACTGAGCCACCATGCTGCCTCTCCGCTGTGCTGACTTGGACAAGCTAGAAGAGTGAAGAAAGTGGAAGCAGGTGGAAAACTTTGTGGGAAAGTGTGAAGTTACACACTTTGGTAGAAAGAATAGAGGCATAGACTATTTTGTAAACGGGGAAAGGCTTCAGAAATATGAAGCACAAAAAGACTTGGGAGTCCGAGTTCAGGATTCTCTTAAGGTTGACGGTGAGGAAGGCAAATACAAGGTTAGTATTAATGGCAGCACGGTGGTTCAGTGGTTAGCACTGCTGCCTCACAGCACCAGGAACCTGAGTTCAATTCCATGATCAGGCAACTGTCTGTGGAGTTTGCACGTTCTCCCCGTGTCTGCGTGGGTTTCCTCCTGGTGCTCCAGTTTCCTCCCACAGTCCAAAGATGTGCAGGCTAGGGGGATTGGCCATGCTAAATTGCCCGTAGTGTTCAGGGATGTGTAGTTTAGGTGGGTTATAGGGGGATGGTTCTGGGTGGGATGTCTGAGGGTCAGTGGGGGCTTGTTAGGTCAATGGGCTTGTTTCTGCAGTGTAGGAATTCTAAGATCATGATCTAATTTCAAGAGGGCTAGAACACAAGAACAGAGATATACTGTGGAGGTTTTGTAAGGCTGTAATATTGGAATATTGTGAGCAATTTTGGGCCCCTTATCTAAGGAAAGATGTGTTGGCATTGGAGGGGGTCCAGTGGAGATTTACAAAAATGATCCCGGTGATGAAGGGCATGTCGTATGAAGAACAGTTGGTAACTCTGGGTCTGTACTCCATGGAATTTAGGGAGGATCTGATTGAAACTCACAGATTACTGAGAGGCCTGGATAGAGTGGACATGGAGAAGATGTTTCCACTGGTAGGAGAGATCGGGACCTGATGGCACAGCCTCAGAGTGAAGAAATGATTCTTTAGAACTGAGATGAGGAAATGCTGAAATGCAAAATGCTAGTATTGATTTCAAGAGTGGCAGTGGTGAAGTGTAGTAGCTTCTGCAGGGATCTTACATTCTTATTTTTGGAGTACGAGCTGAAATGGAAGTTGGATTGCTGTATAGCTGACATACCAAGGGAACTTTGCAGCTTGGAAAAATCAGTTGGTACACATTTAAGACAATGTTGCTTCTTGAAGCAATGAGGGGAGTACTTTGAGATGGAGATTCACCATGAGTCTTTGAGTTAAAGAAACACTGCCTGGTGAGATGCAGGTTATTACAAAGCCATAATTGCAAAGTAGCCAGGGACATCCCAAGCCTGCAACCTGAATACATTTTCCTCTCGCTTCCTGGGTAAAAAGGCAAAATAAAAACAAGAAAGTTTAAAAGGTAGAATTCTAATTAAAAAAAGGACCTAGGTCCACCAGGTCAACTATTGAAGTGAAGAACAGCTATTACTCTCCAGACAACAGTGTATCATCAGTGTTGAAATCAAAAGAAATTTAGAGAGACAATTTAATGCACCCTTGTGCTCTAAACTTCTGAACTTCAGAATTTTGTTCCCCATCTACAGTTTTTTTTTCCCCATCCATAGTATCTGTGTCAAACTGTCTATCTTTTGTCTCTCTTAATTTGAATGATTGTATGTGTACTTGAAATATGTGACAAGGGATACAGTCTAAGTCGCTTAATAGTAAATTCCAAATCCTTTCTGTTATTTCCATTTGTTAACTCTAAGTGTGTTACAATAAATAGTAATGATGAAACCTGGTGTGAATTGGTTTGTTCACGATTAGCAGTCAGTCAGGCAAATTGGTCACCTTGATGGTTTAATTAAGATTTTATACATTTTGTGACAGCTTGTAGAATAGTTGGGCATGATTATCAGCCCACACTTCCCAGTGAAGTTGTTACACTGGTGGTCAATATGAGTATGCAACCAGACCTTTGGTCGTGAATACTGTCAATGACAGGATGAGACCCTGGTCAGACATGGAACTTTAGTATCCTTCCAATGCAAGAAGATAACCTACTAAAAGAGATGTTCTGGCTACACTTGGATAGTTATGATTGAAGCAGCCACAGTGAAGTGGATCACAAAAGAGCAGTGGTGCAGGAGAATGCAATGGTTGACCATATCAAACTCTACTGTTGAGTTTACCTACACAACATGGACAATAATGATTCAAAAAGGCAGCTCACCACTGCCTTCTCAAAGGTGATTAGGAATGACCAATAAATGCTGACCCAGCCAATGAAGCCCATGCACCTTGAATTAAATTTAAAAATTACAGTGTGGAGGATGGTTATACATTACAGTTACAAACACAAAAGGAATAACGTTGACTTCAACAAAGGCTTTTCATTTGAAATTGAACTAAATGGATTTTGGTGAGGGATCGTTGAAGACATGGCATGAAACTAGGCAATAGTCATATACTTAGGGAGTTTTGACAGAATCAGGAGTTAAAATAATGATCAAAGGGTTTAAAGCTGAGTTTTCTCAGGAGGGAGATGATTAGTGGTTTTCCAAGGCAAGAAAATATTAGCCATGCAATGGAAATTATTAACAATGTCTGTGAATATTGGGGCTAATAAGCCAGTTGAGAGATTAGCATTCATTGTTTGAATATGAAAAATGCAAGCATCAATAAACAGGTATAATATCTGGGCAAGTCTTCGTATGAACATTATGCAGTTCTGAAAATGAAACATTTGTTTTTATATTTACTAGTAATCTACTTTCATTTTTTTTTCCACTTTATTAGCTTTCTCAGGCACATTCTACTGGCCCCGAAAAGAAAAATATCCCTATCTCCTTGCCTACCATCACTTTTTTGCCATTTTGTAAGGCTTAACTTTTGTTTAGATACTCTCCTTGACCATCTTTGTTAATCACGAGTGCTTCATCCTGCTCATTGAGTCCTTCTTTCTGACTCGAATAAATCTTTGCTGAGCACAATAAAATATCTGCTTAAATGTCTACTTCATGTTCATTTACTGACATTTCTTAGTCTAATG
This sequence comes from Ginglymostoma cirratum, assembly GCA_024137785.1. NCBI lineage: Eukaryota > Metazoa > Chordata > Chondrichthyes > Orectolobiformes > Ginglymostomatidae > Ginglymostoma > Ginglymostoma cirratum. The sequence continues at coordinate 13,248,427 of JAHRHZ010000271.1, read as the reverse complement.
CTAGAGTCCATTGTTAAGGAAGAAATAGCAGAATATTTTGAAAAGCTGAAGGTAATCAAATACTCTCGACATGGTTTGTGAAACAAAAATCATGATTGACAAATTTGCTGGACGTCATTGAGGCAATAACAAGCAGAGTGGATAAAGGGACACAATCTTTTCTCACATGTTGGATGTGTGCATTACTGACGAGGCCAGCATTTATTGCCAATACCCATTTGCCCTGAGGGCAGTTAAGAGTCACTACTGTTCTGTGGATCTGGAGTCACATGTAACAAAGACCAGAAAAGGATGGTAGACTTCCTTTCCTAAAGAAAATTAGTGAACCAGGAATATATTTGGATTTCAGTAGGCATTTTATAAGGTGCCATATAAAAGGTTATTGAAAAGGATAGGAGCTCAAGGTATTGGGGTAATGAATTTGTATGGACCAAGGATTGGTTTTCACACAAAGACCCAAGAGTCAGGATTGGTATGTCTTTGTAGGTTGGAAAGACTTACATAATGGAGTGGCACAGGATCAATTCCATGGTCTCAATTATTTACCATCCATATTAATGACGTGACAGACAGCAGAGTATAATGTAAACACATTTTCTGATGATACAAAAATAGGTGGGAGTACATGTTGTGATGACGATACAAAGAATCTGCAAAGGGCTATAGAGTAATTAAGTGGGTGGGAAAAAACTTGGCAGATGGAATTTAATGTAGCAAAGTGTGAGGTCATGCACTTTGATGGGTAGAACATAAAGGCTGAACCTTATTTAAATGGTAAGAGATTCCAATAGGTGCAGTGCAAAAGGAATTGTGTGCCCGTGTCCATGAAGCAAGAAATTTGCATGCAGTTACAGCAAATAATTAAGAAGGCAAATGGGATTTTGACCTTTAGTGGTAGGAGGTTGGAGTTTAAAAGTAGGGAATTCTTGTAACAAGTGTATGATGTGTTGGTAAGGTCATACCTGGAGTAAAGTGAAGAGTGACCTTGCTGAAAAATAAAAGATTCTGAGAGTTCTCTGCCTGAGGAGATCTTGAGGTCAGATCAGTGAAAGTATTTAAAGAGGAGGTAGATAGATTTTTGGAAAATTGGGGAGTTGAGAGCTAGGGTGAGCTGGCGTGAAATAGGAGTTTAGGCCAGGGGCACCCAACCATGAACTTGTTGAATTGTGGAGCAGGTTTGAGGGCTCAATGGCCGAACCCTACACCTGTTTCTAATGTTCTTATGTCTGGAGCCAGTGGTGTGTATCTTGCCTTTAAGATGTTGTGGCAGCATTTTGTTTCCACAAGCAGGCAACAGCCATTGAATAGCATGATTAGCATTGTTTTTTTTAAGCCTGGAACAACAGTATTTGCCTGTTTAAATGTCTCTTGAGCATCTGTTTCGAGGACAATTGGATTTCTAAGCTAGTGGGTATATAAAGTCTTCCAACTATATTGTCAACATCACTAACACAAATGGAACCAAAGGAAGTGTTTTCCCTTGGAAAGATGAATTCTGAAAACATTAATTTTTGTCAATTCTCACACTGCCAAACTAACTGTTGCAAACCATTTATATTGAATTGAATTCTATCCTATACTCAGCCTTTACATTTTAAAGGTGGTGTGCATCAGCATGGTGTGTTGTAGCCCAGAGTTTCTCTGCAAAGATACCATGTTGCTTAGCAGTGAATGAGCAGTTGATACACAGATCTATGTGACAGCTAATTTTCCTCTTCAGCAAGTTTATACAAAAGAAAGGAATGGAAGCAGTAAGGCAGAATTCTATTTAAGCAATGAAGATGTCGGTGTCTGCTGCTTGTTAAATTGGGAATAAGCTGGCCAGCTGAGACCAAAGTCCAAGCTTAATCTCATCAGTCATGTAGTTTCCCTTCCACTCATCACATTAATATATACTGATACTTTTACCACAATTGGATGCATTTTATATCACATTTTCACATTTAATATATATCTTCCTTTGTTTTTGTTTTAATTTTAAAGTATTTACATTAACTGTGATTGTATCTGCAATGAAAGGAGAAGATCAGTATGTTCTAATTGGTACTATTTATATGCTATGAGTAAACAATATAAAGGAAGTAGTTGAGATAAGCATTATTATATCTCTTAAAAGGTAAAGTAGTTGAATATTGAAAAGAATGGAAGATTGAAGGCTTTGGGGAGACAGCAGGGTAGTGGGATTAGTTTTATGTTGCTCTAGTTATTAATGGTACAAACATGTTGGATCGAATGGCCTTCTTTTGTTCTGTAGTTTTTGTTGTTCTGTGTAGATTGAGAAAATTAATGTTTTATAACAGTCTGGTTTGTGTGAGTGAATAGCAACGGAGGATGTAATATAAGTGCAACCTAAGGATGCACTTGCTGGGGAGTTAATGATAGCTTTAATCCTACTAGAATGTGGTTCAAGAAAATTCTGACTCATTCCCCACATAAAGTAAGACAGGCAGCTCAACAACACAGGTACAGACTGGGGAAGTGAAGAATTGGTTAAACACAAGAACTAGTCCAGTCAGGGAATAGAAAGCAAGCATGCAGATAGGTAGCAGGTGACCAGAACGGACAGGCTGAGGACAAGGATATCTGCACAACAGTGCAGACAAGCCCCTGTATGAATTCATTAGGACAGGAATACTTTGAACTAAAGAGTAGAGAGATATTAACACACAGCTGTCGATATTGTGACCCTCAAGCTGCAAGGTTATAGGCAGGCTGGCCTGTAAAATAGCATGGAAGCCAAGGTCAGTACCTACCCACCCTTGCACTGTCACAATTTTTTCAGCCATGGTAGAGATGTCTAATGTGTACCTGTCTGTGAAAAATTGAGGTTTTAAGCCACCAATAAATAGCTACATAATGGCATCAACCTACCAACACATGGATTCAGTAGCAAGAGGATACATGCCACCAATCTACCCTTGGAATTTCACTGTGGGTTTAAACTGGCAGCAGTCAAGGAAGAATGCTGCCTCCTTAATTGGTCCATGTAGTCCCATGTGAGTGGATGGATGGGGACTTGGAATCCCATCAAATACACCTAAGAGCTCTATTTCATGATGAGGATGAAGAGTTAACCATCTTTGGAGGCCACAAATGTGCTGAAACCTCTGCGATTTATCCCATTGATATTTGTGGGCAGCAGCAAAAGTCCTTTATCTTACACGGGGTGGGAACCTGCACCATTAGGGAAATATTCCATAGAATTGTAGAATGATAGATCCAAAACATGAACCCTGTTGACCCATTGAATCTATGCTATCTCTCTGCAAGTGCAATTAGATAGCTCACTAAGTTCAAACATCTACCATCAGAGTTTGCCATTGGTTTAAGCCATTAATAGGCATCCAAAATTTAAATTTACATTCAAGGTGGAGTTTCCTTTTATTTTGAGTTAGTAATCGAGAAAGCCCATTTATCTCTTCAGACTCTTGGGAAAACTATTTTAAGCTGTCAGGTACTTATATAAAGACACCATGTTAACCGCCATTTACCCACAGAACTCTCATTCTAATAAGAGCTATTGAAGCACTCCTTTCTATTAAAAAGTTAGTGTGAAAAGCTGAGTCACCCAATTCCTGTAAATTTTGAATTATTGCCTGCAGCTTTTATATGATTCAACGTTAGCCTCTTAACTTGACATTGTGAGCCTTATTCAACTTTGATTTATAAATAGATCTGATGTTAAATTTCCTTCAACATAATATGTTGCTTTAGTTTTAATAATATTTGTTATTTTTTTGTGTCTAAACTGAACATCCAAGACTGATCCAATCCATGCCAAGACACAAAATCCTTGGCTAGTTTTTCCATTGTATCTAGTCCAAGAATTGAGTGCTTTGAACAATCAACTGAAAATCAATGTTTACTTTTTCACCAATGTGAACTCTTCACTTTAACTACATCGAAGCTGAAAAATATTGTCTCAGATATTGCTCCATTAATGTACCCTAACCCTGAACTTGAACGCTAGCTCTCCCTCGAAGGACTGTCCCATCTGTTTGCATTTGATTTGTTTTGGGATATTTTGCTAAGTTAAAGGCGCTACATAAATGTAAGCAGTCATTGGCATCGATGATATCCAATCAAGAGGCTCCTTTGGTATTCACAGTATCCAAAGATTCAAGGCATCGTTCATGGAACATATGGCAATTTAGGTTCTGTCACACCATTCCAAGCCCTGAAAAAATTAGAAAAAGATTACTCAGTCAATATTTATATATGTAGCATATCAATCCAAACAACCTCCACATTATTACATATCATTGAAAAAGAAACATTTCTTGGCAGCTCACAAGAATCCAACGTTCAAAGTTAGTTTGATAACTCTTGAGTGATTTTATCCATTTGATATTTTTCCTTAAGGTTCTCCATTATTTCTTTTCCAGCCTTCCTTGTAGATGTGTCTGCAGAATTTGAGAAGGCTATGTAAAACTACACAGTAATCTTAAATAGGCACTCATCCCAGGAATGAAGAATTTCCATGTGTTCACAGCTATGACTAGTCTCCATTCTCTGTCATTGTTTCCCAGCTTAACCTATTATATATCTTTCACTTTACATATTTATTGTTATGATTCCAGCTGACATAAGTAAGATTTCAGACTGAAATATGGCATGATAGATCACAAGAAAGCACTGCTGCCTCTTAGCGCCAGGAACTCGGGTTCGATTCCAGCCTCAGGCAACTGTGTGGAGTTTGCACATTCTCCCGTTGTCTGCGTGGGTTTCCTCTGGGTGCTCCAGTTTCCTCCCACAGTCCAAAGATGTGCAGGCTAGGTGGATTGGCCATACTAAATTGCCCATTGTGTTCAGGGATGTGTAGATTAGGTGGATTATAGAGGGATGAATCTTGGTGGGATGCTCTGAGTGTCAGTGTGGACTTGTTGGGCCAAAGGGACTGTTTCCACACTGTAGGGAATCTATGATTCTATAAAGAATGGTTCTAAAGAATGGCAACTGGACCTGAAATGTTGAATCTGCTTTTTCTCCACAAATGCTGCCAGACCTGCTGAGTTTTTCCAGCAATTTCTGGTTTTGTTTCTGATTTCCAATATCTGCAGTTCTTTGGTTTTTTGATTGATCACAATTTTTTTCGGTTTCAACAAGATGGTCTCTGACTGAAATACAAGTACACAGTGTCATGGGTTTCATTTTAACAATAAGATAGAAGTTTATTAAGCAAAAGTAATGAAGATAAAACTGAATCAACCATATTATTGACTTCTAATAAAATTTGAAGAGATCATGAACATATGATTCCATTAATCCCAGAACACTTCTTCACTAATTCCAAAAAAAGTAAGAGATATTTTGGTAAGGTAAATCAGGGCAGAACTTATACACTTAATCATAGGGTCCTTGGGACTGTTGCCAAACCAAATGACTTTGAAAGTCTTAGATCCTTGAAAGTGAAGTCACAGGTAGACAGGGTAGTGAAGAAGGCATTTGGTATACTTGCTTTTATTGGTTGGTGCATTGTGCATAGAAGTTGGGAGGTCATGTTGCGGCAGTATTAGACATCTGTTAGGCGACTTTTGGAACACTACAATCAATTCTGGTCTCCCTGTTATAGCAAAAATGTTGTTAAACTTGAAAGGGTTCAGAAAAGATTCACAAGGATGTTTCCAGGGTTGGAGGATTTGAGTTAGAGGGAAAGGCTAAATACGCTGGGGCTAATTTCCCTGGATTGTCAAAAGCTGAGGGGTGACCTTACAGGCGTTTATAAAATTATGAGGGGCATGGATACAGTGAATAGCCAAGGTCTATTTTCTCAGGATAGGGGAGTCCAAAACAAGAGGGCATAAATTAACTTGAAAGGAGAAAGATTTAGTAAGGACCTGAGGGGCAACATTTTCAAGAAGAGGGTGGTGCATGTATGAATGAGCTGCGAGTGAAAGTAACAGAGGTTGGTAAAATTACAACATTTAAAAGGCATTTGGATAGGTACATGAATAGGAAGAGCTAATTGGGATATGGGCCAAATGCTGGCAAATGGGACTAGATTAATTTAGGATACCTGTTCAGCATGGAGGAGTTGAACCGAAGGGCCTGTTTCCGTGCTGTACAACTCTATAAGTATATAAATCCCTTGTACAGTACACAACAACAAATGTACAATACTCACATCAGAAGCCCTTGGTCTATTATGTTTATAAGTTTAAAGTAATTGTGAGTTTAGCTCCAAGACAGGAACCTCTGATAGCTTATTCCCAGAGCTCTCACACATCTGCATTTACATGAGCTCAGCTTCAAGTCCTCTTCAGGGATTTATCCCAACACCTTCATCTGGGACTATCACTAACACCTTACTCTAAGATGATCTAGTTTTACTGTATACTTGCTTTCTCAGCACTATTGCTCTACACATGCATTTCCTTGCAAGGACCTCTCAGAACAGCCCAAAACAAAGTAAAACTAAAACTTCTCCCCCAAGTTATGGTGTTTATTTTAAGCTTAAAAAATCTTTAAGTTCAGAAATGTCTAACAGATGTTAAAATACAGTGCTTTACTGTACTAAATCATAAAATTCTAAATTAAACAAGAACTTATTAGACTGTTTTAAAATCACCACATCCACAGAAATATTTATAAATTAATTATTAACTGCAGACACACAGAAAACCCATGTGTTACAACTAAAAATTCAAAACCCAAGCTTAAAATAAATCATATCCAAGGAATATATAAATCACACAGTTTATATCATACTTTACTATATTGTCTCTGTTTTTTTTCCATAGTTTCATTTTGCCATTTATAATTTGAACAAGCCAATTCCAAATGTCAAGTTTACTCCATTTCTTTTGATGCTTAGATTTTGCTCTGCAATGTTCTGAAAGTCCCCAGCTGTTCATGCAGGTCTTTGTATGTACCTTCCATTTGGTCTGAACCCATGCTTCACTGATAAAACTTTGAGATGACAACCTCACTTGATTTTTTTTTCACCCTTGAAGGCATATTAATTGTTACCCGTGGTTCTAGCAACAGCTAGTAACCTCCCTGGTGTTAGACATTGTATGATACTTTTTGCTTTGAAGTCCCTTACCTTAATGACTTATTTAATCGTTGAGCCTTTTTCCATTACTGTCCCTATTGTTAGGGCCATAATTCTGACACTGTAGGATAACTATCAAACATGCAGTCAGTAGCCCTTGAGTTTGGTGAAGCTTGACATTTCAAGGATGAGCTGTTAGTAAAACACATAAAATCTACAAGTCACCTTTATTTTTCTGAGGAACTTCCCTATAACTATCTAAACATGTGCCCTGTAATCGTTGCTCCTTTGTGAACTACTAGAGTTCTCCAGATTCTCTCTCCAGGTCATTCAGTATCCTGACTTAGATGCATAACCAGCATTCATTTATCATTACGATGTCAAATTTCATGACTTCCCTACAGAACAGCAATATGAAAACATATTCATCAAACAGACTACAGTAGTTCAAGTCTACTCATCACCTTCTCAAGGCAACTTGCAATGCACAATGAATGCTGGACTTGCCAACAATGGCCACATTGTGAGACTGAATAATGCAAATGTAGCACTTTTTAACAGTTTTTAATTATTTTTTGTATTTGTCATTTGGGTAAAGGAGCTGCATTTAGCACAGTGATAACAGAAGGACAGAGCGATCTAAGAGGAGAAATGTATTTTTTTTTCTTTTTGCTTCGTTGGTGATGTGCTAGCTTTACTGGTATTAAATGGATGCCTTAAGTCCTTAATACAAAGAATAGGTTCATGTGGCATTCTGCTCTGAAAGTTTATTATGGGCCCTATTGGTAAAGGACAATATTGGTGCCAGGGTCCACATATCAAGTTGACATTAGGACAAGTGTATATGCAAATAGAGAACCTAACACTTGCTTTATGACTTCTTCCCAAAATTGGGTCGCTGTCAATATAATTGGCATTACATCTGCTATGTTCAGAGTAACCGGATTTACATCAGACCGACAGAGACTGCTGGAAGTTGCTCAAATCATTGTAAGTTTTGTTAATTAAAAATACACTTAGTTAAATGTGGAGGCGACATGAATTTTTCATGTAGCTCTGGAACAGTTTTCAAGAACATTGCTGGCCCCTCCATGGCCCAATCCCATTCAATGCCCTATTTTCCCAAACCCATCCCACAATGAAACAAGGACAGCTTCTGTCATTAAAGAGGCTCAAAATTAATGTCTACTATACCATGGAGCTGCCTGGGGTGTGCAGCATGTTCTTCAATTCACTGGTCTAATATAAATTTTGGTTTGAGTTTGAATTTTGAGTGGACCTCAGGCCAAGCACAGGGATCATTCTATGTGTTTGGTCGTGACAGCAAGCCAGCAATACCGAACATTTTCCCGTATCTTACCAAATCATACTCAAACACCAAAAAAACAGTCTGAAAACTTTCCATTGTGATTTTGATCAGTTCCAAATCTGACAATTTTGACATGAACTCAGGATCAAAAATTGTACCGGCACTGAGAAAAATGCCTTTAATGGTGTGAAATTAAAAGGAGATCTGCTGAGTGACTTGACAGTGCAAGTGAATAATTGACTGTTTCTTTTAACAAGCAAGCCTGCTTTGTAAAGTTACTTGCCGCAGTGTTATTTACTCTGTATTTCTGCATTTTCATACCATTGGATGGTGCATTTTATTTCTTATAATGATTTGAACTTAGAGATTTAAAGAACGGACCCTATCTCTTTTGTAAAGAGCTTGTGTGTAATCATGCATGAAACAGCTGATAACAAATTGGCAGCCCTTATTTACATTTCTGTAGATTTTTATTAAATTGAAGTTTGCCAATGTAACAGTACTATACAAATTCAAAATTACCCCTTCTATTTTTAAGAGCTGTCAATCTCTAATACTTAAGCTAACATTATCAACAACGTACTTGTGATTGCTTTTCCTCCAGGATACAAAAGGTCACCAACATTTTGAAGACATGTTATTACAAATGATTTAAATTCTATGGGCTGAATTTTCCAAGACCATAACAAGATTCGAAAAATGAGACTCACAGGGTCAAAAAAAAATCTGATACTGTAACCAAGGTTTGAACAGTTAGATGAGAATCTCACTAATGAACAGTGAGCAGCCCATTTGCATGTATTTATATCTCATTAGTACCTAATGTTGCTTCATTTCAATGCAATTTCCTATTCTCAAATATGGCGAAGAGAAACTAGGCAGTGACACTTCCTGGCGTGACAGTCAGTTCGAATATCTGGTGGTTCCAGTTTGCTGCTTGTCTCTCCAGGGCTCCATCTTGAATAGCTGTCTCCAATATCTTGGGGCTCATTCCGGTAGCATTAAACAGACAGTATAGGTGAAAGACTGTTGCTATCACTGAAACAGTCACTTGGGAAGATGCACTGTTACTTGAGATGCAGCTCCCTTGGATCCTCATTGTCCATCAGCAGGCCTTTCATTTGTTCACAGCAGAGATTCCATGAACTAAGCACATCCTCTGGCTGGACAGTGCCAGCATAAGTCCTCAGGCATGACCCACATGGATGTAGGGGGGCCATCTTATGGCCATCATTGGCCCCAATAAAAGAAGTGTTGCATTACAGATACCTGGACAGCATGACATGACATTTTAATCTCCATCTCTGAACGAAGTATGGTACAGCTGCCTCTTTCCCATCAGACATACGTTGTTAAAACCTTTTGCCCACATACGTAGCAAATTGTACATGCAGCATCAACAATGAGGACCTCTCCCTCGCCACAAACTCTACTCTACCAATGAAAGGCAGTATCGCATGGACATTCATAGCTCAAGGTGTGAGACCAGCAGCTCCTGCACCTTAGGCAGGTTATGGAACATGATTGCTAATATGGCAACTAAAGATGTTTTTTTTTCAGCCCATGTGTCACATGCTTCATAGCCACTAGTGGATTAATTTGTAATGTTGAATGACATAGTCAAGATTTGTTCAGTAGGTTAATGCATGATGTCTACATATAGTGCAGTGATGTGAAGATCACATTGTTTTAGTTTTCTTTCTTTTGGATTTTGGATTGAAATGGGAAAAGGATACTGCTGTAAACCAAAGAAACTGCAAGGAATTTCTACACTTCAAAAAACAAGTTACTTAAGCTCATTGTGAGTTGTATTTACATTGCTGCTTTGTTCAAGCAATGGGGGAAGATGTCTAAGATGTCACAACATACTAACCATCTGGAAGTGGTACTTCCTTCACCCAGTTTGATGTTTGGTTTGTGCAGTCAGGATCAGTTGTGAAGGCTAGAAGTCACCACCTTGACAACGACTCCCTGATTGGATCCTGCCCAGGTGAGCAGAGACTGTGGGAACACTATATGGATAGAAGCCTCCAGTTTGATAAAGAGAAAATCTCTCTCTCTCTCTCGCTCTCTCTCTATCTATCTATCTTTCTTTCTATCTACCTATCTATCTATCTCTCGGTAGTAAATTAACCAAACCTGGAAGATGCCTAGCTATTCTCTCCCACCAGTTGTGTAAACTATCGCCTCAAACAATCGATGACTGAGAGATTGCACAATTATGCCAATTTCCCTGTGCCTGCAGTAAAGAACTCAAAGAACTTGGTGCTTGGGGAGATGGTGTGGAGGCTTTGGTAGGTGAAAGCAGGTGAGGGAAGATGCTGCATGCATTAGTGAAAAGAGTAGACTTGGAATCTAGTTGGGAGGTGGGTGCCAAAGCAGAGTTGGAGTGTCTGTGGGATAGTAAAGAGAAGATAATGGATAAAGCCATTAACTTTCTTCCTGAATTGCTGGGCATTCCTCCAGACCCATGGTGACTGCACTAACCTGGGTGGCAACCTTAGACCAGGCTGGCAGGGTCTGGTGCCATAGTCTCCTCTGACAATCCTGAGGAAAGAAAATGGCCATCCTCTGCACCACTGAGTCCACAAGGACCTCTGGCTATCAACCTGCCTCTGTTAGCAGTCTCTAGGGAAATTCCTCCAACACTGCAATGGTGAAGGGCAGTTCCTGGGTTACAGCAATTAACTTAGTGTACAATTGAATTTTAAATATGTCACTGGCATATAAATAAATAACTCCTTGAGGATTCTGGTAGTGGTGATTATTTCTAATGCTGGCAAGTACAAGATGGTGTGAGAATAATTGTGCCCTGGAAATGTGATACATACATAATTAGGTGAGCTGTGTAAAATTGTGTGAGAAAACCTGTTAGGGACTCACGGAGAGAACATCTCCAAAGTTGATAAGAGGGCTTGATTTTACCAAATATATCATTAAATTATATTAATTACGGTACCTTTGGAGAATGTCAAACTATTGCATTTCTGCAGGAAAAGTGAAAAATGACACACAAAGAAAACCCAAAGTTAATAAAATGTAGAAACACATTAACTTATTTTCATTATGTTAATTATTTGAGTAGCCCTTAATAATTCAATATTGAACATTGCTTGTGGAAAGTATATCAATAAGATTCAGTGTTAACTTGATTTTACTAATAGCCTAACATGTTTGCTTGCATTCAACTTGTCTTGGTCTTAATCCATATAATTTGTGAGGCTGTTTCAGTATGCTCTTCTGCTTAACTTTCCAATAAGTTCTTTACACCAATTGTAATGTAGGCATCTGATTTGATACTGTATCACATGTGAGATACCAGTGGGACTAACTGCAGAGGTAAGAAATGTTCGGTTATCCAACCTCTTTCCAAAGTAGGACACGCAAAACTTTTAGAATAGATGAAGCAAAACAACACAAAGAATGCACTTATTTACCACCTATTGGATCAAAACTGTGGTCACATGTCACAATATTCAATTTGCAGATTCACATTACATTGTTGGCAGTACCTTGCTCTGAGGTCAATGCTGTAGAAGCTCTGTGTAAGTTATAAGAAATGGAGGTACAATTTCCAGGAGGTTAGTTTTTGCACTGCAATTCGTTAAGAATATGCAAGTCCCATGGAGTCCAAGGGACTCTTTGAATGATCTTAGTTAATTCATATTAGAGGTGAGTGCCAGCTTCAAGCAGCCCTATTATCATTTATAGCTTGAGTCTCATTTTGGAGTGAAATTACTGATTTAACTCTGTCATTCTGCTGGTATATTTTGTACTGAAACAGTTTCACACTAGTAGGAAAATGACAGTGGACTCTACCCAGTGATACTTGATCTCATTAACAAACTACGGGGGTAATTTTCAACTTATATCTGGAGCAGAAAATGAGTTGAACGCTCACTATAGAAACAGTCTGACTCTTCCTTTGTATTGATCTCAAATGGAAGAACAGTTGGGCAGATCCAATAATAAGCATCTGGTCTACAGTGCTAGCTCAATGCACCAGTGGTAAGTTGAAAATTACTCCCTACATGTTTGGAAGTTTTGTTTGTAAAAGGGAAATCAATCTCTTGTGAAGTTGTCTTTAAAACTCAAAAGCACAGTTAAGTGCCTCTGGTCCAGTAGATGATTTACTTTTCATATGTATTTAGTTTTAAGTTATCCCTTGCTTACAGTTGTGCCGCATCTCTAAATCCTACCTTTATACAGAAACCTATTGTGTGGCTAAACGAGTAGAGTGCTAGCTGTTTCAAAGGGCAATACAGGAAGTCCCACAGTCCTATTTTTTCCACACACCCTCCAATACTTTCTTCAAGTATTTATCAATGCCCTTTCAGAAGACTACTATTGAATCATTATTCTGTTGAGTAGTGCATCCAACCACTGTTGTAGAGCAATGTAATCCCTTATGCCCCCTTCCATTGCCAATCATCTGAAATCTGTGTCTTCTAGTTTCATCAGCAGTCTCTCTTTATTTATTATTTATGAATCTTTCATGATTTTAATCATAGGAATATCTTTTTAAAATCTAATAGACTGTGATACAGTGACGGTATGACTGAGTATTTCATTGTGTAAAATTGATCGTGAGAAAAAGTCATGGCAATAACCCCAGAGCAAAACACAGTGTTTGAAGCTAAGTTCACGGAATATCAAAGACCCAGGGAACATTCATGTTGTGTGTGTGGATTCCATCAAGCCTGAAGCAGTCTACCAAAGATGAAAATAGCCACCCTACTGGTCTGAATAGAAGAATCTTGTTTCACAAATGAAATGAAGCTTATTGCATTACCACAAATATTTACAATTTACATGAATATGATCTACATTACTTGGACTGTTAAGAGGCCCAGCCTCCAGTTTGTGCCCTACCAGTTCTTGCTTTACCTTCTGACCATGTTCCCATGATATGTTCAAACGGGGTGATGTTTCCTGCACTCAATCAATTACTAACCATTTTGGATTCATGTGGAAATCACATACCAAAAACAATTCAATCTTTTGATCTTCCTCTAACTTAGTATAAATCTCTTCTGCGATTTCAAGACAATTCTTCAATGTCACTATCAGCCAGTATGCAAGCATTACAAAAGCAGAATTGAAATTGCCTGAGCAATTAAAATCTATTATATGTATGTCCTTTAACATGTCCCTCTATAGATAACATGACATCGCTAAATTTGTTACATTTTTCTCATTATGTAGGCTGCTAAGCTTCCTATGTCAATTATTATTGTTGGAGTTGGGCAAGCAGAATTTGATGGTGAGTAGATGTAATACATTTTTATTGAATTGCGCCATAAAACCAAACTGAACTTGAAATTTTATCATTTGTATCATTTATTATATCATTTGCTGCCAAGAATGTAAAGTTCTATATCTAAGCATATGAAGGAAAGTTCTGGAAGACAAGAAGTTTCTTGTTAACTATCAAAGTACTGATCCCATCAAGCATTCATTTCCTTTCTTAATTGAAAATTTTCTGTTTTTTTAAAATGGTTAGCATTCTTCCACTTGCATAAGTCTTTGGAATACAGCCTCAGAATTTTAGTGAGGTCAGCGCATTGATGACAAAGCTAACATTTGTTGCCAATTGAAGAGCAATTAGGACAACAAATGTTGGCCTTGCCAGCAACACCCACATCTCATAAAGGAATAACAGAATTTTTTTTTAAAAAGTGTTAGAAACTGAGATTTCTGTGGTTAGTAAGTCACCTCCTCACTCCCCAAACCTGCCCACCATCTACAAAGTAAAAGTTAGGAATATAATGGAATTCTTCCCAGTTGACTGGATGAGTGCAGGTCCAACAACACTCAAGAACTCACCACCGTCCAGGCTAAATGCTTGATTTACACCCCGTTCACCATCTTAAACATTCAATGCCTTGCCACTGGTGCAACGTTCCAGATGCACTGGAGCAATCCCAACCCATAATGGCTCATTTCCCAACAGCTTCCAAATCCATGATCTCTTCCATTAAGGAGAAAAAGGGCACTAGGCGCACCACCTCGAAATTCCCCTCCAAGCCATGTACTATTCTTAATTGGAGCCATGATCTGTTCATCATTGCTGGATCAGAATCCTGGCACTCCCTATATGACATCATTATGGGTATATATACACCATATGGACTGCATTCATTTAAGAAGATAACTCGTCACCATCGCCAACATCTCAAGAGCAATTGAGTGTGAGAAATATAGGCAGGCCTTGCCATGGACTCTTGTATCCTAAGATCAAATTAATCTGCTCCACTTCTTTAGGTGGCCGGACACACTGATTTTCTTTCATTTAACCATTGTAAAACCTTTCCATTTGGTTTGTAAATTGTGCAGATAGAGGACTACCTTCATGAAGAGAGATTGATTAAACTGGCTACACTTCCCGAAGTTTAGAAAAATGGCAGGCTATCCTTGAAATTCTTAAGGTGCTTACCAGAGTAGATACTGAGAAAATATCTATCCTGCCTGGGAACCTAGAATATAGGGTAACAGGCTCAGAAAAGTGGTTTGAATATTTGGAACTGAAATAAGGAGAAATGTCCTCACTCATACCATTGTGAGTCTTTGGAATTCCCAACCCCTGAGAGCTGTGGATGCTCAGTCAGCGAGTATATTCAAGACAGAAGTTGATAGAATTATGCGTACAAAATGAATTAAGGAATAACATGATGTTGCAGAAGTAGTGTTGTTGAGACAGAAGATCAGCTATGATCTTGTTGAATGGTGGAGCATGCTCAAAGGCTCAGGTAGTTTTACTGTAGGTCCTATTTCTCATGTTCTTATATTGAAAAGTTATATCATATGTACTTAGTCATGATCTGACAAAGGTATCAGCAAATAATTAAAAAGTTAGTGTTTAAAACAATATTAATTTTATTTATGATCTTATCAATGTGCCCAACTGTTCCATTACCTTATGATGAATCTGTGCCTGGTTGAAAACTTGCAACAACTTAGAATAATGATCTCCAAAGTAAGAATTCAATTAAATACTTCACATGACACTGAGGTACATAGATAAAGAAGATTCTTGTGTTACAACCCAAAAATGTTCTGTGTTACCTAACCTCTATTTTAGCCACATTGTGATACAGAACATGAGAACACGATTATGCCAATTGGCCTGTTCTCTCGTTCAGAGATTGTGGCTGATTATTATTCTGAAGCTTCTCAACTTTATTCCATAGCCCTCAATGCCATAGTCCATCAGTTTCAGATTTAAAATTATTCAGTGAACAATTGCATTCATGGGAAATAGACTTCTACACTTCTATTGTTCTTCATGTTAAAGAAAAAAAACTTCTTAACGTTGAATGCTCCGGAAAAAATCAGACACTGATGTGAGACAGTGAAAGAGATTGTGATTACAGTTTATTCACATTGTAACACTCCTGATCTCAAAGAGGGGAAATGCTTTCAGATCCCATTTTGCACTATTTAACATGGCATTCATCTTATGAGTTTGGTATCTTCCATCTAATGACAAAGCAGAAAATACTGAAAGCACTTTGCAGGTCTGGCAGCACCTGTCAAGAGAAACAGGTCTGCAACTTTCCTGATGAAAGGTCATTGACTTGAAACATTAACTCTACCTCTCTCTCTGTCGCATTACGGCATAACTTCCAGTGTCAGGCCTGTATCTTTAAAGTACATCACAACGTTTGGTGTTCCACTGCCCCAATACAAGGCATTTTCTGTATCATGGATTCAATGACATGTCTTCAGTCAGTCAGCTATGCATATGTAATGTAAAATAATCACTCAATCCAGATTAAATGTACACCCAGTGTGATATTGTAGCCATGTAAATAATTAGTGTTACAAATACACTTAAATGCATCTGTCTCAACAAAAAACTCTGTGCTATGTATTATGTAAACTAACATATAGAAAGTTACAAAACACATCACTCTCCACGCACACACCTTCAGGTCTGCTCAGTACTGTCAATATCTCCTGGTTTCAGACTTCCAGCATTCACAACATTTTGTTTTTCCTTTTCCTCATTTATATGTAATAAAAAATGTTAAGGAATGTTCTTTGTAAAGGAATGCAGGGATTCCATTTTAATTTTACAATGAAATGCAGGTGCACTGCCTTCAATTGTTAATAGAAAGGCTGACAAAATTTCAGTACTTTATTCCAACACTTGATCAAAGTTGCAAAGCTTGAAGCAAAACTGCTACATTGTACTTTTGCTACAAAATAAATTATGACTTGTTTCATACATGCTCATCTGGAGGGTTTGAGTTTTAAGGATAGGCTAGATAGGCTAATGAAGCGGAGGAGATTGAGAGGTGACCTTTTAGAGGTTTGTAAAAATCATGAGAGGCGTAGATAAGGTGAAAAGCAAAGGTCTTTTTCCCAGGGTGGGGGAGTTCAAAACTAGGGTTTATATTTTTAAGCTGCAAGGAGAAAGATTTAAAAGGGACCTGAGGGGCAACTTTTTCACACAGAGGGTGTTTCATGTGTGGAATGAACTGCCAGAGGAAGTGTTAGATGCAGATACAATTACAACATTTAAAAGACATTTGGATAAGTGCATGAATAGGAAAGGTCGAGAGGGATATGAACCAAAAGCAGGAAAGCGGAACTGGTTTAGTTTGGGAAACTCGATCGATATGGACTAGTTGGACTGAAGGGCCTGTTTCCAAGCCACATGATTCTATCCAGAAAGAAAAGTACCAAGGGCCTGCCAGACCCTGTGGAGCTATGTTGCAGAATTAGTGACTTCTTTCAATAGACCACAGATGTGACCATGGTGGATCCAGGAAGTGTTTTACAGTCAATAAAGTTTTTGTTTTAAAGCACATGTTGTTGTGTAAAATATGTGGCGACCAATTTGAGCATCATAAGTTCCCATGAAGGGCAATGTGATAGTGACCAGATGATGTGTTTTGGTGGTGTTGTCAGAGAGGTAAATATTGGTTGAGACATCAGGACTAATACCCATGTACTTAATGAAAATAGTCACAAAGGGTGATTTATCTCAACTACATTGTAGCAATTTGGATTATACATTAAATATCAGAGTAAAAATATTCTTGCCAAGGAATCAACTTGTTAGCAAAAAGAGCAATCACTAATTTAGAATGCAATTTTTTGACAGATGAACTTCTGGGACTTTTCAACTTACTTACTAGAATCTGGTCTCTTGAGTTACAATGTCCTTTGAGATTTTAACTTGATTAATATAACACAAACATACATATAAATCACTTGCAGCTTTGAGACTACAACTCTAACGGGATCATTTTCTATCCCTCACTCTTCCTATCTCCCCACCTCCAGTGGAATCAAGTTTTCTAATAAAAGACTGTTTACTTCCTTCTAAAACAATTACTTTAGCCCTAAGAGATAGTGGGAACTGCTGATGCTGGAGAATCTGAGATAACAAAGTGTAGAGCTGGATGAACACAGCAGGCCAAGCAGCATCAGAGGAGCAGGAAAGCTGACGTTTCGGGTCTGGACCCTTCTTCAGAAATATGCTTTCCTGCTCCTCTGATGCTGCTTGGCCTGTTGCGTTCATCCAGCTCTACACCTTGTTATCTCTTACTTTAGCCCTAATACTTGATTCAAATGCTAATCTTTACACTGGCTTCTTATGGTAATCCTTAACCTTGAAAACTACTTTAGCCATTTCTGGTTCTTATAGAAACCCCAAACCAGGACAATTAACCATTGATTGACAATATCCTATGCAAATGCAAATTACTTAACCTAATGTGCCCTATCACTAACTCCTAACTCTCTGTTCCAACAAATGTCCTAGCAAGAGTTCTATGATGTATGTGATCCCTTAGCAAACGCAAAGACCCCATAATGCTCTCCTCATTTCATATTTCTTTTCCAATCATCTTTTGCAACATACAGCCCATGTATGTGCACCTTTGTTAATGTAACTAACAGCTTCTAATCAAATATATGTAATTATTGACCAATATGGAGAGCACTCTTGGTTTCTTTGCAACAATACGATCTTAGCTTGTGTCCAGTATTTACAACCTTTGATCAATGGGAAGAGTGCTGTGGACATCCCACAAAACGTTACTTTAGCTTACGAACAAAAACAAAGTTGCTGGAAAAGCTCAGCAGGTCTGGCAGCATCTGTGAAGGAGAAAACGAAGTTAACATTTCAGGTCCGGTGACCCTTCCTCAGAACCAGACCTGAAACGTTAACTCTGTTTTCTCCTTCTTCAGAAATATGCTTTCCTGCTCCTCTGATGCTGCTTGGCCTGCTGCGTTCATCCAGCTCTACACCTTGTTATCTCTTACTTT
This sequence comes from Ginglymostoma cirratum, assembly GCA_024137785.1. Classification (NCBI taxonomy): domain Eukaryota; kingdom Metazoa; phylum Chordata; class Chondrichthyes; order Orectolobiformes; family Ginglymostomatidae; genus Ginglymostoma; species Ginglymostoma cirratum. Next base: position 13,229,843 of record JAHRHZ010000271.1, on the reverse strand, counting down.
AGCCCTAATACTTGATTCAAATGCTAATCTTTACACTGGCTTCTTATGGTAATCCTTAACCTTGAAAACTACTTTAGCCATTTCTGATTCTTATAGAAACCCCAAACAGTCTTTTATTAGAAGTTAACATTTTGGGTCTGGTGACCCTTCCTCAGAACCAGACCTGAAACGTTAACTCTGTTTTCTCCTTCACAGATGCTGCCAGACCTGCTGAGCTTTTCCAGCAACTTTGATTTTGTTCCTGATCTACAGCACCCATAGTTCTTTTGGTTTTTAACTTTAGCTTATATCTTTTTGATTGGAGGCCCTTAAACATTTAACCCTCAGCACTACCACCCATCAATAGACTCATTAACCTCAAATGTACCTTAGTAAGAATTCAACTTTGTTTTCTTAAAGCTACAATATTTGGCACTTAAAGACTTTCTTTATATCGTGCTCTGAATATGTACAAATTAACTATCTTCATTATGGTGTTTATGCACATCACCAGTTGGTGATTTAAGCCGAATGTCACGATGTCAACAAGGTAAAGACTAACAGGACAGATTGACTTGCACTCTAATTACTCCCTGCAGTACCCACCACATGCACTGTTCCCTAACATTTCCTCACCATTGATCACTAGGGTTGTTAGGTAAGTCACCAAACAAAAAACCAAGTTGTTGTTAACCACTATGGCACAGTACCTACTGCTCTACCATGCCACATTATCTGGCCATATTAAAGTCATAGCATTTTCATTGAAAAAAAGGTGTTCAGTATTCTAGCCAATTTTGCTGGATACTAAAACATACATGTGTTTTATTCAGCAAGTGCAATGGAATAAAATTCTATGCTGGAATCAGAAATTGATCCATGAGATGCTCATTGACCATAACACAAAGAGATTACTGCAAATCTAATTATAATCAAATTGATCACTATAGCATTTCAGGCTTGCTTATTAACAGATGAAATTTAGTTTTCTGCCAACACATTAGTGCACCTGCACTACAACATAAAGTAGACCACAGGGGATCGTGTAATTTTCATATAACAGTACCTCCAATGTACATTAGCTGTAACGTCTTATTTATTGTTTGCAGCAATGGTGGAATTGGATGGTGATGACATCAGAGTATCTTCACGAGGGAAACTTGCAGAGAGAGATATTGTACAGGTATGTGTGTGGACGCAGAAGCAATATAGTGTAAGTAAGCATTGCGCAGTGAAGTCAGATGATATGTCACTTATCATTAAGATTACAAAGCCGACCATAGACGGCAAAGTTCAGTTTGTGTGTTGTAAATACTTACCCACTACTGTGTGCAAGTAGTTGAAAGATTGTCTTCAAAGCAGTAGACAAAAGTAAGCCATGATTTTCTGGAATGTACCTGCTTGGTTAAACTTCATCTTGCACTCTTCAGCTCAATGGGATTTGGTCTGTAGGGTGTGATAGCAAGTCACCTGAGATCTTAGTGATCAACAAGACTAACAGTGTCCTTCCAAAACTGATTAAATTTTAAAATTGAGAAATGAAAACAGGGCAAGGGCATAGTGAAAGAAAGGTGACGTCAATGTCAAATCATGTATAGTTATAGAACTAAAGAGGCAGAAGAAATATTGGATGAAGCAAAAGAGAGAAAAAAGTAAATATAAAAGCTTTTTCATTTAAAATTGGACACTTAAAATCTGTGAAAAGGCAAATAGATTGGACTTCACACTTTTTCGTTAATCACTTTCTGGGAAAGCAAGGTTGATTATCAGTGATTAACAATTATTTCGTAATTTTGAGGATGCTTATAGGACACATAATTTTCAGTGGCAAGCTCAATGGAAAATTAATTAATTTATAAAATCTATGGCCATTAAAGGCAAGATGCCAACCTCAAGAAGTAGAATAGCATGAATTGTCTTGCAATTTGAGGTAATTCCGAATTCAGGTGACAAGTCATTTTCACCCCGAAATACTGAAGAATTCCCATTTTAGCGACAAAATTTATAATTAACGTACCACAATTTTGGCACCAGTTTATTCTTGTGACCAATTCTGATCAAGATGTGGGGATGCCAGTGTTGGATGGGGGTGGACAGGGTCAAATATCACATGACACCAGGTTATAGTCCAACAAGTTTATTTGAAAATGAAAGCTTGTGTTTTCAAATAAACCTGTTGGACTACAACCTGGTGTTGTGTGATATTTGACCCAATTCTGATCAAGATAGAGAAGTTCTCCTTCTTGAATTAGGTTAGATAAAACACTTTATTTTTCCTAAAAAAAAAGTTTTAAAAGAAATAAAAAGGTTACAAGCTGTTAAAAGAAAAACCTCTTGTAAAAGCTAAACAATACAAAAGTGGGACCTGTAAACCTCATAATTAATGATAAATGTTAGATGTGAAAGAATCAATTTAAATTGCATTTAGTTACCCATAGCACAAATTCCCAATACCATACAGCACAGATAATTCATCTAACTTTCAACTTCCCCACCTAGGTTATAACCTGACAATATCATCGTGTTAGAATGCAATCAGTTGGGTTCTAAAATGGGTTGTGAATGATCCACCCTGCAAAATAAAGGTGAAGCTGAAGATGACCCCATAGTGTTCGAGATACTGTAATGGAAAAAGCATAATCTAAGTCACACACGATATAGTTTGGGCTGTCAAGAAGAGAAGTAGTATTCTGGTATTTAGAGATAATGTGATAACACATACAATCAGGCAAAAAGAGATGAAACATTATGGAGATCATTAATTCATTTCAAAACGGCAGTGAGATTAATGAAAGATTTATATGATATTGTGTTCATTTGTTTAGTCTTCATTTATATTTATAAAACTATGGTAGTTTTGCTACTGGGTTCATTCATGTTGAGAATAATTTTCCTTAAATTGCTGAAAGGTTAATTACATGTAATCTTTCTTCCCTACTAAATAATGTGGCATTAAATATTATTTCCTTGCAGTTTGTGCCATTCCGAGATTATATTGACCGCACAGGAAATCACGTGCTTAGTATGGCTCGACTGGCTAAAGACGTTCTAGCTGAGATTCCAGACCAGTTTATTTCCTACATGAAAACCCGAAGCATCAAGCCCAATCCTGCCCCACCACCATACACACCTACAGGCCTTGGTGTTCACACACAGATCTGACAAACATCATTTCTGGGATATTTAAACTTGCCAGAAACGGCTTGTGATGTTTAATGTGTTGATTATTCATCTGCTGTAGCCAGATGCCAAGAAAGCAGAACATCTTGGGAAGTTTCATGTGCTCAATCGTAAGATTTGTTCTACAAGTACAATATTGTTGAGTGATTGAGGTTCACCGAAATAAAGGGTACAGATCCATATTCTTTGAAGATGGAATAACAAAGAAATACTGGAAAAAGTTATGAAGACTTCTGCTGGAGTTTCAGAAGGGATTGGCTGTCAATCCACCCAAGGAGTGAAGACAGATAAAATATGTGGAATATAGTGAGTAGAAAATGCAGAACAAATTGAGGACTTGCAGATGGTTTACTTACTGAATATTTTGATGATATCGGTACCATTTGAAAATTGTCTGTTTTGTCTCTTGAAGTTTACAAATTGATTCTTTGTACAATCTGAATGGTTTATATAATGCAGAAACTCTTTTAGTCAATTGTTTGGAAAATCAATGGAAATTTCTCATGTTTCATTGTTTACTGCATCCACTAGTGGTTTTTTGTAGCTTTTGTGATTAGTTTTGGAGTTCCTTTAGGCCAAATAAGTTAAAGAGAATTATAAACTGTTCAATATAAATTCTACAGCCTGAGCTCCACCAAACCATGCAAAAATGATAGATTTGAAATTGAAGGTGATAATTACGATTATACAGAATGATCTATGTGATCTTCTTTGCGCAAAATAGAATACTTTCTGTTTGGCATAAAGAACAGAAATTTCAGCTTCTATGTGCGTGCAAAATGAGCAGCTTTTGGCCAACTACAATATAGGGTGTTCATGACTTTAATAACTAAATGATAGAGGAAAACTCTAAATGGCATATTAAAGAATAATTCCTGAAGTCTAAACACTTCACATTTCTGGCCTCAATATGACTTCTAACTTTTGCGATACATTGTTTAGTCTTAATTCCAAAGTTCATATCATACAGTTACCACTTTCTGTTAATTTCAACATCATGAACATGACATTAACAACATGGGTAATAGCATTAACATTAAAAAAAACTGTATGAGTTATTCTTTCAGATGCTGTTTACAGTTTCCTTCTATCATGTGCATAACCAAAGTTTTAAAGTTTAAATTGCCCAATGAGTTTAGAAAAATCTTGGACAATTTACCTCGTTGTCCTTCCAATTGGCTCCAATGCAGAAGGAGATCAAAGGAGTATCCTACAAACTACTGACGCACAATTGCTCCCCACCAAGTTGAAAATTCTGCTTGAACTGGGTAAATTTTCAATTGTGCTTAATACAACTTTGTTCAACTCTATGTTCAACTTTGGATTGTACTAAATCATTTTTTATTTTAAAATGGGTTATAGATTCACCTCAATACAGTAGTTTCTGTCATCCAGTCCAGTCCTAATCCTGTGGGGGAAAACAAAATCATTCCATACTACATTGATGATCAACAATTAGATTGTAACAAACGTTTTGTATGTAGGTCTAGTTAGAAGCACAATTACCGCACGATAAACACTGCAACATAATTACACTGATTTGTAGCTTGATTCAAAATTATCTTTAAAGAGTGAAGGTTTATATTTGCATGCAAATTCATATTTTATCCTTAATATGGCCTTGTTAGTTTAAGATATATGTATATCCATTCATTTGGACAGACCTGTTCTGTGGCCTGCCTTTTTATCTATCTCGTAATCAGATCTTTACATTTTTGACACTTGTATATTGTTCTCAATATAAAATTTCTGATATAGTTTCACACAGAACCTTAAAACATAAGTGACTGTGTAAAGTTGATTTTTTTAATTTTTAAAACAATTTGACAATCTGACTTAACAGAGGTGCATAAATGATAATAGGTTTACTTGTGGCACTTTGTATGTGCAATTCTTGTAGAAGGAACAAATTGCTGGCCTATTGAAATGACAAAAAATGTTTTTTCTCTTATTTCCAGCATTAGTTGCATGAGAGAACAATGAGAAATCTACCTAATCTAACTCTAGAGCGCCTCAACTGTACAAAGACATTGCATGTTCTGATCCTTACTAATGCACAAGATACTCAGTTTTCTTGCAGTACAAAAGGCTACAGCAAAATTCTTGATGAGCAATGTTACTCTGGAAGAGCAAATGTTATAAATGTAAAACACTGCTCTCAAAAGTCTGTTGCATTAACAAAAATGCTGAGCAGATTGTTGCCCTGAAAGATGGCATTCAGATCCCAAGAGCTTCTATTACCAAGTCTCTTGGCAGGATGAGACCTAAACAAATGACATATTCAATCAATCTGTTCTCTACTGACTGACTGTAGAGAGGAGAATCAGAATAATTCTCACAGTTAGATCTTGATTCTGATGGTGAAGCACATATCAAAGACTCAGAGTGGTGAGTCTAGATGACGTACTTGGACATTGCCTCGGTCAGAACTAGGTAGAGCAATACAAACTACTTAGTCCATCAGAATGTATCATTTTTCCATTGGCTCAACAGCAGCCTGAGGTACCAAGTTAAAGCAAGTAGAAGACCAAACCTTATGCATTCATCCTGTTACGTGAATTTCATGATAAATGGGGATTAATTTAACAGGATTTTTTCATCCGTTGTGGAAAGGAGAATGCGGTTGTCTATGTGCCAAACAATGTCATGTATCAGGAGTCGGAATCTCAAATATCTCTAGTCCAATTTCCAGGTCTTCTGGCCTTTGGATTGTTGATGTCTGGACATAGGGCCCAAGATGAATTCTGGAGTCCAGTGGAAGTTTGATATGCTGATGTTGGTGGGAATTGTCCAAGAAATTTGAACTTCCAATGGGTAATTTTGTAACCGTCCCCAAAGGTCTCCCTCTGCTAGTTAGAGTCGTTTGATTAGTCTGACATATTTACTTGAATAGTTGTCCAGTTAGAAAAATCCTAGTCTAACTCTGGGATAACAACACAACTGACTTCCCCAATCGCTCACACTGATCCTTCAGCTCCCCACTTGACACCCCGACTACTTTTCTGGTCCCTTTACAATCCCTGACTTGACTATCCTCTGACCATCTGATTAACATCCTCAACTGCCTGACGGGCACCCCTAGCTCATCCTGAATATCCCAACAGACCGTCCTACCCAGTACCACCTCACTCGCTTGCCACAATGCCACTTGTCTCACCACCCTACTCAGTTACGCAGTAGCCTCAGCCAGCCTACTGCATTCACCCATTTGGAAACCTTTATATCGGACACTTAAATTCGCCATATAGCAGTCAGTGCTGCAGGAAGGAAATATGGCTTGGCCTTGTACCTTTTGCATCTCCTGACACTTCGGCAACTCTTTAGCTCAGGATAAAATCCAAATTTCTAAAGAATCAGGGCCAGGAACACCCAGCCAGAAATGAGGAGCCACTTTAGATGGACAAAAATAAGAGCAGAGCAGCAGTCAAATGATGATTATGACTCTGCGGAAGATTGGGGCCATCAAACGTCAATATTAGCACAAATAGATTTTATCAGCAGAATTTAAATATCTGTTCCCAATTTACAATTGTATCTATTCCAGGTATTAACCATAACTTTTAGGCAATATTATTGACTTGGATATCAACCTCTCTGAATTATTTTTGAATTGAGCAGAAACATAATGATAATAGTTCCCTGGTGCATTCTGCATGACAATGCCTAGACCAACCACAGTCAATGGGCCAAACAACTAGCCCCCTGTTTCATGCAGTATAAATTGTTGTTCCCTTAGAAATTTGGCATTCTTGTGTTTGTCCTGATGAATGCAAAATGAAAAGCTTCGATAGCATGTCTCTTTTTTCAGCAACATTCAAATTCTGTGCTACCAAGTGACAATATAAATATTATTACATAAATGGTTTACTGTCTATTCTTCAGCATGATTGAACTAAGCAGTATTAGTGCCAGTTAAATTCAAATTATTGCTTTAAACATCAGTTTGAATTAACAGTCTGATTTTAGGATATGTATTACACTAAATAGTAAGTGTTCAGTTAATTATGTTCTCATCTCATTAGTAGTTCTCACCTTTCTGCAGCAACCTTTCTCTTAAGAAATTGTCAAGTTATTTGCATTCAAGGCCAAATGGTTCTGTTCAAAGTTTACTGAATCCTTGCATAATCTGCATCATCCAACTTCCTAACCTCAGCAATTAACTGAATGTGCCAATCCAAAAATTTGAGTTGACTTCATTCTTTCTTAGCATGCATAATGCAGATTATATTAAGAATGCAAAAAAGAAGATGCCCACTTCTTAGGGCTGTAATAACTGCTGATGTTAAAAGTAAAATCCAATATGAAATGCTGTTGTGCTCTGTGTTTGAGAAATGCTAAGTTTTTCATGCTTGGAAGTGTTTCATTTGATTTGAGTTTTACTTCCATAAGAGATGCATCACAGCAGTAATTTGTTTGCTGTAGTGGCAATTCTGCTTTCAAAATTCTAACTGCCATTTTTTCACAAATGTTGAGAAACCTGAATCACCATGAGAAGCAATGTCAGCATTGCTAAAGACCTTCTAGCTTCTACAAAAACTGGTAAAAAGAGTGAAATAAAATCATCAAACGACACTGCTCTCTCCACAAGTCATTAGTTTTCTGTCTTTACAATCTCTCCGCCTTCACAATTTATTAATCTGCAAAGTTTTCAGGTTTTCGAGATTAGAAGCGCAGAGGTGAAACGTTCTGTTTTTTTATTTAATGGTTCCCTATTAAGTCATCTTGCATCTTGATGTTGAGCTGTAACTGTGCATCGGATAAAGATGACATTATTGCAAAGGCACCATGTAAGAACAAGACTGAAGGTTACTTTTAATTGCAGTGTGTGCTGATTTGGAAAGACCAAGCCTAAACTCTAACCATTGATTGCCTAAGTCTTCCACTGATGCAATGTTTCTCAGTGCCATGGCAATCCATTGCAATGTAAATCACATTTTCAAGACTTACAGTATAGAATATGGGTAAATTTGGTCTTTCACGGTAATGTCAAAGAGGATTACCAGCTACTTTAAACTTTTATTCAATTCTTTTGAAAGTGAAATCGCTGCTGATTCATTATTGCTTGGTGTACATTATCATCACAGACCAATTTCATTTTCAATGTTTATACAATAATGCATAATGAATTTATAACACATAAAGGCCCAGATCTTACTCTTTTCCAAAATTGGAAAACATCTTTTGCTTAACAAGACTTCTCATCGTCACACACCACTCCATACAAATGAGCCCCTGATCCCAGCCAGTCTAATGGCCTCAGGATTATTGGTCCCAATTTTGCAGTTGTAATGGTGGTGAAATTGCCAGCTTTCATCATTATTATAACTAAGAAACAGAATTTTTTTGGCATCTAAATACAGCTTTGAAACATGGAATCCAAAAGTTGCTCCCCGTAATTTTCTATCCTTTCACAGGCACACAGTTGACATTCCTGCATGTCACCAGAAAGCATTTGGATTGATGAACTTCCACTTTTATGGTATTAATACTGCTATTAAAAGCCTTTGAAAAATGTTGCACCCTGTTGACAAGGTGGAATTAGAATTTTAATTGTATATGAATGATTTTTGATCAACCTTACTGACCCTGAAAATCAAATTTTATATTTGTGGAATGCCAAAGTATTCCACAATGATTAAAAAAGAGTTTCACAAATTTAAACATTTTTAAATATATACTTAACATTTCAACTTATAAATTAGTTACATTTCTACCGTCTCAGGCTTTACTCAATTTTCAATGTTATGACTAAGAAATGGAAGATAATCAGTGGTAATTATTTCCTGATTCGCAGGATGAAAATTCTTCAATATAATTGGCTGTTTAATGTGCTTGACAATGGCATTGCTCCTGAATGTCAAGGTAGCCCTTAAGTTGGTATAGGAATAAAAATTGCTTCAGGAAAGGGAAATACAGGTCAGAGAAGTACTAATTTTCATGGATAACAAAATGTGTAGCTGGAGGAACACACCAGGCCAGCAGACATCAGCTTTCCTGCTCCTTTGATGCTGCCTGGCCTGCTGTGTTCCTCCAGCTCCACACTTTGTTGTCTCTGACTCCAGTATCTGCAGTTCTTGCTGTCTTACTAATTTTCATGTGTAGATTGCTTCAAGGTCTGTGCAAATGCCATTGCTTCATCACTGGCCATCCTATTAAAATATTCCTGACATATTTCCTAGTCTCCAACCCGGAGACTATAAGCAGTTGGTGAACAGATTGCAGTAGCAGGCCTTGCAGCATTGCTAGCACCAAAGTAATATTTATAACCAGGTATAGGCAGGCATTCCAGACATCCATCATTGCTATGCATCGACTTATTCTAGTCTCATTTTCTACTCCTACCAACTCCTGTTTTGCCAATACATTTTGGAAGAAGGGTTGAAGATCTGCGCCAAAGTGTTTTAATCAGAATGATTATCATGCCTTTCTTTTGGTATACATGGATTTTTTTGTTCTGTTACAATTTCATGAAATAAAGAGCCTGCTTGAATGACATTTCATATCTAAGTCTGTAACATTGGCCCAGACTAGCAAAAAAGTAGTTTTCCAGAGTATTTAACCATCTAGAAATGTATATAATTTAGGCAAGAATCTGGACAGCTAGAAGAGAAAGATTAGCTTCATTTTAACAAGCCAGACCAGATTACTTGTATGCCAGATGTGAAAAAAATCATGTTGTCCCCTGCATGACTTCTATGTCATTTATCTGTGCTCAAGTAGTATTCTTTCATCTACTAAATGTTTCTCTGCGTAAAATGTTTTATACAGCAGTTAAACATTCATCGTGCTAGTTTCCTAGTCCAACATTGAGATGGAGTTGCATCACAGAGATGAAAGTAATCAGACTAGTTCCTGCAATAGGCTGATTAGATTGAGTGATTAACTTGTTCTTGCTGTTGCATCGTTATGTTCTGATGTAAGATAAATTGTGTTCCCTGCATCTAACATGTGTTCTTTTTCTATTTTGGATGTGGCTTATTGTTTTGCATCTGCATTGCCGTATCTGAAACCTATCCAGTACTGGAATCTGTCTTACACAGAACTCTAAGCATTTTACAATGGTTGGAAGTCTAGGTCTGATCTTTTTGAAATCAGCATACCTATATTTTAAAGGGAACTGGGAGATTTGTATTTTCTTATCAAATAGTTCCACAGTCATTTTTTTTACATATTATTCAAGGCATAAAAAATGGTTCTTGTGCCATCTAATTAATTCCTTCATCAGTTGCCACTTTATAATTTTTTATGATGCCTCCCTGAACTCTTTCTTCCCTTTCATTTTATTGTTTAAATCATACGAATTGATGGTTAAATTATCTGTCAAAAAGTTAGAGTATTTTGGTTCAGCTATGAGAAGAAGTACACTTAAACCACGATTGGCACAACGGTGAAATTGATCAGCCAGGTCAAATGCAATATCAAAATTAATGTATGTGTGACTATTTAAAGTTAGCGTGAAAAACTCATTTGGGAACAGGCAGAACATTTCAATCGAGAAATGCCGTTGAGTCCAATGTGGGAATAAGCGTTGTGATATGTAATCAACCAATGCCCAAATAAAGTAATGTAGGCAGCTCACCAGTTGGCTGCTGCCTGCCTATTAAAATGATAAGTAAACATCCTGGCTTTAAAAATGCTGTATGCCTTAGAAAGGGTCCCAAGTTCTTGAGAGGCTAATACCACTTAACGCCAGCCTACACCACCAGTCTGCACCTATTGGTGTAAGATGCAATCTGACAACAGTATGTGGTGGAAGTGGAACTAGAAGGTCAGAGATCTGCCCCAAGGCTCTTCAGTGGTGCAGTGATCCTGGACAGAAGGAAGAAGATCCTTCTCCCTTAAGGAACCAGGGAACACTGCCGACAGACATTACAAAGGCAGTGAAGCAGAAAGGCATCACAGTCAATACATCAGTCTAGCTCAAAGGATTTTGGTTCAGTGCTGCAAGAAGTTCAGTGGTCTCACATGGGTTATCAAGGTCAGTGAATGCATCTTAAAATGTTATATTCTTACAAATGAACCACCAGCCTCACACAACATGCAATTCACCACCACAACCCTGATACCTTTCAACAGTCTCTATCAAGCTCAGGTTAAACCTAATGTTTATTTTCCTGCTTCACCCTCACTGCTGCAAGCTGCATTGTCACATTTCACAGCTTGTATACACTGCCAGCTATTCTGTTATTGGGTTTCCGTTCTTCGCTTTTATGTTAACTTTCAAAACATGAATGCTGAGACTGGGTTTTACTGACAGTGACTCTGGATGATTTATTTAGAGGGCAAATAGATACATCACCATTCTATAAGCAGCATTTATATAGCTTGGTCTCAAGCTGGTTGACTAACTGATATTCCAGATGGATTACAAAGTAGAGCAATGGCTATTCAAGATGGAGCTGATACCTTTATAATGGAATATCACATGACACAATGTCACACTAACATCAGTACTGTCTTAAAGATACATGTGTTAACACAACAACCCCTTTTTCCTTCAAGAAATAGGATTTCTCCATGAGAAGCTTATTCAAGGGTATAGATCAAAATAGCAGAGATGCATTTACATGCATTATCTTTACACTTTGAGATAATGATTTGGTAGGCATGTAATATAACTGGATTAAATTCTTGTACCATTCTCAGGATGTTGTTGCACAATTTTTCCCTGTTGTGTGTTGCCTGCTAACGTAGATTGATGTGAACTGTTCACTGTGAATATATTGTCATTTGGTGTTAACACAATACTTTGTTTATGAATTATTGTCTTGGGTTACTGTGGATTATTGTATGCAGTTTGAATGTGGCTTCTGTTTCATCTTAGACCATTGCTCATGGCATTCTCATAAAATCTGTGCTTTTCTCGCTGTCCTTCCATGCATCCAAGTATAGGAGTCAAGTCTTGTGCTTTTATATTTTGACCAGACGGAAAGTGAAGTAATTGACAATATGCTGTTCAATTATGATCCTTTACCATTGTTTCTCTTCTTTTCATCAAAGGAGTTATGTCAATACTGTTAGTTATGAAGCATATGAGATGGAAAGACAATACAAACTTATCTTACAATCATACGAGTTAGATGAAGGTAGGCCCTTGTCTTGAGGTGCAACTCACAAGTTCAACATAGCAATGCCGAAGTCTTGACGACTTATTTTATACTTCTTGATATTTGCCTTCGCTGTGTGCAATATGCTGTGCTAGACCATTGAGTTATGGATAATGTAGAAAGGAGGTAACAATCTGACACCTCAATTTCTACACATACCTTGGAAAGGCTTTCTATGTACTGAGAACCATCGTCTGATATGATTTGCAAAAAATAGCAGTTAATGTGACAATAACTGTGGTACTGGAAGTATCCTTGACTTGTCTGATGAAACAAAATTTGCTGAAGTGATATGTCATCAATATATCATATTGTGCCTGGACTTAAAATAGGTTTGGAGCAATCTTAAACCATGGTGCAGAGGAAATTTCATGCAGCACAACTGGTTTTTTTATACTGCTGGAATTGATGAGGTTGGAATGACACACACTTTTGTATCAATCAATCTGTATCATTGTTGATGCCAGGCTAATTTACAGATTCGCATGCCAATCCTTTTGGTTTTCTCTTAACCTGCATGACCAATATGAAGATGGCTGACCATGTCTTGATGAAAGATTTTGGAAATAAACATTGTTTACCTTTAAAAATGACATTTCTTCTTATCTATAACTCCACTCCATATGGCTAAAATGAACGTCCATGTTTGGGAACCTCCTTAATGTGTCAAGTATTTGTTAATGACACGTTTTAACTCTTGTAGTTGATCATCGTCATGTTGGATATATTCTGCATGATTATGAACAAAGTGGAGTTTGTCCATGATCTTTGGTGTCTCAGCAGAGGTTTTTGCGATATGTGATCTTCACAACGCTGTGCCATTTGTGTGGATATGTTTCACTCAGGATGTGTAACAGGATAGTGTTGGCATTGCATCTATGTTAATGTTGGCTCACAGTTCATGCTGTTGTTTTCTGGGATACATAATCTGGCTCATAGTGAATTTTTGAGCTTTTCTAATGTTGTCAATGTGATGTGTCAAAATGACCAATGTATAGTATGGTTCGGATCAAGAATATGCTATGTTAGAATTATTTGGGTACATGTAGACAATGTGCTCCAAGGGTCTTTTGTGTTGAACTTGAGTTGACCTTCTTATGTCTTGCGTTTCCTGATGATT
>JAHRHZ010000271.1:13200081-13216057 GCA_024137785.1 Ginglymostoma cirratum | reverse complement strand
AACCCTTCTTCTGATGAAGGGTTTAGGCCCGAAACGTCAAGTTTTCCTGCTCCTATGATGCTGCTTGACCTGCTGTGTTCATCCAGCCCCATGCTTGTTATCTCGGATTCTCCAGCATCTGCAGTACCTTTTATCTCTAAACATGAGTTAGTTGCTTTATTAACTTTCTTCACTATTGCTATTATTGAAGTGTGATCAAGAGCTTGAAAGTGGTGTTGTCCTGTAACAATGGCTTCTAGCACTCTCCCAGCAATGTATCAATAGTGTGTCATTTGGTTTTGTCTGACTGTTTTTTAGAATAACTTGATTCATTTTGAAGCTATTACCAATTTCATGAGACTTTCAGCGAATCCTTCCTTGCTGAAGTCACACTATGAACATTTGCACCAATATCTGCCGGCAAACTGGTCAATTGTTTCACACAGTTACTGGCTGTGAATCATAAGCTCAAACCTGCAAATTCAGAACTTTGTCCTAATCTTAAACTGATGCTCTGCGAGCTTAAAAAACTTCTGGAGCCTTTTCAGTCATTGTCAGAGAAACCTTAAGAATAAACTCTAATCTTAATCTTCTAGAGCTATGAGGAGGCTTAGAGCTTTCTTTTCATGGTCAACTATTTGATAGTGAATGAAGCAAAGTATTGCCTTTTGTTGGAATAATTGGAATTTTGCTGTGACGTTCATGGCTTACCATCCATGTTGAGAAATTTAACCTCCATTGTGGCTTATATATTATGCATTTGCAGCAACTTCACTGTGTGTTTGCAGAAATGTCTGCAAAATTATTTCTGAGTGCTGAGATTCACTGTACTACTTTACAGTTGCGGTTACTATTTCTTTTTACTGTTGAGAGACAGATGGTTGCATCTGGTTTGGGTAGAGAGTGGCAAATTGATGACTGTTGCTGACTATGGATTGCAATCCCATTGACTTCAGTTAAGACGACCACTATTTGAGCCAAGAGTAGGAAATAAAATCATACATATCTTCCTTGTGTTTCACTCCTCTTCCTAAAAATTAAATTAGTGGAATCAAGTGAAGATTTGGTGGCAGATAGCCTAGAAAAGCACTGAGGGTAGTACTGACATCCCATTCGCACACTGGCTGAGAACTGCTACCACAGTAATGTTAGTTTGCCCTGTTACAAAAGGTATTCAGCTGATATTGAAAATGTGGACCTTTTCTACAAATATCACATGGCACCATGTCATACTGATGTCATCAATCAGCTGTTAAAAGTACAAGCTTGCCTGATTATAAGTATGTGCTATATCACAACAAACATGACAAGAACATCAGCCGAACATATTACAACCAACTCAGAGGCACAAATGGGGTCTAATGCGGCTGCATATCCTCACCTTATTGAAGGGGATGGTGCTGGCTATCATTGGTGGGACCATGACTGAGGATATGACCAACAGTGAGTGCAACCATGAAGTACGATGGTATGTTTCTGCTTAAACGATTTGGTCATATTTAATTCCTCCTTTATTCTGCAATCTCTTCCGACATAGACGCTAGAGATGCACTTCATATTTCCCAATTCCTTCCTCTCAAGCCTGGCACTTTTCTCGCCACCTTTGTACCTGTATCCTTTCAGATACACAGTACTGTCACATGGCAAGGCAGTGGTGAGGAAACCTAAAGTACACGAGGAACAAAAGACTGGTGAGGAATAAAGACTTTCATTCATTAACACAGTTACAGCCACCAGGACAGGTAACTTATGTAGAATGACATGGAGATAGATAACAGGTCTCTGGGCACATGTGGGCTGTCACTGTGGCAAAGGAGAAGCATGCAAGGCTGCCAGACGGTAAACTCGCTTAAAGGTTATGTAGTGTTGGATTCAGATAAGGACAGAAAAAAGCTGGTGGACATGCATGAAGAAATGCTTGATGCATTGGCAGATCTGCCAAAAGGCTTGTTGTCACTGTCAAGGAATCCCATTCCAATTTGGCACAGGATTTTGTACAATTTGGAGTGTACTTTTTCCAGTTTCTAAGTGATAGCCAAGTCTATGAAAGTCTTATGGACTTAACGATGATTCAGTGTCTACTGGTTAATGCTTTGGCTTCTATTGTAGCATCAGTGGATGCAACCCAAAATCTATGTGCTGCAATCAGACTGCAAAATCAAAAATGTGGGATACCAGTGCAGGAAGAGGTTTTCACAGTCTCACAGCAGCTCAATAATCTGTCATTGGTAGCCTTTCAATAGCCAAGCTGCATCCACTGGGGTAGAATTGCACAGAAGTAATAGACCAGGCAATGCTATATGTAAGACAGGCAATGAGAGATTACATTGCCCTATTAACGAACCATTGTATGAAATATTAATTGCTTTTTTGCATAAAGTTGGTATTGAATTTTTTTGCCAGCTTTTATTTCAGCAGCATGGCCAAGAGGACACTGTAATAGTTTGTAACGGAGGGATTAGAAGATGTGGGACTGATGTGCAATGGGTGTTGGGCTTGTGATCTCAGCACCACCGCCAAATTAGCTGAAATAGAGATATGTTGGCAGCCTCCTCCTTTATAAATCCTGAGCTGTTCATTATTTCTCTGGTTGCAGGGGCTTTGCCCTCGTGATAGCTATATTTTGGGCAGTACAATATTCCACCATAAATTAGGATACATCCAGGAGAGGACAGTCCAGGAATTGAAATGTTTCCCAGTTCTGGGTCCTCTTTTGTTTGTCATTTATATAAATGATTGGATGAGAATATAGAAGGCATGGTTAGCAAGTTTGCAGATAACACCAAAATTGGTGGCATTGTAGACAGTGACGAAGGTTTCTAAGATTACAAAGGGATCTTCATCAAATGGGTCAATGGACTGAAAAATGGCAGATGGAGTTCAATCTGGATAAATGCAAGGTATTGCATTTTGGTATAACGAACAAGGGTAGAGCTTATGCAGTTAATGTTAGGGCCTTGAGTACCGTTGTAAAACAGAGGGACTTAGGGGTGCAGGTACATAATTCTTTAAAGGTTGCGTCACATTTGACAGGATGGTTAAAATGGCATTTGGCATGCTTGCCTTCATAGCTCAGTCCTTTGAGTATATGATTTAGGATATTATACTGAGTTCGTACAGGACATTGGTGAGGCCTCTTCTATAATATTGTGTCAATTTCTGATAGCCAAGTTATGGGAAGGACATTACCAAGCTAGACAGCGTTCAGAAGTGATTTACCAGGTTGTTGTCAGGTGTGGAAGGTTTGAGTTATAAGGAAAGGCTGGATAGGCTGGGACTTTTTCCAATGGAGCTTAGGAGGTTGAGAAGTGACCTGCTAGATAAAATGATGAGAAGTACAGATAGAGTTGATGCTAGTTTTCTTATCCGTAAGATGGGGAACTTCAAGACTGACATATTTTTAAGGTGGGAGGAGAGAGATTTTAAAAAAGACATGAGACAATTTTTTTACACAGAGGGTAGTTCGCGTGTGGAATGAACTTCCTGATGAAGTGGTGGATGTGGATACAATTACAGCGTCTGAGAAACATTTGGATGGATATGTGAATAGGAAAGGTTTGGAGGGATATAGGCCAGGAGCAGGCAGGTGGGACTAGACGAGTATGGGATTATATTCGGTGTGGGCTGGTTTGACCAAAGGGTCTGTTTCTGTGCTATATGACTGTATGACTCCATTACTCTATGACAATGTGTTCTCCCATGGAAGACGAGACTCCATTGTACACACACTGCCCACATGTGGCTGGTTTGTGGAGTAGTTTCATAAGCTAGGCGGAAAGTAGTTAGGCCTTGTCACCCAGCACCCTCTCTTATTTGATGTGCTGAAGAAAGACTGACAGAACAACAGGATGCTTTAGAATAAAAGCATCATGATTGCTGTCAGAGTATGATTGCACTGTCTGTACGTTCACCAAATGGTAAACTTTGCAGTTATGGTACACCTCAACATTGATATCCAGTACATACAAAGTTATTTATGCGTAATTGATAGCACCGTGCATCATAAAGACGTACACCATCATGGCAAAGCCATTTTCACCCTCTACCTGCTTTTCTCTACCTTCAGGAAAAAACACAATTAATTCTTCTTTCCTCACATGAAGAGTTCTGTCAGCTTTATAGTGCACCAGTAGACAACAAACGAGGAGATGTTTCATATGTCACCAGCTCTAGCTTGGACCTTAGTAGCATCAAAACCTCTGATAATGACATCTTTGCCCTGGTCTGAGCTTATAGATCTGGTTGCATTAAGCAGCATTGTTCTGTGATCATCTCCTTCGTAAAACACTGTTGAAGCTTACACCACTTCTTGGGTGTGAAGGTAAGAGAAATGCTTCTAGAAGCTCCTAGGTGCATAAGAACTCCTCAAAGAGTCCCTCTCTCCCTTCTGCTCCTACTTCCTCTGCAAGAATCTTGCCTTGTTCTTTGCTACCTCTGCTTCATCTACATATTATGCTCCCACTCAAAGAGAAATACGACTGTAGAATCATAAATAAGAGCAGATGGTTTGACCAGATGTTACCAATTTTAACCCCCAGCTCATCATTATGTTAAGTGGAGATTGTATGTACCTTGCGGTTAGGGGTATTACATGTTGCTTAGCCATTAATCTGCTGTGAATTTGCAAGCTACACATTTGGAAATTCATTAGTTTCTGAAGTGTCTGCTTCATAACTTAAACTGGGTTTTACTGCTTTAAGTAAAACAATTCACAGAATTAATCAATCCTTGATGAATGATTGGTTATTTTAACATTATCATTAACATGACCCTAAGGAGTTTTAAAACTTCTTAAATTGCCAGGAGAAATTACTCAGCAACTAACCTGCAAGTTGTTGATGAACCTTTTAAAGTAGTGGGAGCGGGTCTCCTTTTCTGCTGCTCAAATGTACAAGTTTCGCTGAGTCCATTAGTTGTGTATTGAGATTTATAATGAGCAGCATGTTTAGAAATACAGCAATATAATCAAGAAGAGTCATCATAGTTTCATGAAAGAGAAATCGTCCTGACAAAGTCATAAGAATTCTTTCAGAATATAACAATTTAAAGGTACCATAGTCCTAGAGGACTATAGGCTGCTCTCTCATCAAACAAAGATGACTGGTAGTAGCTTAACCTGAGGGTCACCGTGCCTCAGATGAGGGGAAATGTTGAGAAGGAAAGTTCTTCATGATAACCTTAGCTGGTGTGGAAATTAAACCTCCACGATTGGCATCATTCTGTACTGGCCGTAACACTCAGGATAGATGAAGGTGAAGCAGTAGATTTAATATATTTGGATTTTCAAAAGGCATTGAATAAGGTACTCCACATCAGGCTACTTAATAAGGCAAGAGCTCATGTTGTTGGAGATGTTTTATTAGCATAGTTTGAGGATTGACTAACTAATAGAAAACAGAGAATTGGGATAAGGGGCATTTTCGGGATGGCAACCTTCACCAAATGGAGAGTTGCAAGAATAGTGCTGGGGCCACAATTATTTACAACATACACTAAAAACTTGGACAAGGGAACTGAGTACAGTCACTAAATTTGCAGAAGACACAAAAATAGGTGGCAAGAAAAGAATTAACCGAGTCATCAAAGAGCCTGAGAGGGATGTGGACAGGTTAGGTGAGTGGGGAAATGCTTGGTATGTGGCATATAACATGAGAAAATGTAAGGTTGTGTATTTTGGCAGGAAAAACTGGCTGAATGGGCTACTCCTGCTTCTATGTCTTATAATGTTGTGGTTAGTGATGGCATCAGATCAATGTTACCCATGCTGATTGATGTTGCAATCTGTTGCACCTCATATTTGCACTGCCTGTGCTAATAACCTCACCTAGATAGCATTCTGCAGGCTGCAGATGTCACTTCAATTCCAAAATACCACCTACATCTATGGACATTGTGGAGTTTAACTCTGTGGTCATCATTTTTTAAAACAAGGGGAAAGGAGGAAGGAATTCTGAGATACTGATTCAAAGTGTCTTTCCTAAAGCAGTGCAAGGTTTCATTCAGTAGCCCTTAACAGATCTTTCCCGATTGTCTTGTCAGTCACACTTTTGCAACAGAAATTAGCTCAAAAGGAAGAATACAGCCTAAACTACCAAAAAAATCAATAAAGGAATGATAATTTTAATGTTAACAATTATAAATTTTGTATTTAAGAAATGAACTTAACTTACAAGAGTTGGAATACGTACACACCTTTACGTAATTTAACGTGTAATATTAAGTTATGAATAAAATAGAAAGTCCATTCATCTCGCAGAATAAACAATTAAAACAGTGAGCATTGTAAATTGAAATTACTCATAATGATATGTTACTTTACTGGGTTTATACTACATTCTATCCCACATACCAATCAAATATTTTTCATTAATAATCACCAAACAGTTAAAAGTATGGAACTTCTTCAACAAACTTCTCTTATCCAAAGAACAATGCCTATCAAGTAACGGACAGCCTGAGTCTGAATGCCACGTCTTATTTCAGAAATTCCAATTTTGTATATGACTATGTTCCTCTGGTTGCCAGTATAAATGGGAAAGTTATTGCCTCTATAATTTAACTTCCTCCATTTTATTATTGCCTCAGCTTATCAGTTCATGTTAACAACTAAAGAAATATAGTGATAACAACCTTCATCGAAACTCTGACACTGAACAGCTTTTCAATGTGTAACTCTCTCTGCCATTCACATAAAATAGCACCAATCATATTATTAAAACACAAAAGTAAATTTTGGTAAATGGTGAATATTAAATAAAAATAGAAGATCAAGGAATTACACATCATGTCCATTTTGGGTAGCACCATTCTTGTTTTTACATATGTTATATTACCTCATCATTAACTGTTACTTATCGTCTTATAAACTTGTCCAGCTATTGTGTTGTTAAATGTTAAATGTTGTTACAACCACACATCACCAATACATAACAATCAACATCATCACCAGGACATTTCCTATAGGTAAAATAAACATATTTGAATTAAGTCATCCTGTGCACTCAAAATGTAGCTTTTTAAGAGAGATTTTAAAGCTGATAATTTTATCAGGGTTTAGTTTAAAATTATACACCATTTTTGTATTTAGAGCCCATGAGAGATTTGAGAACTACAACTGATACAATGTTAGTCCAAATCCAACATCCTTTATTAGCAAGAAAATTTCAAGTACTTCCCAAATTATTTCACCAGCAATAAAACTGTTAAAACCTGAAAAAGTTATTAAAGCAATTTTAGCAAACACAGTTACTCCCAATGTAGTCAGTCTAAGTTGACAGCAGTTAACTGATTCTGACTTGCATTAGACTGATATTTTCTTTAGCAGACTTCTCTACTTGTTTGATCTGTTTCAGATGGGGCCATAGCCACATTTTTATCCTTTGGCTGTTGAGCAACTGTTCTCATGTTGAACCTTCTTCAAGCCTTTGACTAGTTTTGAGAGTACGTGATTTATTGGGCCACATCAAGCTCAATTTTATTTCAAAATATTGTGTATATTTCGTTTATTTTCCATAGCTGGTTTCTTTTGACCTGTTTAGCCAGACAATATCCTATGTCCTCAAAGGTGCACTCATAGCTTTCAGATGAGTGTGTGAGTGCCAAAGTAATGAGCGTCAAAGGTCACTTGAGAAAACATACTAGAAAAAACTTTTTTTTGGCAATCTTGAAGTTACAACATGTTACCTCAAGAACTGTCAGCTTATTTCCATTTCACCTTTGCAATAATTTTAAGCATTATCATGTACATTCCTGTAACAATTATGCCATCACAAAAAAGCTCATTATCTAAATGTTGCCTTTTTACATGCTTCCAGGTATCTAATTATTACAGATTATTCTTACTATCCAGTGAAATTTTATTACATATTGTACAATTATGTTACACTGCAACTGCATAACAATGAATAAGGGCAAAAGTTATCACTTTTTTTGACTGACATGATGTGAAAAGACTCCAACATATTTGATATTGTAATTACCAAAACACATCTTTGAAACATTTTAAGAAAAGTTTGCTGATCCCCATGTAAGTTTATGATGTCCATGGCTCTTTGAAAGTTGCATCACAGGTAGGCAGGGTGGTTAAGAAGGCGTTTAGCATGCTTACCTTTATTTCTCAGGCCATTGAGTAAAGGAGTTGGGATGTCAATTTGTACAGAATGTCGATGAGACCATTTTAGAGTACTGTGTACTCTTCTGGTCGTCCTGCTATAGGAATTATATTATTAAATTGGAAAGGGTTCAGAAAGATTTACCAGGATGTTGCTGGGACTGGAAGGTTTGAGTTTGATCATCGGCTGGGATCTTTTTCACTTGGAGGTTGAGGGGTGACCTTGTAGAGGTTTATAAAAACCTTTGGGGCATAGATAAGGTGAATAGCAAAGGTCTTTTCCCTAAGGTAGGGAGTTCAAAGCTAGGTGGCATATTTTTAAGGTGAGAGGAGAAAGATTTAAAAGGGACCTGAGGGACAACTTTTTCGCACAGAGGGTGGTTTGTATGTGGAATGAACTGCCAGAGGAAGGTACAGTTACAACATTTAAAAAACATTTGGATAGGTACATGAATAGGAAAGAGAGGTTTTCTAGATGATGCAAGATTTTGATATTGTGGGGAAAAGAGACACTTCTCTTTTTTCATTGTTGTCAGTATCTAGAACTCTACCTAAATAATTTTAGAAGGGAAACAGATTTGAGGATGAGAAATTTGAAGTTACATCGGTTTGGGTCTAAGCACAACTGTGTTTTCCAACAGGCGCATTGAGTCCAATGCTCTGTTCCTGTGTTGCATGCTTCAATAATACCCCCTTCAGATTACCTCTCACTATTTTGTTCTCATTGAAATAGAAGCCAGGTTATACAACTTTCCTTTATTATTCAGCTCTCTCACTGTCAGTACTATTCTGTGGAGCAGAAATATGTGCCTTCCTCTACAAAGACCAATCCATTCTTCCTGAGGAGCAGTGCATATGTTTAAGCTCTCAAAGGAGCATCAGCAAAGTCCAGCAACAAGATTTGCTGCAATAAAGTTTGTTGTCATGTGATTTTCATTTACCATATTCCAGCCAAACAAATTTGCTTAAGGCATGTTCCCATTCAACTTCAGTCGTCTTTGTGCCAGGCGCATTCTCTGATGGCTTTCAGCAATAAAATGCTGCAATAGTAGGCTTGATTTGGAGCATGTAGGAACATATTTGTTAATAGGTTTTAAGCCATTATTTCATGGTTTACAAAAAGGGGAATTTTTTTTCTAAAGCAAACTTTGAAGGACCATTTGAACATGCTAACAAAGTAATAAGCCTTTGCTTTTGGCATAGGTGAAATAAACCCAATAGCCACTCGGCTGCAAAAAAGTATTGATGGTTACATTAAACACCTTTTAGAAAAATAGTCAGTAATGTTTCCGTCATTGAGTACAAATTGGGTACTTCTTTATTTTAGATTCTTTTCAAATAATTTACGGAACAGTGCAAACCCATTTAAAAGAAAGTCAATTGTGCTGTTCATTTACCTCCTTCTTTTGTCGGATTTTGCCAAAACATATAAAAATGGACTGGACTAGTGGTATCCAGCTCCTTAGTCCATCAGAATACACTTAAACTAATAGTCTGTGCATATTGAAAGAAGTGAGCATCTTCTAGGATTAGATTTCATTAATGTTCCCAAAACATAGACATTGCACATTATGTAACATCTAAAGAGACAACATGCATTTCTCAATGCAGAGTATTAAAAAAAACAGAATCATGCAACTTTTTTAGAATGCCTCATGTGGTTGCAAGAAATGTCCCCAACTTAGGTTTGTTGTCATTTTTTTTTCAAATCTTCAAATGATTAATACTTCCCAAAATCTGTATCTCAATGTTGATGTAAAGTTGTGCTGTGCATTTTGTCAATGGACCTGCCTAAAATGAAACAATGACAATGCTAGGCATTGCCTAAATGTTCTCAATCCAGACCTGTACACCTATTGTATGTGACTATAGTCATCACAAACTATTGTAGATTCTTTAGGCTCACATGTTTGCTTAACTTACCATGGTAAAAGGAAGGTAAAAGATCCCATTGATCCAATGATATAATTTCAATTGAAATGTTTTGAAAACTTTAGAAAGACCATTAACATTTAGATGATTTCTGCGCTATTTGTTCAATAACACAGGTAGTGAGCCACTCTTTCTTTGGGACATTTTCTCTCAGTTTTACCACGGTAGTCAATGTGGCTGTGAAATTTTAATGGGTTAGAAATGACAAAAACTGTTACAGTGACCTATTGTATAATTTTGTTGTACTGTCATTACTTTTTTGACAGTTTGCATGCCAGTACCAAAACAGCAAGTTTTTTTTTTTCAGGTTATGTGATTTTGCACCCAACAACTTTGTTCACAGACCTTGTAGTCATTTATAATGAGGGTTACCTATATCCAAAAGCATGGGTGCTTTTAATTTATTTCACTTTCTCTCTGCATGGCAACTTTCTAAACCAAACACTGTACTACAGTATTGTGTGATTTGTTGGATGTTAAGCAGTTTGTATTGTGCAAGATTGCCTTAAAAATATTAAAGTACTCATTTTACAAAAGCTGGATTGTTTTAACTGTGTTTAATTTCTGAAGGGTTTGGTCACTGGTCTTTATGGACGATGAAATAAGAATGCATTTGTTTTGATAAAGAATATGGCAACATTTTCACAGAACAGTAATCCACTTATTTTCTTTTCAATCATCTGAACTATCAGTTGTTGCTGAAGATAACATTAAACATGCACAGAACGTGAAATTCATTATCTCAAAATGGGATTGTGTACCACTATAATCAGAACTTATGAATATTATTGTTTCTAACTTGCATCAATGACTGGGTTTCAGAAATATAATGCAAATTGGTGATATTCACAGATGATCCCATTCTCAGAAGGCTGAGGAAAAATAAACTTATACCCTATCACCCCAAAACATTATAGAAAATATCAACTTCAGCCCCGAACATTTGGAAGACTGCTGATTCTTCTTTCAAAAAGCTACATCCCAAGAAAGCATCAGAAAATTTACCCAACTAGTGAACAGCAATAGCAAGTTTCTACTTATTTAACACATTTAATATAATAAATAGCCCAAGACATAATACAAAGGCATTATAAAATAAAATCCATCAATGAGCTATTTATGGAGAGATTAGAATGTGTAGAATATCCTTTATCTTATGGACAGATTAAATGAGATGCCAAAAATTCTTCGTGAAAGAGGCATATTTTAAGAAGTATTTTAAGGGAGGAAAGCGAGGTACAGACACGAAGAGGCTCAGGGAGTGTATTCTACAGCTTAGGATCTAGGCAATTGATCCAACGGGACAGCCAATGGTGGAGCAATCAGAATTGGGACATGTATGAAGCCAGAATTAAAGGAGCACAGATATCCCAGAGATTTGTGGAATCTGAGGGATTATAGCAATAGGGAAGAACAACGTCATGGAGGAATTTTAAAGCAAGGAATTTCATTAAGACATTGCTTGAATGAGAGCTAATGTAGTTTTGTGAGCACTTGCTGTGAGTTAAGGCATGGGCAGTAGAGCTTTGGATGACCACGAGTTTAGTGAGAGTAAAATATGAGTGGCCAGCTAGGAGTGCTTTTGAGTAGTCAAGGCTAAAGTTAGCAAAGGCCTAAATGAGATTTTCAGCAGCAGGTGAGCTCAGACAGGAGCGAAGGTGGGTGATGACACAAAAGTGAAAATGAGTGAAAGTACAAATATGAGGACAGAAACTCATTTCAAGATCTAATGTAACACCAAGATAGCAAAAAAAACTGCCTTCACCTCAGTGTGTCGCCAAGGACAGAAATAGGATCAGTAGATAAGGAATAACATTTAGAAGAGGCACTGAAAATTATGGCCTCCCAATATTCATTTGGAAACATTTCTGCACGTCCGACACTAACTATTGGATAAGCAGTCTGATAACTTAGCAATAATAGACGATTCAGAAAGGTAGTGGTGAGATGTAGGGATAGATTAGTAAGGGGATCAAAGGGTACAGAGAAACAGCAGGAGAATGGGGTTGAGAAACATTTCAGTCATGATCAAATGGCAGAGCAGACTCGATGAGCCAAATGACCCAAATATGCTCCTATATCGTATGGTTTTATGGCCAACCATGTTGAGGGCTGCAGACAGACTGAGAAACATGTGGAGGAAAGTTTATCTTTGTTACCATTACATAGTGAGGAACAGGAAGAAATTGGATTGAAAGGATTCTATCATGGAGTTCCAGGAATGATGAGTAAATAGACTACTACACTTACTATCCTACAGCACCATTGTATCACTGTAAATACTAGATAACAAATGACTATATAAAACTCACGTACACAATGACGGTAGGAACTGCCGATGCTGGAGAATCCGAGATAACAAGGTGTCGAGCTGGATGAACACAGCAGGCCAAGCAGCATCAGAGGAGCAGGAAAGCTGATATTTCTGGTCTGGACCCTTCTTCAGAAATGGGGGAGGGGAAGGGGATTCTGAAATAAATAGGGAGAAAGGGGGAGGCGGATAGAAGATGGATAAAGGAGAAGATGGGTGGAGAAGAGACAGACAGGTCAAGGAGGCAGGGTTGGAGCCAGTAAAGGTGAGTGTAGGTGGGGATTTAGGAGGGGTTAGGTCGGTCCAGGGAGGACAGACAGATCAAGGAGGTGGGATGAGGCTAGTAGGTAGGAGATGGGGGTGGGGCTTGAGGTGGGAGGAGTGGATAGGTGGGAGGACAGGTTAGGGAGGCTGGTATGAGCTGGGCTGGTTTTAGGATGTGGTCGGGGGAGGGGAGATTTTGAAGGTTGTGAAGTCCACATTGATACCATTGGACTGCAGGGTTCCCAAACGAAATATAATATGCTGTTCCTGCAACCTTCGGGTGGCATCATTGTGGCACTGCAATCCTGGGCCTCCTGCAGTGCCACAATGATGCCACCCGAAGGTTGCTGGAATAGGCTAATTCTGCTCCTATGTCTTATGGTCTTATGGACTATGAACTTCTAAAACCATTCACATGGTAAATGGTCCTATACCATGTGTTCTGATGAAGAATAGCTGGACTCACAACATTAACTCTGCTTTCTCCCCACAAAAGCTGTCAGATCTGCTGAGTTTCGCCAGCAATAACAGATTTTTTTTTCAAATCTTTATTTTATATTTACCAGATGTTATTGTGTTTAAAAAATGTTGTATTTTTTTCTGCATTTGCTACCAAGAAAAGTAATAGAGCCAAAAAGAATCCTAATGTAATTTGCTTTGGGAGGACGTGTGGTGTATAGAGTACGTCCCAGTCTTTGAGCCAGAAACTCCGGTTTAAGTGGCTTAAGCCCTACTTTAGGACATGATGGCCAAGGAAGGAGAATTCATAACACAACCAAACGTACAGCAACTTGTAAATCCTTCCAACAATCACCAAATGAAGGTGATAAAATGAGGACAAGATGTCTGGTTAGTCAAGTCAGGGAAAGGCATTTGTGCGTCTACCATCACAATCCATAGCTCCATGTAAAAATGAATACTGCCACAACAACATGGGCTTTTTGGTAGGATGGTATGCCCAGTTGGTTGGAAGACTAATATAGATCAGATTGGTGACAACAGCACAAGGTTTGATCCATCTTCTGGCTTGGTTTAATTCACAAACGGTCTCCTTAACCTACCTATGGTGGAGGTGGGAAGTTCTCAAGAAGAAGATTCCTCCCAAATCTGGAAAGTACAGACAATTGACAGCGAATTGAATCCCAAGGGATTGCTTGAAAAATTGTGTTAAGCAGAGCTTCAAGCTGGCCGTGGAGTCCCCAGTGTAATCC
Source organism: Ginglymostoma cirratum (assembly GCA_024137785.1). Classification (NCBI taxonomy): domain Eukaryota; kingdom Metazoa; phylum Chordata; class Chondrichthyes; order Orectolobiformes; family Ginglymostomatidae; genus Ginglymostoma; species Ginglymostoma cirratum. The sequence continues at coordinate 13,202,250 of JAHRHZ010000271.1, read as the reverse complement.
ACTTTTCCTATAAATGTGCTCAATTCCAAAGTAAAATGAAAAAAACAGTAAATTTATGAAAAATATAATTATTTTCTTCCTTTGATATATTTCCTTCTCTTTCCTGATCTATGCCTCAAAAATGTTGGTGGTCATCTAGGTGGTATATTAGCTCATTCTAAATGTGTAGCTTCTTTACATTCATAAAGCTACGTGACTTCTTTCACTTCCCTATGACAATGGGCTCACGCCAACACTGTTGCCATGCTGAGAGGTATAAAATGCATATACTCAGGTAGCCAAGATGCCAGAATATCTGATCGACACTTCTCCAATACACAAACCTCGGGCTGGTTGTAACTGGTTTCCCTTGAAACTTTGTGACCTCTTTAATCATGGTTTCCACTGTTTTCTGTAGCCGATAGCTACTGGCTACTGTTTAATTTAGTTTGGCCAATTTTCAGTCAGGCCTGATTTTTTTCAAATGTGGGTCAATTTAAGATGTCCAATTTTTCTGGACCATGGTCTTTAATAACACCAGCCTTGTTTTGAATTGGTCCACCTGCTGAACTATTAGTGACCCAGCATCTTTGCATGGATGACTTCTCTTTCCAACCAGATTGGACAAGAGATGGAAATAGTCACTGGTGAAATCACTTTGAATTACATTAGCAGAACATTCTCATTGCTATAATCAGCCATTGCCATCGTCTTCCTTGCTGGGGAGCATCTCTGCTCTAGAATGCTTAAAAAAAACCCATTGGTGGAATCACCCACTCCTTAGTGGTGTATTTTTTTTTAGCTTCACAAAAGGTTTTTCCAATTGTAGGAAATTCGCTTTCTCTCCGATAACAAACATTTTTAACAATCTCACAGATTTAACAATTTTAACAGGATTTGAAAATCCTTTCATAGGAAGATCTTGTTGTCAAATGATAGTTTGCCAAGCCACGATTTCATGTGGCAGTGTGGTCTACCTCTGCTCTGATTGGTTGGTGCAGTTATATAACAAATTTGCAATCGTCTGGCTAAGCTGGAGTTATCAATTTAGAAGTCTGTTTTAACATGGGCGCTGTTCTATTGGATTTGCTATTCTGTTGGCAGGAATCTCTTGCAACTTTGACGCAATTGAATTTTGGGGTATTTTGAATTTGACTCAGCACGATTCCACTGTATGTTAATTGAAATCAAAACTCTGAAGCAGTCCTTTAACTAAAAATACAAGTTTCTCTGTCCATCGAGATCAACCAATAATTCTTTTTAAGAAGAGTTATTGACAAAAATGTTGCTCTTCTGTTAGAATTCAACCAAAAATCTTTGCTTCTACATTTTGGCCTTTGATCTTATGCTTTAGAGCTAATCTTTTGGAGGTGACAGAGTCAGTTACTGTAGTTCTCAGGTTGAGTCAACGCTCTCTTTAAATACAAAGAACATGCCCCTGAACGCTCATCATTTTAAGCTTGAGAAGATCCAATAGTAATTTTGATAGGATATCGATACCTGAAATGGTATTTGGATCAAAGATGTTATTTCTTCTACAATTATCCTCCTCTCCTAAAGGAAATCTTCATAATACTTTATGATACCTAGGTAACCTTCATTCTCTTAGCCAAAATAGCAAGAATCTTTTGCTGCAAACTTTGGCACATATAATTTTAGTATTGCATTTAATGCCTGTATTCTTCATACTCCAAACTGTGTGGTCGTCATAGTGGACCTAAAATAACAGTTTTGGAGCAGACAGTGCTGGATATGGTTTTGGATAGGAAGCCAGTCAGCAGGTCACATTGATTTGACTCTAAAGCCCTCTTTTAACTTCAGATTGTATGTTCAGCAACAGGAATGACCCACCACTTCATAATGGCACCATGTAAAAAGATCCTCAACCACCTTTAAGATCGTTGCTCATTAATTTCTATTGGTTTGCACTTGTTAAGTGGAAGTGCTTGGAGGACTGTACTAGTTAAAGGTTGTGGGAGGTAAAGGGAGTAGCGTGGAACATGGGGAAACTTCATTCCTTAAAAGAGTTCTGTTCAGACCACTTGCTCCCAGTTGTGGATGCTTCCATGCCTTTAAGAGATGCAAGTTACCTTGAAGTGGTTGGCACAAATGATGGCCTAGTGATATTATCACTGGCCTATTAATCCAGAGACCCTGGTAATGTTCTGGGGACAGAGGTTCAAATCTGAC
>JAHRHZ010000271.1:13140081-13195081 GCA_024137785.1 Ginglymostoma cirratum | reverse complement strand
TCTGATGCTGCTTGGCCTGCTGTGTTCATCCAGCTCTACACCTTGTTATCTCAGATTCTCCAGCATCTGCAGTTCCTACTATCTCTCCCCAGTACCCACTCTGGTTTCGATGTCATGAATTCTCAATATCCAGATTGTTCAAAGTCTCTGATGAGATGGAAAGCTAAATAGTAATAAGGAGAGTTGTGGCATTAATGAAGTGTTTTACAAACAATTATTACCCCTTAGCTAAGCACTTAGCGCACTGGTCGACCAAACAATAAAACATAGAGCAAGACGCTCCCAATGTTGAGTTGTCTTCACTGGACTTCTCATCTGATTCCGCTATGCATCTCACAGTCACTCAGTACCATATAGGCTTCCACCCATTGTCACTGAAAACTTAGCACTCTCAAGTACACAAATGGTCTGAATACGTACTCACCTTTAGCATACACTTAAATGTGAAAAAATGTGTTTTCGGTTCTCAAAAGGTTCTGATAAGGGGTAAATGAAATAACTTCAAAGTGCAGTGTATTAGCTTTGGAAGTTATCACATGAAACCAACCTGAATAAGATCGGGAGAAATATATCCATCACCACACTTTGCAATTAAAGTGGCATCTAGAATTTTGTGAAATAAAAAGTGATCGAATACAAAATTACAAAATGGGCAATCAAAATTTTCTTTTCATTTCTAGAAATGTACTACAAGTGCACTGATAGTCAAAGAGTGGGCAATGGTAATTTTTAGCTTTGTCTCAGAAACACTTAGTTGTTTTAACTTCCTGTGGATCTCTCATTGTGCAATCCTAATTAATACAGAAATAACTAACATTGAATCATTCTAAGGCATCTGAACTGCTCACGTGATTATGCCATTATTATAAAATGGAGGTTGAACATCCCCCTGCCATGAGAAGTAACACCAAAACACCCAAAGAGGAGCACCTTGCCCCATAATCTGTAAAAAAGAGTGTGAAAAATGGTACAACCTGACTTTCAGGAACTTCTGGTGGTTAAATTAAAAAAAATCCCTGACATTCACTTTACAATCAACAAGTAGCAATTTATTTATCTAATTCTACCAGTGAACAAATTAACTAAACTATTAACAAACTGAATAAATCCATTCTAACTACTAACTATTCCTGAATAAAACAAGATTCTCATGGTATGCTGTTCCAATAAATAGAAGTCCTACTTATATATAAAATAGTAGAAGTTAGTCTCTTGAAATTACAGCCAGGTTACATGTCTTCTGGAATGTTCTGTGCCTTCTCCGTCAATTCTTCTGTCAGGAATGCCTTATCTGTACCTTTGTTATTTAGATTGTGTTTTCTCTAAGACATAGAGGAGGCTGTGAGAGCCAGCGATTCTCTCTTCAGAGCTGAGGGCTGTTAGCTCTGGAGGATGGCAGTTAGCTCTATGGCTTTGGCCAACTCCCCCTTCTTTTATACCCTTGATGATATATCAATATTTCTTACAATAGGATTGGCCCTATGTTGTCAAAAACATCAGATTTAAATTTGATAGATTTTTGGTATCTAAGTGCCTCGTTCAAATTGATTGTCTAAATTCAAAAGCCTGTTATCTTGGTTTAAAAAAATTCTGCTGCTTGGCCTGCTAGCTGTACAACCTTTTGATACAAATATTTCAATTTGGGTATTCTGTGCACTTGCAAACATTCAAGTTGGTGCTCAGACATCCATTTTAAATCTCTCAGCGTAGAAAAAGCACTTTTTTTAAAGGCACCAAGCAATACTTTCCCCCTTAGCATTTTACAAACATCAAATTCTAACTTCCTCAGAGATAGCAAGGACTGCAGATCCTGGAGTCAGAGATAACACAGAATGGAGCTGAAGGAACACAGCAGGCAGGCAGCATCAGAGGACCAGGAAAGTTGACATTTCAGGTCAAGACCCTTCTTCAGAAATGGGGAGGGGGAAGGGAGCTCTGAAATAAATAGAGAGAAGGGGAGTGGGGCTGAGGAATGTAGGTGGGATGATGATAGGTGAGTGCATGTAGGCAGTGGTGGGGATTGATTAGTGAGAAGGGTGGGGCAGATAGGTGGGAAAGAAGATGGACAAGTTGTGTCAGGTCAAGAAGGGGGGGATGAGAGGGAATGTTGGACATGGGATGAAGCCGGGGGTGGTCTTAAAAACTGGCGCACTCCATGTTTAGGCTATCAAGCTGTAGGCTCCCAAGATGAAATATGAGGTGCTGCTCTTTCAGTTTCTGGGCAGCGTCATTGTAACACTGCAGGATGCCCAGGATAGACATGTCACCCAGGGAGTGAGAGGAGGAGTTAAAATCGTTGGCGACCGGAAAGTATTGTCATTTGTTGCGTTCAGAGTGCAGATGCTCTACAAAACGGTCTCGGACTCTATGCTTCGTCTCAACGATGTAGAGGAAGCCACATCAGGAGCAGCGGATACAGTAGACCAATTTGACAGATGCGCAGGTGAACCCCTGTCTAATGTGGAAGGTTTGTTTTATGCCTTGAATAGAGATGAGGGGAGAGGTGTAGGGGCAGGTGTAGAGCTTCCTGTGGCTGCAGGGAAACGTGCCGGGGTGATGGGGTGAGTGGGGAGTATGGAGCACATGAGACAGTTGTGGAGAGAGCAGTCCCTATGAAAGGTAGATAGGGGTGGGGAGGGAAATATCCCTTTGGATGTGGGGTCAGATTGTAGATGGCGAAAGTAGAGGAGAATGTTACATTGGATGCAGAGGTTGGTGGGGATGATATGTGAAGACAAGGATATTCTGTCTTCATTTTTGTAGGGGGGAGAGGATGTGAGGGCAGAAGTGCAGGAAATGCAAGAGATGTGGTTGAGGGCATTTCCGATCACTGGAGGGGGAATATTACAGTCCTTGAAATAGGAGGACATTTGGGATAGGGGGGAGTGGTACGCACCATCTTGGGAGCAGATGTGGTGGAGGTGGAGGAATTGGGAGTAGGGACTGCATTCTTGCAGGAAGGTGAGTGAGAGAAGGTGTAGTCCGGGTGGCTGTGGGAGTCCGTGGGCTTGCAATAAATGTCAGTTTTGAGGCGGTCACCAGAGATGGAGACAGAGAGGCCCAGGAAGGAGAGAGACGTATCAGAGATGGTCCATGTGAATTTGAGGTTGGGGTGAAAGCTATTAGTAAAGTTGATGAACTATTCAAGCTCCTCGTGGGAGCACGAGGCAGCGCTGATATAGTTATCAATGTAGCGGAGGAAGATGTGGGGTTTAGTGCCTGTGTAACAGCAGAAAAGGGACGATGAGGCAGGTATAGCTTGGGCCCATGCAGATGCCAATGGCCACCCCTTTAGTCTGTAGGAAGTGGGAGGATTTAAAGGACATCCAATCCCTGTACACTTGTATCCCCTACGTGGATGGCGTAAAAGCCATGCGGTTCTTCCTCTCCTGCAGCCCCAACCAGAGCCCCTCCACCAACACCTTCATCCGCTTAACCAAACCTGCCCTTACCCTTAAAAACTTCTCCTTTACCTGCACATCTGTCAACTTGGTCTACTGTACCTGCTGGTCCTGATATGGCCTTGTCTACATCAGTAAGACCGAGCAAAGACTCGGAGACCGTTTTGTAGAGCATCTGCGCTATGTACACAACAAACGATAACACCTTCTGGTTGCCAACCATTTTAACTCCCCCTCCCATTCCCTGGGTGACATGTCCATTCTGGGCCTCTTCCAGTGTCACAATGACACCGCCCGCAAACTGGAGGAGCAGCACCTCATATTCTGTCTCAGGAGCCTACAGCCTGATGGCCTAAACCAGTTTTAAAATCTCCCTACCCCGATCTTATTCCATGTCAAACCCTCCCTCTCATGCCGCCTCCTTGACCCAACAAAAACTGTCCATCTTCTCTTCCACCAATCCGCCTCTGCTATCCCACTGACCAATCCTCACCACTCCCTACCTGCACTCGCCTATCACCATCCCACCTTCCCCAGCCCCACTCCTCCTCTCTCTGTTTATTTCTGAGTTCTCTCCCCTCTTCCCATTTCTGAAGCAGGGTCCCGACCCGAAATGTCAACTTTCCTGCTCCTCTGAAGCTGCTTGCCTGCTGTGTTCTTCCAGTTCCATACTATGTTAAATTCAAACTTCCTGCCTCCCAATCTGCAAGTACTCTACCCAACTTTGCAACAGCTATCAAATGTGAAAGAACTTGATAGTCAGCAATTCTAATATTAGGAAAAGTTCCACCCCTGTCCCACAGGTGTCAGGGATTATGTTTGCAGAGGTACCTTCCCTTATCTGGCTATGCATTAGAAATGCACTGAGAGCAGATCTGCTGTTACCTGGTGTAATGTCCACAATCCAGGATCTAGATATCAAGGGCTTCAAAATCCCATTTCAGTGGAGGCACCAATCATTAAATGGCCCAGCTGTCTCTGGGAACCACACATGAGTAAAATATGGACCACCCGTCAATTCCATACTCACAAAAATTGGAGATATTGAGTTGAGGGGCAGGGCCTGTGATTTGCAACATTTTCTAACATTTTCACAACGGTGAGGGCTCTCCATCCTGGTGAATGTCAGGGTCTCAGTGTCCAAAATTTCATGATACTTTGGAAACTTTGTTTCATTGGGCACACCTCTCATTACATGTATACAGGTCCAATTTACTCAGCCACTCATGGGATAACCCTCTTGGCCCAGGAAGCAGTCTATAAAGTTTTGTCTTCAGTGCATGTATATCCTCACCAAAGACCAATACACTGTAACAAACCTTTCTTATTCCTGTAATAAAGGCCAACGTACCATTTGTCTTTCTAATTGCCTGCTGTACCTACACGCTAAATTTCTGTGTACCCCATACAAGTGCACTCAAGACACACTGTACATCAATGCCAAACTCTTTTATCATTCCCAAATTGTTTTTTTGAAATAATAGTTAAGCACTTTTTAAGATTGAATGCCATACCACACCCTTTGAAATGCAAGTTGTTCAAAAATGCCCCAATCTTCAGACGGAAACGTATCATAAAGTAAACTTCCAAATTTAATTAGCAATCTAATGAAAACAAAACTAACGTCCATACATTACAGGAATCTAAACCAACAAGCAACTGCACTATGACTAGTTCTCCTCAGGTGAATCTCGCTACAGTCTGTGACTGAATAGATCAATATTAGTTAATCCTTTGGCTTAAATGATGTAGCAAATTTAAATTTGAAGGACCGTGTTGAAGGGAGTTCCTACTATGTTTTTCAATTGTATAATTGAAAAAAATAGCTAAGACCATTAGGTCTAAAAGAAAGGTTATTAGTCTGTCATGCATGCTCAGGGACCTTGAAACTTGAGCTATTGTTTCATTTTTGCACAAGGAATGGCTAGTTCACTTCATGCCCCTGCAGGGATCAAAGTGATTTGATTTGATTTATTGCTGTCACATATACCTAAGTATGGTGAAAAGCTTTGTTTTGTGTAGATCATAGCAAACAAGGACGCACAGATCATAGGGTGCTTAGACAGAGTGAGGCATACAAGATCACAACTGCGCAGGAGGTGCGAAAAGCAAGATCAACACTATTTGAAGTTAGAGAGATCCATTCAGCAGTCTAATAACGGCAGGGAAGAATCTGTTCTTGAATCTGTTATTGCGTGTGTTCAAGCTTCTGTATTTTCTGCCTGATGTAAGAAGTTGGAAAAGTGTTTTACCAGGGTGGGAGGGGTCTTTGATGATTTTGGCAGCCTTTTCGCAGTAATGAGACGTGTAAATAGAGTCCATGGATGGTGTATATAATGGTTTCACCATGAAGCGCCCTCGCTTGCATAACAAGTCCACTAGTTTTTAGATGAAAAGTATTGATGCAGATTGATTACTGGGTTTACAAACATTTACAGACTAGCAACCAGCAGTTTGTGTGTATTGCATTCTCGGTGTGTGTATATATATTATATATATGCATGCATATATTCTGAAACTAAAATGTTTCATACACAAGTTAATATAATTATCACATTCACATATAAACTGATACTTCACACGTTATTTAGTGCAAAGAACCACTTGCAATTCAAATGTGTTAATTTACTTAATTTATGAACCATGGTGTCTATTTTGCATTCATACATCAGTTGTAATGACAACTCTGGTATTAGTTGTCATCCTTAGTTCACTAGTAGCATTCTCACCTCTCAACCAGAAGGATTTTGCGGGGTCTACCTAGACTGTCTCTTATTACTGGCGTGAGCTATGCATCATGATGCAGATATTCTATAACCACGCAGAGACACATGATATCCGGGCAGTAGTGAGAGCTAATTTTTTTTTTTAAACTGAGCAAATTTCTCTCCAATGTCTTTAGGTGATCAAACCCAGTCTGATGGATCATATTGACTTTGATTCATGGGCTGGATTTAATCAGCCTAATGGGAGTTGTGACCAGTAGTCAGAGATCAGATAGGAACTGCCATCAGTTCCAAAGGGAAGGCCAGTGGTAATAATTGTCCTTCAGGCAGTTAAGTGGAAGAGTGTTTGGAGTCAACGGTGGGACGCTGATGTTCAATAGTTCCCTCATTCCTGGAATGGGCATGGAGTGTTTGAAAAGGACATGGGCAACTCACTGGAATGGCCTTTGGGAGATGTGTGAAGGCTGTGCATTTCCCATTTTTGTTCATTCATTCATGGATGTGGGAACTGCTGGTGAAGACAGTATTGATTGCCCATCCCTAATTCCCCTGCAAGGATGGTGATTAGCTGCCTTCTCAAGCTGCTGCAATCCATGTGGTATAGGTACACCTAGAGTGTGGTTAGGAAAGGAGTCCCATGAATTTGACACAGTGACAGTGAAGGAACAGTGATATAGTTCCAAGCCAGGATAGTGTGTGGGACTTTATCAGTTCCAAGTCACTGTACTTGAAATGTTAACTCCACTTTCTGCCCTCAGATGTTGCCAGATTTGCTGATTTTGCCAGCAATTTCCATTTTAGTTTCAGATCTCCACTACACGCAGTTCTTTGTTTTTTTTCAGTCTCTAAGAGGACAAGGGTAGAAAATACACAGGAACACCACCAGCAACCGGTTCTTCTCTGAGTATGTACCATCATGACTTGGAACTACACCATCATTTCTTCTCTGTTGCTGAGTCAAAATCCCAAAACTTCCTAACAGCATTATGGGTGTGCCTACAACCACATCAACCCAAGGATTGCAACTTTTCGAAAAGCTCATCACCACCTTCCTGAGGGCAATTGGGGGTGGGCAATCATTGATGCCTACATCCCATGAATGAAAATGTTAACAAAAATCATTCAGTGCAAGAGCTGAGAAAGCCCTCTAATCTTTGGAAAAAGAACTTCTGCACCTTCAACTCAAATCAGTGTACAGATAAATTCAAAGTTCGATTCAACATAACCGAAGTAGTTTAAATAGTTAGTCTACATAAACACAACCTAACCTCTTCATTACTTTATTAGATTTGATCAATCCCATTTTGAATGAATTATTTTCTAAAAAATGGTTAATTGACGTAGTATGCTTTTAAAGAACATACATTACATAACTTTGATCATAACCTTTGCCACTATGATCATTTTAAATAATCTAAACCTTTCTTATTAGCCCAATTATAATCATACATAAGGACCAAGCTAAATTGTTTAATCGCTAAATGTTTCTCATTTTCCATTTATTGCTGATAATGATCGGACAAGTCTATTAAAATTCCTGCTGAGTTCCAACTACTTTCTGAAGATTTCATTTACAGATTTGTGTATAGGTATTATTTTTAGAATATGATTTCTCTCTTCAGTGATTTCTCTGGCGGAAACAGTGACGGGGAAATATAGATTGGTGGAATTAATTAATTACTGGTACCTTGTGCTCAAGGATATGTTTCCTCAGGAGGAATGGAGAAAGAGGCACATTGGCTGGACAATATTGGTGATTGGTATCTTTGAAGCCTTGATGCTTTTTCTCTTCTCTGTTTCAAATACTCAGTTCCCTTGCTTGCTTTTTGTTTAATTTATTGTTCATTATATCACTTAAGGTAAACAGGCTCACAAAGACTTTAATGTATTCTATAAATGTGATCATGCTTTTATTGAGAGTAATTTCATTCCTCCCACTCCCAAGAGACTAAGAAAAGGAAATGCATTAGACAGTTCAGGCTAGAAAGATATAGATTAGCTTGTGATTGCATTAATTTTCCGCATGAACAAGCTCTTGAACAAATGTGGCAACATTTTCACTCATGCGCTGGTGCTGTTTTACTGCTCAAAATGCAAAACTATGACTGCCCAACATCAGTAAAAGATGCTTGAATTTGTTGAAAACTGCACTTTTGCCTAAAGATTTAACTCTTTTAGTTTATACAAATCAATACATCCGTGTTAAGGTTCATTTGGAATCTGCGAGCTGGTTTGTCACATTGGAAGCCAATATTCAATTCTGTCTGAACATATTGGATCAGACCAAGCAGACATGTTCCCACGGAACTGTGGTGCACTGAATGTGAATAATAATCACCAGTATTCAGTTAAAGCTACTTTAGTTTATTTGAAGGAGCTAATTAACCTCTTGAACTTTGTGCAAGGATGCAACCAGTAAATACAGAAGATTTGGAAAAGCCATATCAATATTGCAAAGATGCCATGTTGCAAGAATTGAGATGAAAACACTAAAAATCAGAATTATAAACTCAAGCATATCATATCCAATTGCACCAATTCATTATTGACCAGGCAAATTGGGTAAAAAGCACATTTAAAGCTTCGCTTCACAGGTGACAACAGAGCAAATATTCTTAATCCTCTGCCTGGGGCTATTGGATTACCCAAATGTAGCAAATATGGGAAAAATCTGGTAGATTAAAGTTCACACTACATTTTCAGTTCTAATTCTGATATAATTCTGATGGGTGTAATTTACAGTACTATTGGCTTATCCTGGTATTACAGCACTTGAAATCACCTGATATTTTGAAATGAGATCTGCCAGCATGATTCATTTGAAAATCAAAATTAGTTGTAATCTTAAGTTAATTTCATGTTATGGTCATATTTACCTAAGATGAGTCTCAGAAAAGGGAACTAAAAATGTTCCAATTTATTCGCAATGACCTTCTGAAGGGTATTTTTAAACATTACCTTTAACGTAGTAAAAAGTTCTAAAGCTTTCAACGTAGAGAAATAAGTTAAAAATTGACAAAGTCAAAGAAAGAAATATTAGGATGGGTGACAAAGGGCTTAATTAATTAATATATTTTCAGCAGCATTGCAAAGGTGAAGGGTGAAGCAGAGAGGTTGTAAGAAAGGCATTCCAAAATTTAGGACTTGATCAGCAGGAAACAAGTGTTAATGGATGGCTGAAGGAAGTGGATGAGAACTGGAGGACCCCTATCTCCTATAACAGGTGCAGTATGTGTTCAATAGTCTGGTAAAATTCCAGTTTTATAATTTCATTATTTTTCATTCTGCAGCCATTTGTTAGAATCTGTTAGCTAAAGAATTTTCTTTATTTTTCTCCTTATCTGTAATTCCCATTAAATTTCGCTGATTAATAGGTGATTATGTTCTACCATTTATTAAACAGAGAGTTTCATAGTCGCACTGTTTTGATCAGATGTGAAATTTTCTTTCTTCTTCATTATTTGGTGACCTGCACCTCTCTCTTTCAGGGAGCCTGAAGCATGGCAGCTCATGATGGCATTCATTATCTGTTCTTTCATTGATTTATTAACATTTCAGCATTGTGCTACTAACTGGCTCTGGCATTCATGTTTTAACCTTCTTCTTGTTGATCCTTCTCAAAGCTTTTTTTAATTGTGTTATTTCATGATTAATAATGTTTCTTTTCTGATGAGGGTTTATCACATCATTGTTCTATGAAATGAAAGTGCTCTTAAAATTACCAAATGTACCATGAATGTAATTTGCAACAGAAGATGAAACCACCTATAACAAACTTTCATGCACAGAATTCCAGCATTTTTTTGTGAATTTCACAAATCGCTTTAAGTGATTTAATTATCTGAACTGCGTTGGGCAAGGCAAAGTTATGCTTCACTTTGAAGACAGTGATGTAATTATACATCACAACAGGCTCCAGTCTGAAAAGACATATATCTTTCTTAATTGTGTCTGTTCATTGGGCATGTTCATAAGAATTCTTACCAATTTTTACAGCTACACCATAGAAAGCATTCTATCTAGATCCATCACAGTGTGATTTGCATCTGTTCTTCCCAAGACTGTAAGAAAATATAGAGAGTTGTGAACACAGCCCAGACCATCACGCAAACCAGACTTCCATCCATTGACTCCATCTATACTGCCTGCTGCCTCAGGAAAGCAACCAACATAATCAAAGATCCTTCCCACTCCAGTTATACTCTCTTCCACTGGGCAGAATATATAAAAATGTGTATACGCGTACGAATAGATTCAAGAACAACTTTTTTCCTTCTATTATTAGACTTCTGAAATGGACCTCTCAAACTTTTAATTTAAGGTTGATCTCATTCTCTGTGCACCTTCTCTGCAGCCATAACATTGTATTTTTTGCTCTGTTCTATTACCATAATACACTTTGTATGGTAAGATCTGCCTGTACTGCATACAAAACAAAACTTTGCACTGTAGCTAGGTACATGTGATAATAAATCAAATCAAATCGAATCGAATCAATCAATCGATCTTTTTTCCACACCCTTATACATGTGGCATCAAGATGCAACAGCCAGCCTAGTACCACTTTTTGCTATGCTTTTCAGTTTTATGCTGTAACTGTCTGTAACTGTAATCAAGTTATTGAAACTAATTTCACTTCATAATTTTGTGGTTTGCTTAGAATGGAGGCTTTGGATAGAACTGGACCAGGATAGATTTGAAATTAATTCGCAGATCAACTGAGTGAATTTTCATTTCTGGGTGGAAAGCCAATGGAAATTGACGGCTCCCTGCCCAGGAAATACAGTGGAAGATTTTGTTAATTTTAAGAGTGAGGTCATATTAATATTCAACCAGACAGTGATCTGCCCAAAACACCAGCTCATCCAATACTTTGTCACATTTCATTGAGAATATGTCTGTCAATGTTAACAGTAAAATTATTTTCCACTGTACTACTGACATCTTAAGACATGTTGCTACATTTGTTTATTACAGAATATAACTTCTAAAAAAAAAGTAATTATGATACATAATTCCTGATGTTTTTTTTCGTAGATTTCCTAGAATGCAGTAGGAGGTCATTTGGCCCATTGAGTCTGCACTGACTATCTAAAAGAAGTTCCTACCACCTCCCCATATAACTCCACATGGGGTCTTAACGATGGCTATCTCACCTAACCTGCACTTCCCTAGATACTGCCGAGGCAATTTAGCATGGCCAATCTATCTAACATGCACATACTTGGACTGTGGGAGGAAACCGGAGCACCTGCTTGAGACCCACCCAGACGCAGGGAGAATGTGTAAACTCCGCACAGGCAGTCACCCAAGGATGAAATCAAACCCAGGTCTCTGGTGCTGTGAGGCAGCAGTGCTAACCACTGTGTCACTGTTCTACCCTATTGTATCAGAATGAAAAACTGACAATAAATTTTCAATGTTATGTCTTTGAATTTACATAGCATTAGATTTGTTTTCCTGTGTTGGCAAATATCCTGGATATGAGAGTTAAGTTATTTTTGTTGAATGCTTTTTCTTGGAACATTGTTAAACAAAGTTCCTATTGAGAGTTGCAAATTAGTTTTTAATTATGGAACCAATGACAACATGAGTGGGAGAGGAAAGAGTTACAGAAAAGACATCAGTAGCCATTCTGTTGTTAGTGTTGAGGAATAAGACATGACTCTAAAATGTAATAGGAATGTCTCCAGACCACTAATAACACCAACGAAGTGGCAGAAATAATTATTTTTTAAATAGCTTAAGAAGAGCAGAATAGCTGATGTCAGAAAAGTATCTTGAGTGTACTCAAGATAGTTTCCTGAAATAATATTTTCAATATGTAACAAGAGGGTAGATCATACAAAATTCAGTAATGAACAATAAGCCATATTTGGTTCATAATTGAACAGCAAAGAAAGACTCATGTAATACTCATTATAATATGATTAAATTTAGAGCTAAGTTTGTAAAGGAGCAACTTAACAAAGTGAATAAGATGCAATACAAAGAACAAAGAGCAAAGAAAATTACAACACAGAACAGGCCCTTCAGCCCTCCAAGCCTGCACCTACATGCTGCCCATCCCAACAAAAAATGTGATGAAGGCAAGCATGCCGTATGCCTTCTTGACTAACTCCTCCACCTACGTTGCCACTTTCAGTGACCTGTGTACCTGTACACTCAGATCCCTCTACCTATCAGTACTCTTAAACATTCTGCTATTTACTGTATATTTTCCATATGGATTAGATCTTCCGAAATGCATTACCTCACATTTTTCTGTATCGCTCTGCCCAAGTCACCAACTGATCAATATCCAGCTGTATCCTTTGATATTTATCATCACTATCCACAATTCCAGCAACCATTGTGTCATCTGCAAACTTACTAATCAGACCAGTTACATTTTCCTCCAAATCATTTATGTATATTACAAACAGAAAAGGTCCCAACACTGATCCCTGAGGAACATCACGAGTCACAGCCCTCCATTCAGAAATGCACACTTCTGCTGCTACCCTTGGTCTTCTATGACCAAGCCAGTTTTTTATCTATCTTTCAAGGTTACCTCTGACCCTGTGCAATTTTACCTTCTGTATCAGCCTGCCATGGGGGACCTTCTCAAAGGCCTTACTGAAGTCCATGAAGATAACATCCACTACCCTACCCTCATTGATCATTTTCGTCACTTCCTCAGAAAACTCAACCAAGTTAGTGAGACACGACCTCCCCTTTGCAAAACCATGTTGCTTCTTGCTAATATGCCCACTTATTTCCAAGTGGAAGCAAATTCTGTCTCAAAGAATTCTCTCCAATAATTTCCCTACCACTGATGTAAGGCTCACCAGCCTGTAATTAGCTGGATTATCCCTGCCATCCCTCACAAACAAAGGAGCAACATTGGCTATTCTCCAATCCTCTGGGACCTCCCCTGTAGCTAGTGAGGATACAAAGATTTCTCTCAAGGCCCCAGCAATTTCCTCCCTCGCCTCCTTCAGTATTCTGGGGTATATCCTATCAGGCACTGGGGACTTGTCTACCTTAATGTTTTTCAAGAGCCCCAATACATCCTCTCTTTCAATCTCAACACGACCCAAACTATCTACACACCCTTTCCCAGACTCATCATCCACCAAGTCCTTCTCTGCGGTGAATACTGATACAAACTATTTGTTTAATACCTCGCCCATTTCCTTTGGGTCCATACATAAATTCCCTTCCCTGTCCTTGAGTGGGCCAACCCTCTCCCTGGCTACGCTCTTGCTCTTTATATATGTATAAAAAGCCTTAGAATTTTCTTTAATCCTATTGGCCAATGATTTTACATGACCCCTTTTAGTCCTCCTGACTCCTTGCTTAACTTTCTTTTGACATTCCTTGTATTCCACCCTGGCTTCATCTATTCCCAGCCTCCTAGCCTTGATAAATGCTTCCTTTTTCTTTTTGATAAGGTTCACAATATCTCTCGTCATCCAAGGTTCCCTAAACTTGCCATGCTTATCCTTCATCCTTACAGGAATATGCCGGTCCTGAGTTACCAGCAACTTACACTTGAAAGCCTTCCACATACCAGATGTTGATTTGCCTTCAAACATCTGCCTTCAGTCTACATTCTTCAGTTCCTGCCTAATATTGTTGTAATTAGCCTTCCCCCAATTTAGCATTTTCACCTGACAACTATGCTTATCTTTATTCATCAGTATTTTAAAGCTTACTGAATTGTGATCACTGTTCCCAAGCTGCTCCCCTACTGAGACATTGACCACCTGGCCAGGCTCATTCCCAAATACTAGGTCCAGTATGGCCTCTTTCCTCATTGGACTATCTATGTATTGTTTCAAGAAGCCCTCCTGGATGCTCCTTAAAAACTCTGCCCCATTTGCGTTCCAAGAAGTAAGTGAGTCTCAGTCAATGTGTGGGAAATTAAAGTCACCCACAGCAACCCTGTTACTTTTACATCTTGCCAAAATCTGCCTACATATCTGTTTTTCTATCTCCTGCTGGCTGTTGGGAGGCCTATAGTACACCCCAAACATTGTGATTGCACCCTTCCTGTTCCTGAGCTCTACCCACATTGCGTCACTGTATGAGCCATCTGAGGTGTCCTTCTGCAGTACAGCTGTGATATTCTCCTTAATGAGTAGTGCAACTTCCCCATCCTTTTAATATCCCCCTCTATCCCGCCTGAAACATCTGTGTCCTGGAATGTTAAGCTGCCAATTCTTGTCCCTCCCTTAACCAAGTCTCTGTAATAGAAACAACATCATAGTTCCAAGTACTAATCCAAGTTCTAAGTTCATCTGCTTTACCTGTTACACTTCATGCATTGAAACAGATGCACTTCGGTTCACCAGACCTGCTTTGATCAGCAACCATGCCCTACGTACTCTTTCTCTGAGTCTTACTGGCCCTATTCTGTAGTTCCCTTCAATCAATTTACCTTTGGTTCCCACCTCCTGCCAAGCTAGTTTAAATCCTCTCAAGTGACACCAGAAAACCTCCCAACCAGAAATTTGTGCCCCTCCAATTTAGATACAACCCGTCCTCCTTGTACAGGTCCCACCTGCCCTGGAAGAGATCCCAATGGTCCAGATATCTGAAACCTTCCCTCCTACTCCATCTGTTTAGCCACGTGTTGAGCTGTGCTATCCTCATATTTCTAGCCTCACTGGCATGTGGCACAGGGAGTAATCCTGAGATTGCAACCTTAGAGGTCCTGCTCTTTAACTTTCTACCTAACTCCCTGAACTGCTGCTCCAGGACCTCGTCACTCATTCTACCTATGTCATTAGTACCAACATGTACCATGACCTCTGGCTATTCACCCTCTCCCTTCAGAATGCTTTCTACCTGTTCAGAGACATCCTGAACCCTGGCACCAAGAAAGCAACACACCATCCTGGAGTCTCTTTTACATCCACAGAAGCACCTATCTGTACCCCTAACTCTGGAGTCCCTTTTAACTACTGCTCTAAAGTTCTTTGTCCTTCCCTTCTAAAGAACGGCAGGGTGAGACAAAGGTCCAAGAGGAACATGGTCAAAATTGGAATCAGATATACTGCAGACTATGAGAAAGGGGAGGATTGCTCAAAATAATTTGTCTTAACACAGAACCATAATTTAACTCCCAGAAGGACAAGAATTCTATTTACAAAATACAATAGCTATGATCAACAAAAAAGGTGAAAGATAATCTAAGGCAAAAGGAATACATAGGTACAAAGATCCAGAGAACTGGGAAAGATAAAAAGCACAGCAATGTAAGATAAAGACAATGGTAGATGTTGTGAAAAGGATATAGGAGAGTAAACTTGTGGATGCTTTAAATTAAATGCAGGTAACATAGAAAATAAAATTTAGGAAATTGTAAACTTGTTGAATAATCATTTTGTGTTAGTCTCCAAAGTAGAGGCCAACGGTAATATATTTTATATGCTGGAGATACAATAAATGCACAAAGGACAGGAATTCACTAAAGTTAATGCAAATTCAGATGCAGTACAGAATACATACTGGCACAAAGATTGACAAAACTCCATGAACTAAAGGTTTTCATCCCAAGACTTTAAAGGAGGTATGTGAGGAAATTATGCTTTCTTTAACCATATTTTTCAGTATTTGCCCTTTTCAATTTGAAACCTGTCAACGTAACTTCAGTATCTAAGAGATTAGAGAAAATCAGAGCCAGATTATTCAAGAGAAAATTTTTTAAAGGAGTACTTCTTCACAAAATCAGTAGCAGAAGTATGAAGCTTTCCCACAAAAAGCAGCAGATGCTAGCACAATGAATTTATTCTAAGATAAATACTTTTTAAACTAGGTCAGTGTGATAAGAAATGTGGAGCCAAGGAGTTTAAATTAAGATATAGATCAGCCATTATCTTATTAAATTGTGAAATGGACTTCAAAGGCTGAATAGATATCATTTATTCCAATATTCTTCGCAGCATCACAAAAAAAATGCATCATTTCTGTGCATGTAGATTTAGCTATATATTCTGGAAATGTGAAAAAAAAATGCTGAAAGTGAAATAAATATGAATGTCACTTCTTTTCTTTTGGTTTCAGTCTCACTGCTTCTCCTCAAGGCTCCAAAATCATCTGGAGGAATGTGTGCATTCACTGTAAGGGATTCTTGACAATGTCTATCCTTTATCATTTCACTGACAGAGCTCTCTGAGATTTAAACAAGATGTCTCTAAATCAGCATTTGGCTACACTTAACTCTGTTCAGCATTTGTAAATTTGTGCAACTAATTTTGCTGTACTCAGCTTAAGGACAGTGTTGCTTTTTTTATAATTTTAAGTTACACTGAATTTTTGCAGCCTATTTTCTGCTTCATTAATATTGTGCCATTTGTTCAGACAAAAGGTCCAGAAAATTAGATATGCTGGGATTAAATGTGTTGCCAGTTATGAATAACTGGCTTATTCATTGGACATGCCATCTTATTTATTTTCGTCATACTATTTATGAATGGTGGAGATATGACTAAATAAATGCTATATTTGGAGTTTGTTTTGAGGAATGATTTTCTCTTCTGGCTTTCTCCTTTATCTTCCTTCCTCATCTTGCTTGTTAGTTAGAACAAATGAGATAATGGATTAGCAATTTGAAAATGTATTTGCCTTACACAATACAAACATTTTTGGGTGAAAAGCTCTGATACATTCAGGCTTACTCACACAGCCATGACATATTTTAGACAAAGAAACATTTTTTTTAATTCATTTGTGGGATATGAACATTGCTGGCTGACCACCATTTATTGCCCGTCCTTAGTTGCCCATGAAAAGGTGGTGGTGGTGAGCTGCCTTCTAGAACAGCTGCAGTCCACCTACTGCGGGTTGACTGACAATGCCAAAGGGGAGGGAATTCCAAGATTTTGACCCAGCAACAGTGAAGAAACCGCAATATATTTCCAAGTCAGGATGGTGCGAGGCATGGATGGGAACTTGAAGGTGGTAATATTCCCATGTATCTGCTGCCCCTGTCCTACTAGATTGAAGTGGTCATGGGTTTGGAAGGTGCTGTCTGAGGATCTTTGGTGAATTTCTGCCGTGCATTGCTGCTACAGATCATTGGATGTGGAGGGAGTGGATGCTTGTGGATGTAGTGCCAATCAAGCAGGCTGCTTTGTCCTAGATGGTGTCAAGCTTTCTGAGCGTTGTTGGGACTGCACTCATCTGGCAAGTGAGGAGTATTCCATCACACGCCAGACTTGTGCCTTATACCCGCTTTGAGGAGTCTGGAGGTGAGCTACTCACTGCAGTATTCCTAGCCTCTGACCTGCTTTTGTAGCCACTGTGTTTTTGTGGGAAGTCCAATTGAGCTTCTGGTCAATGATAACCCCCAGCATGTTGATAGCGAGAGATTCAGCATTGGCAAAACCATAGACTACCAAAGGACAGTGGTTAGATTGTCTCTTATAGAGTGAAGGGAATTGACACTGTTCCCTGCAGCAAAGAAAGCGAGCCCATTCACTGTGTAGTCTGCCTGTTACTCTGGGACGTCTGCTCAGCACAGGAAACAAACTTATGGTGAGAGGAAGAGGATCTAGTTTTTGTGTCCATTCAAGTAACAGTGACGTAGGCAGGACAAGGAAAGAGTTTCTGTACTGTCAGAATGAGAAACGAGGCACAAAATTACAAAAGCAGAACCACAAAGGCAATATTCCCTGAATTGTTACTTGAGCCATGTTCAAACTGGCATAGGGCAAATAGATTAGAGAATTATAGGCTCAAAAACTGGTACATTGTTAGTGGGTTTGATTGTATGGGGCACTGGCCACTTTTTGCGTGGAAGTTGGGATCTGTACTGTTGGGATGATCTACACCTGATTTGTGTTGGGACCAGTGTTCTAGCGCACATAACCAGGCAAGTAGAAAGGGCTTTAAATTCAATAATGGTGGTAAGGGATCAAATTCAGGAAAATGTGGGAAATTGAAGAATAGAAATAAGTCAGGGCAAGGGAGAATCTGTCCATGTCTAAACGCATCAAGACCTGGACAATATCTAGGTTTAGGATGATAAGTGACAATTTCACCCTTGGGCACATTCTCCCCGTGCCTGTGTAGGTTTCCACTGAAAGCTCCAGTTTCCTTCCACAGTCCAAAGATGTGCAGGTTAGGAGGATTGGCCACACTAAATTGTGCATAGTCTCCAGGGATATGCAGGTTAGACGCATTAGCTGTGGGAAAGGGAAAGGGTAGGGAGATGGGTCTGGGTGGAATGCTGTTCGGAGGGTTGGTGTGGACTTGTTGGGCTGAATGGCCCGTTTCAGCACTGTAGGGATTCTGTGATTCTGTTACAAGCAACATTCACATCTCACACAATTGCCAGGTAATGATTATCTCTAACACGAGAGATTCTAAACCATCACCCCATTACATTCAATAGCATTACCATTGCAGCATCCTCAACATTCTCAGTGTTACCATTGTTCAGAAACTGAATTGGATTGGCAATAGAAATTCCATAGCCACAAAAACAGGTCAGAGGCTAGGAATCCTGCAGTGGATAACTTAACTCCAAGAGCCTGTCAACCATCTACAAGGTACAAGTCTGGAGTGTGCTTGAATAATCCCTATTTGCCTGGTGAGTGCTGCTTCAACAACACTCAAGAAG
This sequence comes from Ginglymostoma cirratum, assembly GCA_024137785.1. NCBI lineage: Eukaryota > Metazoa > Chordata > Chondrichthyes > Orectolobiformes > Ginglymostomatidae > Ginglymostoma > Ginglymostoma cirratum. The sequence goes on along the minus strand of JAHRHZ010000271.1, from coordinate 13,176,341 downwards.
CCTGACACCATCCAGATCAAAGCAGCCCACTTGATTGATGCCACATCCTCAAATATTCATGTCCTCCACTATTAACACTTAGTAGCAGGAGTTTATACTATCTACAAGGTGTGCTGTAGAAATTCACCAAGGCTCCTTAAAAAGCACTTTCCAAACCCTACTACCATTTGGAAGGGAAAGGGCATCAGATACATTGGAATATCACCATCTACAAGTTCCACACCAAGTCTCGCACCATCCATATTTAGAAAAGTGTTGTTATTCCTTCAATGTCACTGAGTCAAAAATCATGGAATTCCTTCTCTAACAGCATTGTGAGCGTGCCTATACTAAATGGTCAGGACTGATTCAAGAAAGCAATTTACAACTCACTCTCATGGGCAACTAGAACTGGGAAATAAATAAACATGAATGAATAAACAGAAAGCTATTAATATGGAAAGTGTTCAACAGGTTGTGACCGGAACAGAGAGAATTAAACTTAAGAGTAAATCCACAGATATGGCTAGATTTTACAAAAATAATAAAAAGATAAAACTATTGTGCGTAGCATCTAATAAGAATGAGATGAATTGATAACACAAATAGAAAGGAAAAGTGCAATCTTGTAGCCTTTACAGGGACATGGCTGCAGTATGAGAGATTGGATCTGAATAGTGAAGAGTACATTTCACTTGGGAAGGGTAGAAAGCCAGGAAAAGGTGAAGGATTGGCTCTGCTAATTAATAATATCAGCGCAGTAGAGAAGGATGGCCAGTGTTCAATAAATGAGCATGTAGAACTGGTTTTGGTAGAAATGAGAAATGATAAAGGCATGAAGTCAAATCTGGGAATGGTATACAGACCCACGAACATAAACAACATAGTAGGATGAAGTATAAAGAAAAAAATAATAATAGGAACTTGTCAGAAAGGTACAGTGAAAAGCATACATCATTTTCATTTAGACGATAAAATTCAGAAGTGCAATGGTAGCCTAAGTGCAGATTCTAGGGCCAAACAAGAGACCAGGTATGTAGACTTATCATCATGCAATGAGACAGGATTAATTACTGACCTCATAGGGAAGGAGTCCCTCGCTTGAAAAGATTATAATATGATCAATTTTTACAATTAATTTAATGGGGAGAAGACTGACTCCAAGACTAGTTTTAAAGCTAAATAAGGACATCTTGAAGACAGAATGAACTGAATTTTACAATTTTCATCCCACCTTCTATTTTTCAAATATATTGGGTATACAGATGCAGTTTCCTCAATTCTTGCTCATAAAACATCTTTAGAATTAATCTTGTGAATCTCTGTTAAACTCCTATGACAAGTATATCATTCCTGAAATCAAGAGATCAAAACTGCATGCAATACTTCAGGCACAGTCTCACCAATGCTATATACAACTGCAGCTAGACATCTTTACCTCTGTACTCAAATCTCCTTGACGTCTTTATTTCTGTACTCAAATCTTCCTGAAATGAATGGCAGCATAACTTTTGCTTTCCTAATTGTTTGCTATACCTGCATACCAGCTTTTAATAATTGTAAACGACATCCCTGCAATTTCCAATTTCTCACCACTTAGAAAATATTTTCCTTTCTGACTGTTCTACTGAAGTGAATAACTTCAGAGTTATTTAAATCAATTTCCCTGCCATGTTCTAGCACACTCACTTTGCTGTCTAAGACCTCTTGAAGCCACTTTGGGTCCTCCTCTCAATTTACATTCCCGTCCAGTTTGGTGTCATCAGAAAATTTGGAAACTTTATAATTGGTCGCCACACCAAATATTTTTCTGTAGATTGTGAACAGTTATGAAGTTAGCAAAGACCATTATAGTACCTCATTAGTAACAGCCCGCTACCCTGAGAACAATTATTCTTACTCTCTGCTTTCTGTCTATCAGTCAATCCTCAACTATACAAGTACATTCTCTCCAATCCTACAAGCTCTTATTTCACTAACTAACCTCCTGTATGGAACCTTATCATTTGTCTTCTGAGAGTCCAAATATAAAACATCCTTGTTCTCCTTTGTACACTACAAGCAACAAACTCGTGACTTTTCTTTCATACACCTATGTTGATTCTGCCCAATTGCGCCATTATGATTTAAATATTCAGGTGTCGTGTCCTTTATAATAGGTTTGAATAGTTTCCCTACTACATACATCAAGCTAACAGGTCTTCCACTGTCTCAAATGGTGGGGTTACATTTGTTTCCTTTGAGTCAGCAAAAAACTTACCAAAATCTATAAGATTATGAGAGATAACCAGCTGGTTAAATCCATGATTAAAGTCCGCTGCTGGTGACTTTTAAATTGACCATACATTAACAGGGGTTTGGGAACACAATTATCAAACTTGGCAAATAAAAATCGTTTACAAATGGGAGACCAGAGAAATTCGCAGTTTCAGGTTATCTCTCTCCGTGTTCATAACAATTTCAGAAACACATTCTCTGTGAAAATAAAATTGAGGTGAGAACCATTTATGAATTACTGGGAAACATAGGGCACATATAGTTCCCCGTTGCTTTCTTTATAGAATTACCTGGACCAATTGGAGTTGACTCACTGACCAATTAGCACTCTTTTGTCCTGTGGAGCTAAATGTTGCCATTGTTCAAAATTTGGCTTTGTTGTGTATGTCCTGATGAAACCACTACAAAAAAATTTAAGCTACAGATCTCTCCTTCAGCAAAGTCCAACTATCCAATTGTCTAACAATTGACAATTTTAGAGCTCAAATTTCATTGATTCAGGCTGCAGCCACTAAAGCTTACTCTATCCTGCAAGTACACTGAAAGCCTGATAGAAGAAACCAAAGCATAAAATGGACCATGTGAATAAAGCACACAGTCTAATGAAGCACAATACATGCCCAAGTCTCCTTGATCTAACCATTAACAATGGTGCTTCTGAATTAATCTGCGCTATGAAAAAGCGTGGAGAGAGTCTGTAGAATGGTCTTGTCATGAGAAATAGGATCAGTAAAAGTAAACTTTGTTCTGTGAATCAATGCAATCTTTAACATCTACAGTCCTACTCTGTATTGGCAGCCGAGGCCTACACAGTGAGCAGGGAGCAGGAGAAAATAGCACTGAATATCTCATGATGTTCAAAGCCTGTACATATACAAAGTGCTACGCTCATTAACATGCAAATTGCAAATTCATTAATAATTCCAAAGCGATTGAATCACGTTCAGCGTATGAAATGGGTAGTACATGGGAAGCTACATAATTTACTCTGGGTTTAATAGGAGTAACTTACTAGCAGTGGATTGTACATTTGCAGCTATTTCAATTCTTCTTCGCTGTTAATACTCTAATCTGTTTCTCAGTTAAGTAAATTTAAAAGACAATTAAATTCTGAAACAAGGTCTTATGCCCTGATGTTCTACCACTTGGTAAAGATGGGAGAAAGATACTGGTGGAGCACAGAATAATTCCATTAACTACAGTGAAAGCTAGAAACACAGGAAATTGGAGCAGACCTAGGCCATTTGGCCCCTTGAGCCTGCTCTGCCATTCAATATGATCATGACTGATCATCAAGCTCATACTCTAACCCTATCCTCTCCCCATATCCTTTGATTCGTTTATCCACAACAGCGAGATATACCTCCATCTTGAAAACACATAATTTTAGGCCTCAAGCAGTTTCTGTGATAGTGAAGTCCACAGGCTCACCACTTTTTGGATAAAGAAATTTCTCCTCATCTCATTCCCAAAAGATTTATACTTATTCTTAAACTATGATTCCTGGTTCTGTACTCTACCACCATTGGAAACACGCTTACTGCATCTAACCTGTCTCGTTCTGGTAGAATTTTATAGGTTTCTTTAAGAAACTCCAGTGATTACAATCCTAACCAACTCAATTTCTCCTCATACATTAGTTCTGCCATCCCAGGAATCAACTTGGCAAAACTTCACTGCGCTCCCCCTTTGGCAGGAACATCCTTCTTCTGATAAGGTGACCAAAACTGCATTCCATATATCCCAATTTTGGCCTCACCAATGATCTGTGTAATTACAGCAAGAAATCCTTGCTCCTGAAATGCAGGAGACTGAGGGGTCACCTTATAGAGGTCTATAAAATCATGAAAGGCATAGATAAGATAGCTAGTCAACAGCTTTTCCCCATGGTAAGGGAGTCTAAAACGAGAGGGCATAGGTCTAAAATGAGAGGGGAGAGATACAAAAGGGTTCAGACGGGCAATTTTCTCAAACAGAGGGTGGGTGAGTGTCTAGAATGGGTTGTCAGAGGTAGTGGTTGAGGCAAGTACAATTTCATCAATTAAGAAACATTTAGACCAGTACATGGATGGGACTGTTATGGAGGGTTGGGTTGAAGGGCCTCTTTCCTTGCAGTAAAACTCTAAGACTCTATAACTGAAATCCTCTCACTATGAAGGCAAATATTCAGTTTGCCTTCTTTATTGCCTGCTGCACCTGCATGCTTACTTTCAGCGACTGGTGCATGAGGATACCCAAGTCTTGTTGAATGTTCCCCTTTCTCAATCTGCAGCCATTCAAATAACAATCTGCTTTCCTATTTTTGCTAGCAGTATAGATAGCTCACAATTTATACTGCACCTGGCGTGCATTTGCCCTCTTGCTCAGCCTGTCTAAATAACATTGCAACATATCCACCTCACAGCTCACCCTTCCACCCTGCTTTGTGTCTTCTGTAAATTTTGAGATATTACATTTAGCTCCCTCATCTAAAGCATTAACATATATTGCGAATAGCTGGAAACCTAGTACTGATCCCTGTGGTGCTCCACTAATCATTGCATGCCACATGTCAAAAAAGACATTTATTCCTACTCATGGTTTCCCGTCTGTTAACCAATTTTAGATCCATTTCAATACACTCGATCCCACATGCTTTAATTTTATACGTTAGTCTTTTATGTGGGATTTTGTTGAAAGCCTTCTGAAAGTCCAAATAAACTATATCCACTGGCTCCCCTGATCAACTCAATGAGTTATGTCTTGGAAGAATTCCAACAGATTTGTCAAACATGATTTCTCTTTTGATTGTGTATGATTCTACCAATGTTTCCCAGGGGCTCTGCAATAAAATTCTTGGTAATTGGCTCTAGCTTCTTCCCCATGACTGACACCAGACTCACTGGTCTATCTGTTTCTCTCTACGTCCTCTTATTAAAAAGCTACATTAAACAGGTACGCTCCAACCTATAGCATCTGTGCCAGAATTTAAAGTATCTTGGAAGATGACCACCAATGCATCCATTATTTTTAGGGCCATATCTTTAAATACTCTGGGGTGTAGATTATCAGAATAAAGGTAGTTATCTGCCTTCAATCCCATCAATTTCTCCCAATCTAGATTTGTCTCAGTTCTCCCCTCTCACTAAACCCTGTGTTCTCCATCATTTCTGGTACCTGATTAACAGAAAGGGTTTCTTGTTTTCTATCATGGACAAATTAATCTACCTAGTTCGACAAATGATAGATTTAAACAGTCCTCCAAAAGATGAATAGAAAATTAAACTCATGGTCCCTGGAGGAGGGAGCATAGGTGCTCCTCTGGGATCTGGAAGAATAATAGGGGCAACTATCAGCCTGAGATCCCACCCTCCATGATTGCAATCCATTCCCGACCCAATTTTCTGAAGAAGGGTCTAGGCCCGAAACGTCAGCCTTCCTGCTCCTCTGATGCTGCTTGGCCTGCTGTGTTCATCCAGCTCTACACCTTGTTATCTCAGATTCTCCAGCATCTGCAGTTCCTACTATCCCCGAACCCCATCAACTACTTTGCTGGTGGGTGGTCCAAGCCTTGAGTCCATTCTTTGTTGTCTGCTGAATTTGAGTGAGACTAAACACTCAACATCACAGGAGCTTGTTCACCTCCAGAACAGGCAATTAACAAAGGCACTCGAACAGGCAGGTTCCCAAAGTTTAACATTACACTAGTAGGAGTTGAGATTCAAATATCATAGTGATCTAAGACATGAAAGTCACAAAGACCTAGAATAGGGAGTGGCAAAAATGTATCCAGGTCATCACGTTATATTACAAAATTAAAGTTCAGTGTCAGCGCACACAGTTCTGCACGTTCCTCTGCTCTGCACAAGTATAACGTGCCCCCACCAAATGTGGACTTTGCAATTTAAAATAATTGCTAATTGTATTTTTTGAGTAATGAATAAACCAGCATGGTGGCACAGTTGTTAGCACTGCTACCTCACAGCGCCTGGGACCCGGGTTTGATTCCATCTTCAGACGCCTCTCTGTGTGGAGTTTGCATATTCTTTCCATGTCTGTGTGGGTTTTCTCTGGGTGCTCCTGTTTCCTCCCACAGTCCAAAAATGTGCAGGCTAAGTAGATTTGGCCATGCAAAATTGCCCATTGTGTTCAGGAATGTATAGATGAGTTACAGGGAAAACGGTAATGGGTCTGGGTGGGATGCTCTGAGGGTTGGTGTGGACTTGTTGGGCTGTAGGGCCTGTTTCCACACTGAAGGGATTCTACGAAGCTCTACAAAAAACCCTGTTGCTTAATGCACTGAATATGACTAATTATTGCTTAACTTCAGGAATCCATTGTTATCCTTTGTTTATATATCTCCCCAAAAAGACAGGGAGAGGACCGAGTAACAAAATGCCCAGATTTTGCATTCCCTCCAGATTTAACAAAGCGCTTGTACATTAACATTTGAAATGGCACATGTGCGCAAGTTCGAAGAATACAGGATGACTAAACCAACATTAACAATGCCTGAAAGTTTAACAGGTTGCCTGGGTCATAGAACTGCACTCACTGAAATAATAGGACAATCAGCACAAATCATGTAGACAACAGTTGTACGCAGACCAATCATTAGCTCTTTAACCAACAAGACATCCACACATCTAATGATTGAATCAGCAATGGGAAACTCATTGAATAAAAAGGGTCATTCAGTGCTTTGGTATTTGATGAGTTTATTGATCCTGTGAAATGCTGTTCCAAGGGACTAACATTTGGTTGATTAAATGTTGGAATAATTCACTATAACACTAATGTAACAACTTTTGACCCATTCGACACAAAACAGCTGGAGTGCTGACTTCCAGTTACAACCATGCTAAGGAGAATTTCATCCACAAGACAATAGAGTGTCAGTGAGAGATTCTTTAAGTAAGACAACGAAAAGTACAGCAAAATCCACTTGAAACGACAATGCATGTAATTGTAGAATGCCACAATAAATAAAGACCTTAGGAACGAATTAAAACTATGGAAAGGCCAGACAGAATTTGAGAAATTAGGAAGAACGGGATAAGAAAAGGTAAGGGAGGGAGGGTGATGATCAAATGGGACTGGAGAATGTTTGTACATTTACCAGAGGAAAATCAGATAAGGCAGGAACCTGAGTGTCATGGTCTATGGTGAGATTTGTGGCAGAATTGGACGACAAGTCTGGCGAGATCTATCTCAACATCAGCAGAATCTCATTCCATTTTATATGCTTTTGCTAAGTGGCAAGACGTTTTTCTCACCAAGCAAGATTGAGTAGTCAATTAAGGAAGATTATAGCTTATTAAATGCCTTATTAACACCACAAGTCACCTCATTAATATTCAACTCTATATCTTACCAAATGGACCAAATTAGGTACCAAGACTTCTCAACATGGGAATCAGAATGGTACGGGTGGTTTAATGTAAACCGGTTGGTGGCTGTGAGAAGTTTCCATGGTGTTCAGCACCAAACAATATCTCAGTTCATGATCCATGTGTCTAGCCACACACTCCCCTCATCCGCAGGATTTGGTATCCAGTGTTTGTCGTCCCTTATGGCCAACATGGCATCTTTCTGACTCAGTTGGAGGCCATTTGGGAAACACAGACAAGCATGGCAGGATGCACCAGCAGCTAGGGTTGAAAGGGCAGGAGTCTCAGTACCATTTTCAAGGGCACAGCCTGCAAACAGTCCAGGGACTTGGCCATATCACTCATCAGCTTCAGATGCTCACTGTGAGGGAATGTATCTGACTATAGTCCAGGCTGTGTGCAATGATCAATGTCTTGTAGGGCAGTTTGCACTGGCGGTCAGAACAGTTCTGAAGATGGCTCACTGGACTTGAAGCGTTAACTTTGGATTCTCTAGACAGATGCTGCTAGACCTGCTGAGTTTCTCCAGCAATTTCTGTTGTTGTTTCAGATTTTGTAAATGTTTCTGATAGAGCTTTGGAAAGTTCAAGAGGTAAAGACAATGTGTTTGTTCATGACATTGCACTTTTTAGTGCATTTATTTGGCAGTTCAGAAAACACTCAGAATTTGTGTATAGAGGAAACAAGCAAAGTGTACTGAAAATGTAAGCGATGTGTGCGTCTGTGTGTATGTACACATGACGGCATGTTTGTTAGCGCCACATCTGTGTTTGTATGCGTATATCTAAATGTCAAGAGGAGAGAACTGAAGACAGGATGAGCAATAGATTGTCAATTGGACAAAACCAATTGGTGTTATTTCAGTGTTGCAAGAATATATCTGAGTATATAAAGGATTTACAGCAGGGAGTCTCTGGGGGCCCTTTATCAGCAAGAATGTTCTGGCCTCAAAGAGAGAGATTTTATGAATGTGTAAGTTGTTGGTGGTAATTATGTCTGGTAACTTCAGATGGAATATGGTGCTGATGAATGCAATTCAGGGGCTGACTTGATTGAGTGGAAAGTAAGAGAGTTCTTGGACAGGGAGGGCTGAGTTGGAAGGACCGTTTTTGCACTCACTCACGCAAGCAGCCTCCAAGTACTTGTAACTACACAAGACCACATCATTGTACATGTAAACAGCATAGAAACATAAAAAATACAAGCAGGAGTAGATCATCTGGCCCTTCGAGCCTGCCCCACCATTGATCATAATCGTGGCTAATCATCCAACTCAAAAGCCTGTTCCTGCCTTTCCCCCATAACTGCATATCCAATTCCTTCTTAAAATTATACAATGTTTTGGTTTTGGTGTTTTCTGTGGTAGCAAGTTCCATAGGCTCACCATTTTCAGTGTGAAGAAATTTCTCCTAATCTCGGTCCTAAATGGTTTACCCATTATCCTTACCATTATCCTTATCCTCTATCTTTAGACTATGACCCCTGGTTTTGGGCTTCCCTGCCATTAGGAACATCTTTGCTGCACCTCCTCTGTCTGGTCCTGTTAGAATTTCATAGATTTCTATGAGATACCCTCTCATTCTTCTGAACCCCAGCGAATATAATCTTATCCGATTCAACTTCTCTTCATACATCAGTCCTGCCAATCCAGGAAACAGTCTGGTGAACCTTCACGACACTCCGTGATAGCAAAAACATTGTTCCTCAGATAAGGAGGCCAAAACTGCATGCAAAATTCCAGGTTTAGTCTTACCAAGACCTGAGTAATTGCAGCAAGACATCCCTTCTCTGGTACTGAAATCTTTTTGCAATGAAGAGCAACATACCATTTGCCTTCTTGTTCACCAACTGCATCTATATGCTTACCTTCAGTAATTGGTGCATGAGGAGACCCAGGTCTTTTGCACATGCCCATCTCTCAATTTACAGCCGTTCACACAATTATTTGCCTTCCTACTTTTGCTACTTAAACGGATCACTTCACATTGTTCCATGTTATACTGCATTTAACATGTACATGTAATATTTTTATTAAAATGTTCATTACCCATTAATTAATATTTGAATTACGCAGATTTTACTTAGTTTATCACAATGGAAATCTTAAGAAATAAAATCTTGTCTAGTATTTACTTTCTGTTGGCATCATGGAGATTCCTTTCATTTTAAAAAGTGATCAGTCTCTACAAGAATGATAACAACATTAAAAATTTTCTTGGTAAAATAATTTATGATTAAATCTATCATAAAACCTATATATTTCTACAGTCAAAATTACCACCTTTAGAAGATGATTGATTTAAAATACATAGGAACCGTATGGAGGGTCCAAGATTGCATAACACATATATTTTACTGGCGAGAAAATACTAGCTGGATGAAGATAAATTATAGGAGATCAGTACAACTTGATAGACTAATAAAATTCATTGATTCTGCCTGCATGACAGAACATTGCGATCAGTGCTGATCTGCAGGACTGACACAAAGTACTGATTGATGAATTTTTTCAAAAGTGTCTCAAGCTAAGGAGGAGGATATTAAACTGCAATAGAAACTGAATTAAAATCATTAGAGGGTTCATTTTGTTAGCAAAAGGGCAATTTCGGAAAGCAAGGAAATACCATGATCATAACATGGATAATCACTGGGTTGCTCAAATGTAAATCAGTCCATTAGGCAGATGTGCCTGCAGACGCTACTCTAAAGAAAAGCCCAAGAATTTTTTAACAGAATTTGTTTCCTTATATATTTTAAATAATGTTCTATTAATATTATTTGTGTGGGTCATGAACTGAACAAACCATGACATAATTAATACACAAAAGGAGACTTCCAGTCATTTTATTCTGAATAATTCTTCAGTATGCTCTGAATTGTTCCTCACATATAGAACATGGCTGTTCAAAGTAGCAAACCATTTAGGAAGGAGACATTGCCTAGATCATTATTGTATTTCATGTGTTTCCGAATTCTGTGTCTGCTTCGCAGTGATGGCCCTTTTAAATAAAGATCATCAATTTGTACTGTTATGATCCCAGCTGACGATAAAGCAAAAGAAGTGAAATCTCAGCTTGAAGCATGGTTTATAGACCTTAAGTATTACTTTTACATTTTGGTTACTTCGATAGTCATTTACTGACAAAGGGTTCAACACAAGAACACAAATTTTCTGCACAAAATAAAAAAAAACTATCTGCCTTTGCATAAGGCAATTGAGAAAAATCTTAACATTAACGGAAAGGAACAACAACAATTTTCCTAGCTATATCCTTTATAGATATTCAAACCTGGTGAAGTATTATTCCTGTCTTAACTCTTTGATTTCTTGCTAACTGACAAGGTTGCAAGCATTTTCTTTTAGTGACCTCTATACATTCACCTGTTGTGATTTCTGTCTAATAGCATCTTACCCCAGATATAGAGACACCAGCTATTTCATTAACTTCTCTTGACAGACAAGCTGTGTCCACTTATAATGATAAACAATTTTAAGGCTCCTTTCCAGCTCTGAAAGGCTAGACTGCCACAAATGAGATTGTTTTTTCTGCTGATATGAAACTTCTTCTCAACCGTAGCCCTTGATCTATGTTTCTAAAAATCATAAAAGCGCACCTTTGTAAACACTGAATCAATTAACTTCCCAGGTAGTTTATCTAGTAATTTATCTTGAATCATATGATTTCTAGGAAATGATGTTTGAACTCACTGTTCAAATGTTACTTTCTGACCTTTGAAGGAAATAAGCTACCTTCTCAGAACTAAAATCAAAAGCCCATTTATCTTCACTTTAAAAAGCAAATTGCTAAATAAGAATATATTATAAACCTTTATCAAATTATTTCAATTTGGCCTTCTACTGCAATAGCCTCTGCTGAACCACTGTTCTGAGGTGGTGTTATTCAATGTTTAATTACGTGTAGCTAATCACAGGCTTGATTGATAAATAAAAATGTGCAACAGACACCATTATTGGGGAGATGATCTCGATAGTTGAATGAGTACAGTGTGTATACCTGCGTTTAACTATTTAATATGTTGTTTGGAAAAGAATTAGGCAAAAAAAAAATCAGTGTGAAAGTGTCGTTGACCTTATGTTTTATTCCCTCCCCACCTCGTGTTGATTATCTGCTAAGGTCATGGGTAGCCTAGGTAGAAATGCTGGACTTAGTCACGATGGAAACACCTTTTTGCTGGTATGCAGAGGGATGCTAATCTAACAGTTATCTCACCCAATCCGTACAATGGCTATTGTACTGCAGAAGTAAACAAGCTTGACTAATAAGGAGCAGTTCCAACTGAGTACACCAAATGGCAAAGGACGAGTAAGTTCAAGTCATGTTTGGGATGCAGACCAAGGACAGGTCTTGCGCATCTTGTTATGTGAGTTCTCAGGGATTGCCCCAATAAAGCAAAAGTATAAAATATAATTGCTGAACAAAGCCTTTGAGCCCGCATTAAGACCTGGACACTTAAATTGATCAATACATTTTTGAAATAAACACAAACATCCAAAGCTTATGTCTGGACCTACAGATGACTAGCTAGTAGCTTTTGTCGGGATAGGCCAGAGGGTGCTTGGAAAAAAAAACAAAACACCCTAAGACGTTATTAAATGGACATCAGAAGAAGCAGCAATTCCCTTCAAGTGGGGTAGTAAGAACTGCCGATGCTGGAATCAGAGTTAACACAGTGTGGAGCTGGAGGAACACAGCAGGCCAGGCAGCATCAGAGGAACAGGAAAGTTGACGTTTCGGGTCGAGTCCACTTTGTTCTCATCCCATTGAAATGAAAGGAAAATTGAGTGAGCTGCTGAGGACTGAATGCATGCAGTTGTTGTATACGACAGTCTAAATTTTAATTTTGTACTAATTGAATTTAGGTTGCAGTTTATGGTTAGAATTAAACTGAAATTCATTGTTTAAATTCTGTACTTCATAATCAATTTGAAAAGCTAGGTACTAAATTAAGAAGCAGAACCACAAATGTCATAATCACTGCATTTTTACCTAAGCAACATGCAAATGGCAGCTGACAAATCAGTTTAGAGAGATGAATGCATGGCGCAAAGAATGCATTCTTGGAAATGGATTTCAGTTCATGGGGCATTGGCACTGGTAGCAGAGAAAGTAGGGTCTGTAGCAAAGGGATAGGCTCCTCCTAAATCATAGTGGGCCAGGTGTTTTTTGCCAATTGCATATCCAGGAAAATAGAGAGAATTTTAAACTAACTAGTGGAGACAAGGCATCCAATTTGGAAAGATGTAGTCAATGAAAGAGTAGAGTCAAAATCAAAGGGAAAGGTTATTAATGTGGAAAAAGATGAACAGACCGTAACAAAAATAGAGAGTACAAATTAAGAGTTAATTAACAGTTTTATCTGTTAATTTGTACCTTTTATTTATCTAGTTTATAAAGAAAGTAAAATAATAATACTAAAGGTTCTGTACCGGAACTGAAAGAACATTCAAAACAAAATGGATAAACTGAGACCGCAAATGGAAATGAGCAAGTGTGAACTGGCAGCCATTTTTTTCAAACCATTTGTTGGACGTGGGTATTTCTGGCTGTCCAGCGTTTATTGCCCATCCCTAATTGCCCTTGAGAAGGTGGTGGTGAGCTGCCTTCATGACTCGCTGCAGTCTATGTGCTATGGGTTGACTCACAATGCCAGTAAGGAGGCAATTACAGGATTTGACCATGTGATAATAAACGAAAGGTGCTATATTTCCAAGTCAGGGTGGTGAGTGACCTGAAGGGAAATTTGCAAATGGTGGCGTTTCCATATATCTGCTGTCCTTATCCTTCCAGCTGGAAGTGGCTGTGGGCTTGGAAAGTGCTGTCTGAAGATCTTTGGTGAATTTCTACAGTGCTTCTTGTAGATGGTACACACTGTCAATGGTGGAGGGAATGGATGCTTGTGGAAGTGGTGCCAATCAAGCAGACTTCTTTGTCCTGGATGATGTCAAGCTTCTTGAGTGTCATTTGAGCTGTACTCATCCAGGCAAATGGGGAGTATTCCATCACACTCTTGACTTATGCCTTGTAGATTATACACAGGCTTTGAGGATTCAGGAGATTGGTTAATCACTGTAGTATTCCAAGCATCTGATCTGCTCTTGTGACCACTATGTTTATGTGGCCAGTCCATTTGAGTTTCTGATCAATGGTAACCTCAAGAATGTTGATAATGGGCAAATCAGTAATGGTAGCACAATTGAATATCAAGCAATGGTGGTTAAATTGTTTCTATTGGAGATGGTTATTGCCTGACATTTGTGTGGTGTGGTTATTACCTTTGTCTTTGTACTAACTGATACCTCCTACCATTTCTTGATATCATGTGGAGTGAATCAAAGACAGGTATCTGTGATGCTGGGGACTGCTGGAGGATGCTGAGATGGATCATCAACTTGACACTTATGGCTAAAGATTGCTGTGAATGCTTCAGCCTTGTCTTTTGTAGTGATGTGTTGGCCTCTTCCATCATTGAGGATAGCAATATTTGTGGACCCTCCTCCTCCAGTGAGTTTTTTTAATTGTACACCACCATTCAATCTACACCACCATTCATGATTGAATGTGGCAGGACCGCAGAGCTTAGATCTGATCTGTTGGTTGTGGGTTCACTTAGAACTATCTTATAGTTGCTTATGCTGTTTGGCATGCAAGTAGTCCTATTTGGTAACTTTTGCAGGTTTCCACCTCATTTTTAGGTATGACTGGTGCTGCTTCTGCCATGCCCTCCTGCACTCTCTATTGTTTGAGGGTTGATCCCTGGCTTGATGGTAATGGCTGAGTGGGGGATATGCCGGGCCATGAGGTTACAGATTGTGCTGGAGTACAATCTTGTTGCTGTTGATGACCCACAGCACCTCATGGATGCCCAGTCTTGAGTTGCTAGATCTATGCAAAGTTGGCCCATTTAGCAAGGTGAAAGTGCCACACAACACAATGGAAATTATTTTCAAAGTGAAGGCGGGACTTTATCTTGACAAGGACTGTGTAATGATCACTCTTACTGATATATGACTGGCAGATGCATCTGCAGCTAGCAGATTAATAAGGATGAGGTCAAGTATGTTTTCCTGTCTTGTTGGTTCCCTCACCACCTGCCACAGACCCAGCCTAGCAACTATGTCATTTAGGACCCGACCGGCTCGATCAGTAGTATTGCTGCCAGGTCACTCTTGGATGGTGGACATTGAAATCCCCCATCCAGAGTACACTTTGTGCCCTTGCTACTCTCAGTGCTTCCTCCAAGTGAGGTTCAACATGGAGGGATGCCGATGCGTCAGGAAGGATGGTATGTGGTAACCAGCGGGATGTTTCCTTGTGCATGTTTAACATGAAGCCAAGAGTCTTCATGATGTGCGGAGTCAATGTTGAGGACTCCTAGGGCAACTCCCCACGGACTGTATATCACTGTGCTGCCGCCTCTGCTGTGTCAGTCCTGCGGTGGGACAGGCCATATCCAGGATGGTGATGGGACGTTGTCTGTAAGGTATGATTTTGCGAGTATGACTAAGTCAGACTGCTGCTTGATTGGTCTGTGAGACAGCTCTCCCAACTTTGGCAGATATTAGTAAGGAGGACTTTGCAGTGTTAACCTGGCTGTTTCTGCCATTGTCTTTTCTGGGGCCTAAGTCAGTGCCAAGTGGTCCACGAACATGAATGCAGCATGACTTTGATTGAGGTCAAAACCTAGAAGGGTGCCAGACATTTAGAAATGACAGGAAACTAGGAAAAGATGGAGAATTGACAGTTTTAAGTAATGACTGTAATACTCCAATACAGAGGGTTATCTAATTTCAAGAAGATAAGACATGAAAACAGTTCAGGTAAAGATAGGAAATGATAAAGGCAAGAAGTCATTTGTGGGAGTGATGTACAGATGCACTATCAGTAGCCACACAATCAGGTGGGCAAAAAGGGAAGAAAAATGCCATCTTTTCAGGAAGACTTACGATAATTATGAGAGATTTTAATCTACACATCAACTGGAAAAGTCAAAGAGGCAATGGTTTCCTAGATGAAATGTTCATAGAGTACTTTCGGGATAATTTCTTAGAACAGCATGTTCTGGAACCAACCAGACAGCTGGCTGTACAAGACCTGGCACTGTGCAGTGAGTTAATGATCTCATAACTAAGGCAAGCAGTGACCAAAATACGATGAAAGTTTGCATTCCAACAGAGAGATGAGTAGGTCTGAGACTATCTCTTTAAAAAAATGCCAGTTATCAGGGCATGACAACTAACTAAAGTTAATTGCCACATTAGGACAGGTCATAGACATCCAGTGGCATGCCACTCACACTGACAGAGTCAACATCTACTCAAACTTTGTCTTGGCACATGTATCTCGCCATAGCTCATGGACTACAACTCTAACCATTGAATGTTTCATGTTCACTGAAGGCTCTCATTCACATCACCCACCTAAATTAATAACCTCTTGCCTTCTGTACTTCCTACTCACTCACCATAGACACCTCACCACCTCTCCTGCTTGGGCATCACCCCTAACTGTTCCTCCATCCACTTCCAAAATACTCAATCCCTCATTATGACTCAACTGTCCCAGCCCCCAGACTGGAGTCTCCACAGCACTCAGAGTGACCTTCCTGCAATCCATGATCTCAATCATTTGATCTCCGACTGACTGTAGCCTAATCTCAGGTTGAAATAACATGAAACCCCAGAATCTGGGAGCCACCCAAGTGAGCATCAGCAACCTCCTTAGTAGAAATCAACAAGATTCTTGACTGACTGTAACCGTGCCCCTGACTGACCATAGTCCCTCTTCACCCATTAAGATCTGCTTTTCGTTGGCTTTCCAACATGACCACTTGCTTGAAGCACATTCTTTGCTGTGTAAACTGCTGGAAAAAGCTGCAGATCTGACATTAATGTAATATGGTACTGAACAGCAACAGATCCATCTCCTGACAGTTCAGTTCTCCCTGCTGTGACAATCTTCTCTTTCTGTGCTGGGAACAATGCAAGCCAAAGAGGCTGGCAGACTCTAAATGAGCACTGGAGACCCTATGCACTAAGAGTTTGGCAGCCCATTGATTCTGTCCTGGTGCCAATGTGTGTCTATTAAGAAAGAAATGTGAAGTATACAGAGGTGGCAATGTTCAAATAAGCACAACGATAGCAAAATAAGAGGGCCTTACGATGTATCCTGTGTCAGTGTAGAAAATGCATGTGCCTATCCATGTGCAAAACAACGTCTCAGAAGCATGCAAGTCATGGGTCTCCCTGAGATCCAAAGTAAAGCATTGAAGGGCTTACTCTGAGAACAGATACCTGCACTGAATGACTTGTCAGAATTTGTGCCATCCAGTTTCTCGGGGAATGAGAGAAGAATTTGAAGTGGTGTATGAAAAAGGTGAGGTGGGACTTTAATGAGGTACAAATGCATGGAAATAACCAATTTTTTTAACACTGAGTTTCTGACTGTATCATTCCTTCTTTGTTCCTTACTTTTCTCATGACTACTCAGATCAGGGAGGGGAAATTCTGCCCATTAACTTTGTTTTTCTTCACAGATATTGCCTGTTCTGCCGAGTGTTTCCAGCATTTTCTTTTAACTTTTTCTTCTGCTGCTGGAGTATTCTCACTTCCCCCTCATTTCATCACAGTGGCCATGTCCCTACCACCTGTAAGCTGTTCACTTTCTGAGCTATTTGACCTCACCAACTCCCTTCTCTCCTACAAAAGACATTCACCTAATTTCTATTTGTAGGGGACTTTCTCCACAAATGGAATGATATAAATGCTAGTTATTATTTAAAATCTTCTTTTAAAAAAAGGATCTGCAAAAATCTGTTAACAGCAGTGACCCCCCCGCCCAACCACCACTCCCCGCCCCAGCTGCCCACACTACATCACGTTAACCATTGTTTCTCTTTCGGTTGTACTGAATTGATATTTTTTAGAACAGGGAGCCTTGCCTTCTCAAATAAAGTGCTCTTCAAAAAGCATGCCTGGCTCTTTGTCATTGCAATCTTCCATTTCCCTGCCTACCTTGGATTTCTCTTATATTAAAGTATTGCAGTTTGACAGCAGGTTGACGAATTCACCAATTTATGGTGTTGTGTGCGTCATTAATGTGCTTTCTTTTAACAGGATTTGAATGTCAATTATAATTGATGGCTGATCTGGGGCACCAACACAGCTAACACAGCTACGCAACAAAATTTTAGGAGCAGAATGAAGCCTCCATACAGAAAAAAAGTCCTAATAATGATGCTCCATTTGGTGAAAAAAATGTAGGAGGAAGAGCATTCCAAATGCTACTTCCTATTGATAGCTTCATACATCTCAAACTGGCATATGTGTGCATGCTTGTTAAATTAAAGCAATTAGTCAGAAAATAAGTATTCCTTGAGATTTCCAGTACGCAGAAAAGGGATATAATAATATTCATTGTTATCAGGCTTTTCATGCTAGTATGCATAGTCAGTTATGCAGAATTAAATCTGAGCGCATGGCACAAAATAGGTTCCTCAGAGAATCAAGCATAAGTTTTCTTTTACATTCATTCATTGGATGTGGGCATCACTGGCTCTCTGGCATTTGTTGCCCATCCCTAGTTGCCCTTAAGAAGGTGATGGTGAGCTGCTTTCTTGCACTGCTGTAGTCCATGTGCTGTAGGTTGAACCACAACACCATTAGGAAAGCAATTCCAGGCTTTTGACTCAGTGACAATAAAGGAACAACGATATCTTTCCAAGTCAGAATGGTGAGTGACATGGAGGGGGACTTGTGAGTGGTGGTGTTTCCAAGTATCTGATCTCTCTCGACTAAGGTGGGCGTGGGTTTAGAAGGTGCTGCCAAAGGATCTTTGGTGAATTTCTGCAATGCATCTTGTAGATAGGACGCACTGCTCTTACTGAGCATCAGTGGTGGAGGGAGTGGATGCTCGTACATATTGTGTCAATTAAGTGGGCTGCTTTGTCCTGGATGGTGTCAAACTCCTTGAGTGTTGTTGGAGCTGCACCCATCCAGGCAAGTGGAGAGTATTCCATCACTCTCCTGATTTGCACCTTATAGATGATGGACAAGATTTGGGGTGTCAGAAAGTGAGTTACTCGCCACAGTATTTCTAGTCACTGAACTGTAGCTGTATTTATGTGGCAGATCCAATTGAGTTTCTGCTCAATCATAGTCTCCAGGATGTGGATAATTGGGATTCAGTTAAGGTAACACTATTGAATGTCAAGAGGTGGTGGTTAGATTGTCTTTTACTGGACATCGTCATTGTCTGGCATTTGTGTGGCTCAAACGTTACTTGCCACTTTTCACATCTTCCAGATTTTGTTGTATTTGAAATGTAAGGTTGTTGACTTGCTCTCCGAGCTGGCTTGTTCTCGTTCAGACGTTTCGTCACCATGCTAAGTCACATCATCAGTGGAGCCTCCAATGAAGCGATGTTATTCTACTCCGCTTGGAATTTATACTGTCTGGTCTGTTATGGTGAGTAGTGTCATTTCCAGTTCTGATCTGTATGGGGTAGTATATGGGGTCCAATTCTATGTGTTTGTTGATTGCATTCCGGATGGAGAACCGTGCTTCTAGTGCGTGTCTATGTTTGGCTTGGGCTACTAGGGTTACCCTGTCCCAGTTAAACTGATGGCCTACTAAACAGACAACAACAGGAGGACACAGTAAGCCCTAACACACTGGCCACACTGCTCTACATCAAGAACATATCGGAACTGACAACAAGACTCCTAAGACCACTAGGAATCATGGTGGCCCACAAGTACACAGCCACTCTATGACAAACACTTACAAGGATTAAAGACCCCATTCCCACAGCATGCAGAACCAATGTGGTATACTAACATACCATGCAACGACTGCCACAAACATTACATTGGACAGGTAGGAAGGAAACTAGCCATCAGAATACATGAACATCAACTAGCAGTAAAACGCATGACAAACTCTCCTTAATATCGGTACATTCAGACAATGAATACCATCAGTTTAACTGGGACAAAGTAACCATAGTAGCCCAAGCCAAACATAAACACGCACTGCAATTCCTAGAAGCATGGTTCTCCACCCGTAATGCAATCAACAAACACATAGAATTGGACCCCATATACAAACCCGTACAAATCAAAACTGGAAATGACACTACTCATCATAACGGACCAGACAGTATAAATTCCAAGCAGAGTAGAATAATGTCACTTCATCGGAAGCTCCACTGATGATGTCACCTAGCATGGGATGAAACGTCTGAACAAGAACAAGCCGGCTTGGTGAGCAAGTCAACAACTTCACCCACAACCCAAGCTACAGATCATTGCCAAAATTTGAAATGTACTGCTTCAGTATCGGATCAGACATGAATGGTGCTGAATATTGTGCAATCATCAGCAAACATCCCCACTTCTGACCTTAAGGTGGAGGGCAAGTCATTGACGAAGCATCTGAAGATAGTTGGGCTAAGGACACTACCCTGAGGTACTCCAGCAGAGATGTCCTGTAGTTGAAATGACTGACCTCCAACAACCACAATCATCTTCTTATGTGCCAGGCGTAACTCCAACCACCAGAGAGTTTGCCCCAATACCAGTTGACTCCAGTTTTGTTCAGTCTCATTGAAGTCAGACTCAGTTGAATGAGGCCTTGATGTCAAGGCAGTCACTCTTACCTCACCTCTGGAATACAGCACTTCTGTCCATGTTTAAACAAGGCCACAATGAGGTTAGGATCTGAGGGGTGCTGGCGGAGCCCAAATTGGGCAGGTTATTGCTGAGCAGGTGCTGCTTGATAGCACTGTTGATGATACCTTCCATCACTTTACTGATGATGAAGAGTAGACTGATGGAGTGGTAATTGGCCAGGTTGGATTTGTCCTGCTTTTTATGTAGAAGACATGCTTGGGCAATTTTGCACATTTTCTGATAGATGTTAGTGTTGTAACTGTACTTAAATGACTTGGCTGGGGAAGTGGCAAGTTCTGGATCACAGCTCTTCTGTACTATTGCCAGAATGTAATCAGGGCCCATAGCCTTTGCAGTATCCAGTGCCTTCAACCATTTATTGATATCACGTGGAGAGAAATAAGTTGACTGGGGATTGGGGCCTGTTAACTGTAATGCTGGGGACCATTTGAGGAGGCCAACATGGATCATTTACTCAGCACTTCTGGTTCAAGATTGCTACGAGTGCTTCAACCTCATCTTTTATGTTGAGCTGTTCTGTCATTGAACCTCCTCCTCTAAAGAGTTGTTTAATTGTCCACCACCATTCACAACTGGGAGTGAAATGAGTACAGAGCTTAGATCTGATCTGCTTGTTGTGGGATTGTTTAGCAAGAGAAAAGTGCTTAGCAAAAAGCTATGGTTGCTCAAACCATTAGCAGGTGGTAAATTGGTATTGAATGTAGTGTTTTACTAAATGCTGTTTTTTTTGCTCCCAAGAATAGTGTTATTTAAGCTGTTGACCAAAGACTGATTCTTAATTACAATCATTTCCAAACCATGATAATTTATTAGTTGATTCTCTCTTCGTTATAAACAGCATGTTCCAACAATGTAACCATTCAGTTTTATAGAGGCGTCTTGAACAATTTCTCTTCATGATTCATTGGTACAATCATTTTGTGGAATACTTCTTTTGCTTTATGAACAAAACACAGGATCAGATGGTGAGATGGTGGGTTTATAGCAAAAACGCACCACAACAAGAATCTACAATAAACTGTTGCCTTGGTCAGATTGCTGTTCATGACTGAATGCATCAATCCCAAATCGCAGCGTGGTTTCAGAACTGGGAGATCTGCAATTACCTTCTCAGTCTGCAACTGCAAGGGAAATGCCACAAACAAAGGAAGCTGTTACATTTTGTCTCATTTATCTCACCAAGGCGTTCAACCATGTGGTGGTCTATTTAAGTCGCTTGAGAAAATTAGCTATCCACTGAAGCTGTTCAATGTGTTCACCTCTTTCACTGACAACATGATTGGTAGGCCAGCTATGATACTGGAATAACTTAGGGCCAATGTTAGTACCACAGTGAAATTAAATAGAGTTATAAAAAGATGAAAGAACTGCGGATGCTGTAAATCAGAAGCAAAAATAAAGTTGCTGGAAAAGTTCAGCAGGTCTGGCAACACCTGTGAAGGAAAAAACAGAGATAGTGTTTTGGGTCCAGTGACCCAGTTCTGAGGAATTGTCACCGGACCAGAAATGTTAACTCAAATAGAGTTATATTCTAGCACTGACTCTTTTTAGCACATTCCTGGCCTTGTTGCTGTCATATGCCTGAAAAAAGACATCTACTTGAGTACTGGAGCTGATGGAAAGTTGTTCGGCATTGCTCACTTGAGATTCAAGATAAAGGTATGCAAGTCCTTATCAAATCGTTAACTCTATACAAACCTCACTAATATTCCATATTCAGGAGCACATGAAGGAACAAATGGATGGGATCTTTTACAACTATAATGAATGCGATTTGATCATTAGCATAAGGAAGACAGATGTTATGGTGCAGGATGTTGCAGTATTGACAATGTAATGCTGGAGGTTGTTGATAGCTTTGTACATCGAAGATCCACAATCACCAGAGCTCTGTACTTGATGCTGAAATCAACAGGCACATCACAGAAGCTGCAGCTATACTTTTCAAATTGA
This sequence comes from Ginglymostoma cirratum, assembly GCA_024137785.1. Lineage (NCBI taxonomy): Eukaryota > Metazoa > Chordata > Chondrichthyes > Orectolobiformes > Ginglymostomatidae > Ginglymostoma > Ginglymostoma cirratum. The sequence continues at coordinate 13,154,052 of JAHRHZ010000271.1, read as the reverse complement.
GTAAGTAAATATGGAACAGCAGCAAGCTGACTGAGAACACCAAACTGTGAATGTACCTAGCCTGCAAACTTCACTGCACTCCTCTACAGTGGTGAGGCTTGGATAGTGTTGGCTAGATAAGAGAAAATATTGAACAGTTTGCACCTTTGCTGTCTCCTCACCACCTCTTGGCAGGACAAGGTCACCAACTCAGATGTCCTAAGGCACATTAATTACATCAGCATACACTCCTCTAGAGATGAGTTAACTCAGTAGGCTAAGTGGGTTATTAATGATGCAGATCATTACCAACAGTGTAGATTCAGTTCCTGCACTGTGAAGGCCCTTCTTCCTCAACCTCGCTCCTTGCCTGAGGTGTGGTGACCCTTTGGTTAAACTCACTAATGAGAGAGTGGGACAATGGTGACTTTAGCTTTTCACTCATTGCTAAGTTAATGTTGTCTGTGGTGTCTTGATCATGTGCATAACGGGAGGTGATGGTAGGGTAGTAATGTCACTGGACTAGCAATCCAGATCCCCAGTTCTGGAAATTAATTTTTAAAACAATTCTAAATTTTGTACATAGGTTATATACCGAAGAACTTCCATACAATGGATTGGCCACTGGGTTCTAACTGCTGAACATCCACATAATAACACTATTACAAGCAAAGCAAAGTCTGAAGGTGGTGGACACAAATTCTGATAACCACATGATAGTTATTGATCAGTGACCTTTGAGGCTGACAGATGGGAAGAGTCAAGTAGAAATTAAAAGACCAGATAGCCAAGAAGAAAGTCCGAAGCAGAGCCCAGCGAATTATGAACAAAAACAGAAGTTGCTGGAAAAGCTCAGTAGGTCTGGGCAGCATCTGTGAAGGAGAAAACAGAGTTAACGTTTCAGGTCCAGTGACCCTCCCTCATGACGTACTGAGGTTCAGAACGTTCAGAAGTTCTGAGGAAGGGTCACCGGACCCGAAACATTGACTCTTGTTTTCTCCTTCACAGATGCTGCCAGACCAGCTGAGCTTTTCCAGCAACTTTGTTTTTGTTCTTGATTTACAGCATCTGCAGTTCTTTTGGTTTTTACTCAGCGAATTATGCATCTTCTTGCCCCATTGTCTGTATCTGCAGCAGATGCTGCAGGGGTGAATTGCCTGAGGAGGGGAGGGAGAGACAGAGAGAGAGAGAGACAGAGAGAAAGACAGAGTGAAAGAGAGAGAGAGAGAGAGAGAGAGAGAGAGAGAGAACTCCACATTGGACTAAACAGAAATTCTATTTGTGTGAATCTTTTAGCAGTTTGCTTTGGAAACTCTTCAGTATGGTGATGAGCTTCAATATGTGTCAGTTACAAGGCTGACTAAAAATAAATCAGTCTCAAAGTGAAAATGCTTTAATGAAATGTCACAAACCATTCATATTAACACTTTGCACTTCACATTTAAAATTATTATGCCATATATTTTAGAAATATATGTTATAAAATATTACACTTCACAGCAAAATAACAACATTTTAAGTTAATTTTATTCATTTGAATATTTAATGACATTCCCATTGACTAAACTATATGTGTTGATGGTAAAGAAATATCAAAAATAAGCCCCATATCTTCTATATTAAAAAAAAACATGGAGAAGAGGGTAGAGATAATTATTATCCAAGTTACCCAGTGGGAACAAGGTGGGTTTAAATGGGGCACCTGTTTTACACCCATCCTAATTTATCCTACAATGAAGTCTATGGAAATTAGTAAAAGACTAAATGATTCCCAATGTTATGTGCTGAAAGGTGTATAATTTAATAATATAAATTTTTAAGAGTTTAGGTTACAAATTAGTGTCAAATGACTCTGGTCTATTTTGTGAAGGAGCTTCAAAATGATTTGGGTTTGTCTTTCTGGAACCATTACTTATAAACCTGTATGTATCAAAGAGAACAGATGACTACAAAGACCCCTACAGTGTTAATTGAAGTTTACTTATGCTATGGTAGTTTACAACAGGACACAGAAAACATTGTTATTAGCTGTCGCAAAATCGAAGTTAAGGAAACTTTTATTTATTTTATGACTGTCATGAGTCACTGGGATTATGAACCGGAAATCAAACCCTACTCCTCTCCAAGTCAATGCAAAACTATTCATAGTACCCCATTTACCTGACTTGCAGGCCTCGGTTAAAAGAAAATACTCACTAGATTTATGTACTTAACAAGACAACTGTTATTTATTGTAAACAAATTGTTTTGAACTGATGGTAGAAAATAAACACGATTGTAATCTTATAACTCGCTATAGCTTAAAGTCAACCCCTTTTTCAAAAAATTCCCAAACACATACAAACAGACACACAAAAAGACAAGATAGGTCAGCCTGGTGGCACGCTGGTTAGCACTGCTGCCTTTCACAACACCAGGGACCTGGATTCAATTCTAGCCTTGGGTGATTGTCTGTGTAGAGTTTGCATGTCCTCCCCATGTCTGTATGGATTTCCTCCAGGTGGCCTAGTTTCCTCCCACAGTCCAAAGATATGTAGGTTAATTGGATTAGCTGTGGGAAACGTAGCGTTATGGGATGGGTCTGAGTGGGATGCTTTTCAGAGGGATGGTATGGACTCAATGGGCTGAGTGGCCTGGTTTCACACTGTAAGGATTCTATGAAGTCAAAAATATTACAGGTGGGGGTAAAACCAGAAAAAAGTCAGTAAAACAAATTCTGGTACCTATCCAGATTGCAGGTAATGATGAGCTTCCGGTCCCTTTTGACTCTGAACTCCCAGGAGATTGTGCATATGCTAATTCTCAACATTTTATTTGCTAGTTGAGGATTCCATCTTTTCAGCATCCTTAAAGTTGAGTTTCCACTTTTCCATTCCAAAAAGGAAATTTGCATGGAGAGAGGGAGAGCTGCTTGGGATTTTCTTTTACTTTTCCACTCAAAAAGGGAAAGACAGTAATATGTTTTCTCCTTCACAGCTGGATGTTTCTGTTGCTTTGTCCAAATGCAAATTTGAAGCCACTCTTCCAGAAACAATTCGAGAAGTTGTTACTATGTTGAGCACCCCTGAACATACACACACAACTGGTCCTAACTGAAAGATAAATCAAAAGTCTGTCACTGGGCAAAACTGCCCTGGAGATACATGCACAAAGCCAAGGTGCCTAGTCTCTCTCCACTGTTTTAACAAGGCAACATTGCAGCTATAACACTCAATAAGTTCCTTTCACTGTTTGTTTTTCGCATGCATAATCTTCTTCCTCAGTCCCTTGAATCAAAGCAGCATATTTTCCAATTTTTAAGTTCACAGTCTACAAAATAAAAGTATTATTTACATTTCAAAAGTTTTTGACTTCAGTTCGAAGGGGTCAGAAGCAAACATAGTGTCTCCTGGAAAAGGAGATTGTTCACAGCAGTTGAGGATACGCGTTACTGCAGTGAAAGGATGTATTTTGTGAAACTTCCACAGTGTGTTTTGATCAGAACTCTGCTGGTTATTAAAATGCTGAGAAAATCTAAGCCCTCAGTTGTATAAGATTCAAGTAACAAATATTCACAGCTCAGGACTGGAACAGAGAAGAGTCAGGTAAATCAAACTTACAGTTTTGTCAGGGAAAGAAAATTTCTCTAGCTTTTAATTCACTATAAAATGATAGTGTTGGGGAATAGATGTTTTTTTCTGCTGTGCGCTTTGAAATCTTTCAACTGATGTTATACTTAGAATTTTTCGTTTGATTTATTTTATTTTTCATTTCTTTTGTACATAATGAACTTCTGTTTTATTTAAAAAGAAAATCTTCAGCTTTGTATGCTGACATTTCTGTGAATGACTGCCACAATAAATAAAATGATAAAAGACTATCATACCAGATTTCAGTCTGGGAACTGCCTTGTGCATTAGGAACAACAGCTGAGATTATGACATGTTGGTATAAGTCTGTGTAGCTTTTGATGTGATCATACCAAATTACCTGGTTAACCATGACAAAGTGTCATTGCTAGATCATTTTCAAAGCAAAGAAAATATTCTGCAAAGAGGATTGATTCAGTTTTGCTAACTGACCAATAACTGAATATCAGTATACTAAAATAGAAAATTCCTGTATGAAGAAGACATTTACGCTGTAACACATTACTTTATCTCAAGAGTTAACAATAGCTGCTGGGGTTTGGTCCTCAAGCATGTGGCCCTTCCATTAAGTTTTTTGCCTTTTTATGTTTCCTGGGGTACAGTGCAGAACACTGAACACTATATTCCAAATAAGGCCAAACTAAGACTATATACAAATGAAGAATCACTTCTTCATTTTCTTGTATTCCAACTTGCTTAAGATAAAGACCAACATTCCATTAGCCTTGTGATTGATATCTTTTTGTACCTATCTAGCAGGTTTAATTCTCTCGTGTACATAGAAAACTTAACTTTTCTGTCCCTGCATTGTTCAGTGTCTGACACTTTTAAGAATGTATCTTAATTTTCCCGTTTGGATTGAAAGTGGATGACCTCACACTTGCCCACATTAAACCTCCTCGCCAGTCATGAAAGAAAGTTTTTTTTTCCTGTTAACTCATGTAACCGTGTCAATTTTAGATCAGTTTCTGAAAAGTATCTGAGTTACCCAAAGCTATAAGCAAAGTTGTTGTTTATAAAAATACGTGTATTTGTTCAATATTTTGCACTGCAACATATTAGCCAGTTTGAAATGAGAACATAGCAAACAGGGGCAACAGCAGATCATGTGGCCAATGAAGCCTGTTCCACCATTTAATGTGAATATCACTAGCTGCTGCCTCAACTCCACTTTCTTGAGTGTTCCCCATATCATTTGAGTCCTTGACAGACCAGACATCTATCAATCACATCCTCAACTATATTCACCTCTGAGTGAAGAGATTTCTCCTCATAACAGTCCTAAATGATCAGACCATGTCCCTGAATCCTAGCTTCTTCCAGCAGGAGTAATAACCTTGCAGTGACTTCAAATCCCTTTACAAGTTTGAGATTGACTTGCAGCAGACTTTACACCACATATTAGTTCAGTATTTTACACTGCAATAAATTAGTTTCAATTGCTTGTAATTATCCCACATGACGTGATGCTGAAAGTATAATTTCACCTTCAAAAATAACGCATTTAGAAATCAATTATACTGTTTACGTATAGCAGACCCAATATTTTAATATATACCTTACAATTACATTAATACTGAAAAGTTAGTTATAACAATTAAATGCTTTTACAGATGTAATGTAAATGTACTAATGTTATTCAAATTCTCCTGTCTTTGTAATTACCCTTCTATACATCTGTCCGCATGATTTTGCTTTTCTTGCTCCTACAGTTTGCATTTTAAGCAACCATATTCTAATCACTTGCATATGTCTCATGACTATCTCTTACTTTTGCACTGTGTAATTTTGTTAGCTGTCTTCCATTTAAGCTGTCATCACCATTTCTTTACTTATATCTGTCAACTTTTATTTCAGTCCCTTGTAAACATTCCCACTCTTCTCTTCATCAAGGTCTCTTTCTTCCTTTGAAGATTTAATATCAGCATAGTTATTACATTTCTTATTCCAGATTTTTTTCTGTTGAATTCATTTGTTGACTTTCTTTTCAGTGAATCTCAAAGTTAGCTGTTTCCATCTTAACATGAATATTAACCAGTCACACACCATCCTAACTGATAATGCTGCTCCTTCATCGTTACATGGCTAAATTCCAACAATTCCCTATCCAACGACATTGTGGGAATAGCTTTAGAATACAGACTGCAGTGGATCAAGAAGAAAATTGACATTGTTTTCCCAAGGCTAGCTCAGGATAAGCAATAAACGCTGCTAGTGTTGCCTGGAAATGATGAGTAGAAAACAAACAATGTTACTCTAAATATTGTTGCCTTCCGCATGGATAATTTGTTCAATAAATTATCCAAGAAGTTAAAATTCTATTTGATTCTTAAGTAAATAATTCAAGTGAAATTCGATAGTTATTATGCAATTTTTGTCAGTGTCTACTGATTATTCACATTCTACTGACATTGTCACTGAGATCAGCTGCAGAGTATGAGCTATGGTTAAGTGATTGATTGAACTGATTGAATTTACAGCTAGATGCTGCAAGCCACCGGATTTGACTGAAATTCCAAGCACCGCTGGTGTAAGGCTCGAATGACCATACAAGGAACAAGCCTGGAGAGCTAGTCAGTATAGCATGGCAGCTGAAAACAAAATACCAGTATCTAATGTCATTTCACTTGAACACTAGCTCCACTAATTTGCTACTGTTAGCATTGCAAAATAACAAGGGTTTATAGCTCTACTTCCTCAAAGGAATGTTAACACTCGGGAGGTTGACATTTCTCTGTTTGCCATTTTAATTAAGTAGTAAGACCAGTTTTATTGATAATGAATCCACCAGGTTACTAAAAATAGCATAATTAGAGTTGAATGGAATATCACCCCTCAGGTGCCCTTCATTTTCCTATCTGTAAGTAGAAAATACACAGTGAAGCCCGTGCGTGCTGTGATAAGTGAGTTTTATTAAAGATGACAGTGGACTGATTCTTTAGTAAGAATTAGCACATTCTAATAGTAGGTGTTACATGTTGTATTACAGTACTTGGATTTTAAAATGATACATTCACCATTAGTTATAATTAGGGACAAAAATCTTTCTCCATGTCAAACTGCTTTTACAGAGTGGGTGTGCTTTATGCAGGTCCAGGTGGACCCTTGAAAGAGCAGTAAATGCCCGCACTAATTCTAATTTCATTTTTAAAAATGAAGTTTCAATCCTTCAACATAAATAAGTCATTAGTAAATGCCAGTTAATTTAAAAATCTTATGAAAAAAGATCATTTTAAGGAAAATAAGCAATCCATTTTAATGAACATTGTAAAACCGTATTAGTTAATTAGTTAGTTAACATTTTCTGTGGTGATTGTCATCATGGAATTGACATTTCCTCTCATTGATAAATACGTTCTACATTCAATTTATTCTTTCAATTTATGGTCAAGCATGTGCCAGCTGCTATGTCCTTTGAAAATTCCAACTAGATCCCCCCACACATTGAGTTGGTAACAAGATGGTCACTTGCAAAGGCCTTTAATAAGGTTGATGATTTTATTGTTCCTGCCAGCATATTTCCAAAGCTTTTACTTTTGTTCTTCATGTATTAGATGTGGGCATGGTGACAAAGCCAGCATTTGTTATGTGGGGTAAACTATGAGAATTTGTACGTATACAGTTTTTCATCAGTTGTTGCAAACTGGGATCTCTGGCGGTGAGCTCATTACTAGTGCACCTTTCTGTGTGTCTGAAGTCAATTATCAACACTGTAACCATACAATTTAAAAAAAAGCAGTTTTCAAAGTTTCATTGTAGAGTGAATTTTTTTTAATGCACTAATGGACTTTTGTTTATCCTAGATTATTTGCCATACTAGGTTGCAAACAATGTGACCTGGAAGGTTTTTTAGGGAGTTCTGGAATCCATTACATTTGAGCTGGAAGGAGGCACCTTTGGCTGAATGAGAAAACTTTTCATTTAACTCTTAACTTGGGTAACATTTTAGTCCTGTGAAGGTCTTAGAACAGAATGGGTGTACAGAGTAATGCTGCAGAGAAAAGAACAGCATAGTGAATTGAATCCTTACAGTGAAGAGTTAGTGCTGGTTCCAGAAGTGGTTTTATGTAAGCTAAATGCAGTAAAGCTAAAGTGTATGCTCCAGGAAGAAGTTATTGCAGTTCCAGTGTTAAATTTGAAGTCCTGAGTAACTTAAACGTACGAAGGTGTTAAATGCAAGGACAGTAGTGTGAGTATAATGTGTTCTGTGCTCTGTGGCAGTAGTGATGTTTTGGCTCCTGTGCCAGGAGAGGTACTGGGCACTATACAGAGCTGTTTTGTTTCTTTTTGATTTATAAAGAGGTTTTTTTTGAGATTAATGGTATTATACATTTACTGTGTGTTTAAAATCTTTGAATTTGTATTACAAGTAGATAGTGTAGATTAGTTGATTTATATTTGTTCCTTTAGTAATAACTTCCATTCTGGTGTTAAACCAAAATCTGCAGCATTGCATGTTCATGTTTCACCCAGAGACCACTTCTTTAAAACCAAAATCAATAAAATTATGATCTATCAAGCTGAGTTCCTGGCTGAGATCTGACTTGTTAGTCATAATATCAGCTGGGATTATAACAATTACGCATCACTAATTGCCCTTGAGGAAACGGTAGTGAGCCACTTCTTTGAGCTGCTACATCATACAGAAGGAAGGTGCTCTATAATGTTGTTAGATAGGCTGTTCAAGGTTTTTGAACTAACAACAGTGAAAGTACAGTGATATATATCTAAGTTAGGATTGTGTTTGCCTTAGAGGGGAACTTGGAGCGGATGATGCTTATATGTGTCTGTGGCCTTGTCCTTCAAGCCGGTAGAAGTTGTAAATATGGACTAAACTGTCAAAGAAACTTTAGTGAGTTTCACCAGTGCAATTTTGAGATAGCACATACTACAAACAGAATAGAATATGATAAAATACAACAGAAATTTATTGTCACCTGTACTTTTATATGAAAAATATAGTGAAACGTTTTATAAGTCACCCACCATGGTGCCTATATCAATGACAGAAGTCATACATAATTTTTTTTTAAAGTTCAAAACAGCCCAATTAATGGTTTCCGGGCTCAGGGAAGGCCGATTAAGGAATGATGGAATATCCTGAAGAGGCAGCTGGGCTGAGACTGCCATTCTGGGACAAGACCATCAATCCGGGCTGCTGGAAAACTAGGCCAGTAGCCTCCACCAAAGGCATCCATGATGGGCCAAGTCCACCACTTCTGGATGGGACTGGCTGCCAGGCCACTGGAATACCTGGAAGCTGAAGATGAAGAAGACCTCCACAGGAGGATGAGACCTCTAGTGGAGGGAGTGATTGTTTAACGTGGTAGAGCGTGTGCCAATCAACCTGATTGCTTTGTCCTAGATGATGGTGAACTAACTAAGTGCTGTTGAAACTGTACCCACCCAGGCAAATAGAGTATATTCCAACATATTCCTGATTTTTACATGTTAGATACTGGAAAAGCTTTAGAGACACAGAGCACGTGAAAATCTGCAACAGTATTTATATATTCAGACTTCCACTCCTGCAGAGACTTCCACTCCTGCATTACCACATAAAAGGTATAGAGCAGCACAGAAATACAGCAAAGAACCGATACATATCTAAAATCAATCACCACAATGCAACACCTACTGGCAGCTTTAGTAACTGAAATAAAACCATCTGAAGCTACTAAGCCTGCTGTGCAGAAGACAGAATCTCATGATATAATGGCAGTTCCTCTCAAGAGGCCTGTTAGTGATAATACTGTGACACAATGTTTCAAAAGCACTTGTCTTACAGCCAGATTATATCATGACCAAGGAAAGGTGTAAAAAAAAGTATCATTATTGTTTTGATAATGAAAATGACATTGAAGTAGCCCCAAAAGATATGAAAAATGTCCAACTTATATCAGACACTTTATTTCAATCTTACTCTTTTGTTTCTTGTTGTGGGGTCAGTAATTCAAGAAAGCAGGTAGACAATCACCGTCACCAAAAGAAATTGTATTACCCAGGACAACATCTTATACATGAGCTGGTTCTCAGATATAGGAGATCATCAACTCAGTGGGCTGAATTTTACCAGAAATCAGCAATTTTGTCAGGTTTCATGGATGGTTTCTCTCCATGAGGCCTAGCGAGTTTCCTCACAATATCTTCCTCATTGTGTATGTACCACACCACTTTTGCACCTCAGTCTTCATATCCACATTCAGAAGTCATTGCTACTGTTGGGACTTCATGGGATCCCTATTGCTGGTGCCATTTTTCAGGCCCAGCCAAGCAACTGACAAAGCATTGCCTATCAGGAGTTGTCCTTTATGATGCATGTAGCAGGAGCAGTGTTCCCTCTAAGCTGCATGCCCACATCACCATGCAGCAGCTCTGCAGGTTCATGCACAACGATCTGCATGCTGGCACTGTTCACAGCATTGACTTCCATTCCAAATGTCATTGCCACACATGGACATCAGACATCCATCCAGAAAGAAACAAAATTCGCAGAAATGTTGAATGGGAAGGCAACCAAAAGTGAACTATTTTCAGAGCACATATGTAGTTCCGGTGACACTTCATTGCACCTTCAAGTGCACAATTGTAAATCTATTGCTGTTTAAGAAATAAGCTACACAGGCTACCCATCTTAGTCTCATGCAATCTCAATCCATTTCTAAGGAAGTACTACTCTATCCCCAATGCCCAGAACAGCCTGAAATCTTCTAATTGTTCAAGGTGGGGCCATCACAAACTAGACACAGAAGATGCAGGTGCCTCTTGGAACAGATAGGGACTGTTTGCCTTTCAAGCACCAACAAGTTTGCAGACCAATACACCCAGCTCTCATTTACTAGAGCTGGGTGGCAATTAAGTCCTGCCTGGTTTGTTGACCTTGATATTGGTATGGTCTACTTTGCAGAAGGTGCTAACTCTCCTACTCAATATCCCAAACTTCCTCTTCAGAAGGAAGGAGCTCAGCTCTTCAGAGTCCATCACGTTCCCTCATTGCCTGCTCCAGCCGTGCAGAGCCTACAAGGATTGTGCAGCACACTCTATCTAGAAAATATTACAAGTACCCCCGGCCCAAACTGATCCAAATATCTGCAAAAGACCAATATCAGCTCCACGATGGTTGTGGTCAAAGAATTGTCTGCATTGTATATATGCCTGGCCTCCGTTATGGATACCTGGGTTACGTAACAAAGTCTTCAGTCATGCTAAAACAATGAAACAGTGTCATCTGGTGCAAATTCCATTGGTACAATATAGTTGTGTGTCAAGAGTTGTGAGATCTCACACAGGTCCCTAATGGATCCTGAAAACAGCCAGTTGCATAAAGGTTTGTGAAAAGTTTATTGTTGGCAGTTGGGAAAGGATGACTACCTACTCCTTCATGTTGCAGGTCTCGCTCAAGTAGTTGGCATGGTTCTGTGACAGTGTCTGGAAACATCCTCAGTCTGCAACAGCAATGAACCTCACTCACCTGGAGGATATGGCATCCAGGGGGAAAATTTCAGTTGTGACCTGTTGATGTGGAAGCTGTTGTGCCTGGTCTTCAGCTTGCTGGTGCATCTGTTCCTCTTCCATTTATTTGCGCCTTTGTCACACTTAAACAGCAATGACAGACACTACTGCGGCTGGATCCATTGGTCATGCTCTCATTGAACCTGTGTAGGGAATGTAATAAACAAAACAGGTCCTTAGTAATGTGAGCAGTCAGCATTCATATCTCTCACAAATGATGATTTCGAATATTCCTCCATATAGGGGAGACAAGGAGAATTTTGACAATGAGGGCCATAGAATATCTCTATTCGGAACTTTACACCAATGAATGCAGCACAAGCCAAGTCATGCAAATAAAATAGAAAACTGTAAGTGCTGTACAGTTGCCGATATGTTGTCCTCCTACCCTGATATCACCCAAGAAAGGCAGCATTGCATATAACAGCATGTTGATGAATACCTACAGTTCAAGGTGGGAAATCAGATCTGTGACCTTATGCAACATATGGAATCTTGCATTATCTTTGTGAATCCTGGCCCGCAGGTAGCACTTTTAAGGTCACACATGATTACTTCTGCATTGCAGAGATTATGATGTTCAATCTACAATAACCAATGACATACTCAAGATTTCTTGTGACTTGGATTTGAACTCTATTGAGTTAGACTGTAAATGTATTTCACAGGCAGGATGCGATGAGTGCATTTGACTTCAACCTGCACTGTGAAAGTGCCTTATTAAGGCAATTGTCCCTTGATGGGTTTTAGGTCACTCACAATTTCAGCTCAGACAAGAAAAAAACTTACTCTGCCTACTCCAGGCAGGAAGCATTTTCTATTCCCAGTGTGCATTTATGATTCACATGTGTATGAAAGGCAACAGAAGTCATGTTTGGTGCAGACAGTGTCAGATTAAGCCTGGTAAAGAAAGAATGCATCTGAACCTCCGAGTTCCTTTCAGCCTGGCACTCCCTGTCAGGTCCATCCATACCGAGCTTCCAAACGTTTCCTCATATCAAATTTAATTACAACTTAATCTCTCAACATTAACCCAAGCCCAGGGCCTACAGCTTAGTAATAGCAACTATTGTGCTCCCGTTATTACCAGAATGTTGGTGACCCTTGATGACCCTCTCACCCTGCAGTAATCCATGCTTGCAAATGCACTATTATCTCTCATGCTTATTTGCTGAGTTGCAGCATTCCAATGAAAGGTTCCAATCCACTTCAAGATGCGGCACTGAGGTGAAGAGCTACATTGTAAGTGGATTGCAGAAGTGCCATAATGATGCACTGAGGTATGTGTCTGATGCCAGCTTGCATTGATGTGGGGTGCATGTATTCTTGCCTGTGAAGCATACCTTATGGGCGTTGGATACTAGTGCCCAGATTAGTGATGCAGAGGAACAAGCAGTAAACTGGAATCACCAGTTAACCACTCTGACTTGCATGTCAGGAATTGTCACTTGTCACCATCAAGTTTCTAACCAACGGGTGGGAGAAAGTGAAATTCCATATAGATTATACAAGATTAATTAATAACAAAGTTAATGCAGGAAAATAAATTGCTTGCCGCACAGCAGTGAGAATCTTATCTCACTTGGTTGGATAATTGGATGTTTTGCTTGTCTATCTCACCCTATTTTCCCAAGTCTCTTGCCAACACCTGCATTGTTCAGTGGCTGTGAAGATTCTACCATAGCTATTTGTCTTACAGAAGTGTGAAAATTGGATGATAAGTTTATTTGGTCTTTGATGCATATAGGTTCTGATTCTAAATCAAATGTATGACTAAGCTGCAAGCTTGTTACAGCAAGTATGATATGCATTACTCTGTGATAAAAGCAGCAACTCGATCACAAAAGATCAAGGGCAACGAGATGAACGTGGCCATACAGCCATCAGCAATTTAACAGAATATGTTCCTTATTTTTGGCAGTACAGTTCTCATTTTATCACTACAAGCACACATCACCCTGCTCTGTGAATCATTTGAATCAAAATTTGATTTGTATTCGCTTGCATGAAAATTATAACCTACCCAGCTAGAATTTTGAGGTTATGTATAATGATAGTAACTGCCGTATCATGCATTTTTAAAAATTCTGTTTTACAACATAAAGTGTTAGACTAGTTGGATAAGACGACTTACACTGATCAGGACAGTAAAACTTCACTGACAAAACGACCTGATTATGGAAAACTTCTAGCTGTATCAAAACTCATGTCAGATAAAAATTGATGAGACACCCAGGATGTGTGATGTTAAAACAAATTGCCTTTAATAAAAATTAAAACAACTTAATCAATTTTAAGTCCTCTAGTACAACCAAATTGTAGTTTGATTAACATTATATTGTAGCAAATAAAAAAATAATTTCCGCTAAAGTTTCATAATCCACATATACACTTTGTGGAAAGCAAAACTGTGGCTAAGCAAAGATTTAACAATTAAATGAGTCTACTTTGAACCTTGTATTTTCATAAAAGTCTAGTGATTTAATTTTGTGCACTCTGAATACAATAAAAATATCAAATCCACACAAATGCAAGGCAGGCTGTGATTAATCAGTCTACTACAACAACTTGTATGCCAATATAGACCTCCTCAATTATTTAAATGTATGCTTTCTAATTTCCAATAATGTGACTTCAGAAGTTTTTCAGATAAAACACATTTTCAGATATACATTGGGTTCGTGCTGAATAACTGACAACCAGAGAATTCTGGCTTCAACTTCATTGAAATGCATGAATCTTCAACTCATTAGCAACTGTAAGGAATTCCAGGTTCCCTAGATTGATCTGAGATAAAAGGTGCTGGAGAATCCGAGATAACAAGCATGGGGCTGGATGAACACAGCAGGTC
>JAHRHZ010000271.1:13103480-13139681 GCA_024137785.1 Ginglymostoma cirratum | reverse complement strand
GGGTTTAGGCCCGAAATGTCAAGTTTTCCTGCTCCTATGATGCTGCTGGACCTGCTGTGTTCATCCAGCCCCATGGATTGTTATCCCTAGATTGATCTGTTCATTAGAGTTTAACTTAAGTGCTTGGATACTGAAGCTTTGCTTAGATATTTACATGAATAGAATTACTCATGCTGCAATAGCTTTAAAAACAATTCATTAATCTAGGATGTTGATCCACTGAAATCAAATTAATAGGAAAAATTGTTACAGGTTTAACAAAAATATATAAACACTTTTTCTCCTGCTGGCTCTCTCTTTTCCTTCCCTAATTTTACCATTTCACGTTCACATTAATTTAGCATTTGTTCTCAGGATTTTAATGGGATATTGCGGATCCTGCTACCGGGATCAAGTGTGCAGCATTACAAAAGTGATTTTGTTGACAGCAACCACTAAGATACTAGCACTGTTAGGATCATAGCTGCTTAAAGAATAGCAGCCTGCTTTCCAAACTGGTAACCCAGACAGAAGGTCAGCAGCTCAACAGCTTCAGAAGAGCCACTTATAGAGGTGGCTGCTGCTGAGTCTACAAGGACAAAGAGAAGATGAGAATGGAAAGAATTTTCTTTAATGCACTGAGGGCAGCAAGGCAGGCCAAGGTCATTGGAAGGATAAATAATCCAATCATAACATTGGAGCCAGGAGAGTATGGGACATAATGCCCACATGAAAGAAAACCCTCTCCTTGCTTCCACCCAAGAAGCTTCCCAGAGTCACCCTGGATGTACATGATGGTCTACCCTGCAGCAAAGGAACAGTCTGATACCTGTAAAATGCTGGCGAAGGTATAAAATGACTGTTAACTGGCTTTCTGCCTCTCAATGGTCGATGGACAACCAAGCCATTCATGTTTTCAGTTTTCAAGATATTCTGAGGAAGACATCAGAGTTTCTTCCTGATGCTACCTTTTTAAAAAGCCCTCCCACATCCCAGCTCATCTGCAGAATGTTGGGATATTTTCTTTAGATTTTATTGTCATGTGTACTCGAGTACAGGAATACAGGAGTGCAGCAAAAAGTGTGCAAAGTTGCCATGCTTCGGCACCATCTTAGCGTATAAGAGATAGGATTAGAAGCAGAAGCAGAAATAAAAGAAACAGACAAAGGAGAAAGAAACGTCCAGATCACTCTCCCTCTTCTGCTGTGAGTCCTCGCTGGAGTAAAACAAAGCCGCAAAATCCATCCGTCAGTCTACAAACACGCGGCTACCCCAAGTCCCTGCATGCCACTGCAGCCGGAACACCACCTCCTCTGCCATCAGGTTTCCAAGTCCAGCCATGGCCTGGGAACACCAGTGGAACCATGTCGCCATTCTTCAGCATCATCTTGCCTCCACCAACATCATCACTGCAATGACTCCAGGCTGGGCAAATCTCGGCAATGCAGCCACTGCCACTGAAGCAGCCAGGTCCTGAACTGGGCTCAGACTCAACATTGGGCCCACCGCACCGAAGCAGCCAATGCATCTTCTGCTGAAGCCACCTCCCGGGAATGCCATTTCAGCAAAGCTGCAGCTGCCGACACTCCAGGAAGGAACTGCTCCCACCGCTGCCAACATTCTGGGGACTGCTGTCACCAAGAAAGGAATCTCTATGTACATTTAAGGAAATGTTTCTTATACTGCTGTCACTCACTGCAACCATCAACAGGATGTGACCTATTAGTCCCAACACTCATAGTCAGTCCACAGCAATGGATGGTAAAAGTCAGGTATGTATATTTAGGCTCCAGGTTAATATTATTTATATGTAGTCTCATCTTCAGTAAAGAAGAGGAGGCAGTGGCCTAGTAATTGGGCTAATGATCCAGAACCACAGATTAGTAATCTAGGGATAGGGGTTCAATTTCCATTATGGTAGATGGTGAGACTTGGATTCAATAGAGTCTGGGATTAAAAGTTAACCCAACGGTAACCATGTCAGGATTGTCATTAAAATCCATCTGGTTCACTAGGGTCCAGTAGGGAAAGAAATCTGCTGTCCTTACCTGGTCTGGCCTATGTGTGAGATCAGACCTACAGCAACATGGTTGACCCTTCACTGCTCTCTGAAATGGCCCTAGCAAGGCACTCAGATCAAGAAGCAATTAGGGATGAGCAATTAATGGTGGCTGAGTCAGTTATAACCACAACCCAAGAATGAAAAAAAAATTGTTTCACCAATTCTTGTTTTTTGAAAGATACATTTATCTTGGATAAAAGAATACAACAGAGAGCTGGTAAAATCCCTTTCTACATGTCAATTCTTCTGATGCACTGTTGAATCTTTAACCCTGTTACACTTTTATGACAAGTGTAACATCTTCACATATTGTTCTTGGGCAAAGGCTTCTTTTGGTGTCCTTACAGACAGCTTTAATGTCACTTAGCATTCTCAGTAAACCGTATCATGAAAAGAGGAACAAACATGAGGCATCTGTTCCAATATACTAAAACATTGCTAGATTCAATTACAGATGAATCACAGAAAACTAATATGCAGGTACAGCAGGTAATCAGTACAGCAAATGAAATTTTGTCATTTTTAGAAAAAAGAATAGAGCATAAAAGTAGGGCAGCGTTGCTGCAACGGTACAAGGCAATGGTGAGACTGCACCTGGAATATTGTGCGCAGTTTTAGTCCCCTTACCTTAGGACGAATGTTGTTGCATTGGAACCAATTCCGGAGGAGGTTCACTAAATTGATTCCACAGATGAGGGATTTGTCTATGGAACAGAGATTGAGCAGTTTAGACCAACACTCTTTGGAGGTTAGAAGAATAAGAGGAGATCTAACTAAGGTACATAAGATACTAAAAGGAATTGACAAAGTAGACATAGAAAGGCTATTTCCTAATGTGAGGCAGTCCAGAATGATATATCATTGTTTTAAGATAAGGGGTAGTATATTTATAACAGGATGAGGAAAAATTACTTCTCAGTTAAATCTGTTGAACTCTGGAATATTGAGTAAATTTAAGGAGGACATTACATATTTGTAGTTAGCGATGGGCTGAAGGGTTGTGGACAGCTGGCAGGAAAGTGGAGTTGAGGCTGAGATGAGATCAGCCATGTTCGTATTGAGTGATGGAGTAGGGGCTGACGGGCTGAATTGCCTCCTGCTGCTCCTAGTTCTTAAATTCAACAAAAGTCCCACTGGTGCCACACCCAGACCCACTTATTTTACACTTCTCCCCTTAAATAGTAATAGATACAACAGTAAAGAGACTAAGTAATCACTGAATTGTTAGTTGTTGCATTTACCACATCATGATCAGAACATTAATGTTCGGACTAAAAAATGGCTGAAAGAGAAAGGTTAAAAAAAATTCAAGAATGAAAAGATTAGGCTATTCTCCAAGTAGCTGAGAGGAAACTGTCTCACAAACAGAGAAAATCAAAGAAAATCAAATCACATTGGAGAGGGGACAACTTTGAATTGAATTGTGAACAAATGGCCTAAGTGAGCTATCATATTTGAAGATTAACATGAAAGAAAAGCTCATCTGCAGAGCAATTCTGATGTGCCTGTCTATCACATGCCCCAGAACATAAAGAAACTGCCAAGGCAAAAAAGGAACAATGTTAACATCTGACCCAAATCTTACTCATGAATTAAGGTAAGAAGTTGAACAAATTAATGCAGAAAATCCAGTTTAGACTTTGGTATTGAATCCATTCAGGTAGAATGAGTGGTAAGGGCCTTTTTATGCTACACAATAGTTCAGCAATAAAATAAATTAAATGTATGTGCATGAATAGATAATTAAAGCATTATTTTTAAATGTAAGCAACAGAATTACAAGGGCAGACGGAAAGATATACGAAGGTGTAATCTACTAACTAGGGGAAAATGGAATTGAACCAAGAGTTAACTGCCAGTTAAGTTACTGGTAAACAATCTAATTTATTGAAGCTGTGACTGGCAAAAAAAAACTATTCTGACATTGACTTAGTTTATATGGTATTCTAAATTAATAATATCAGTGTAACATTTCAGTGTACCAGCTCAGCTTCCGATATCAGAAGATATCTGATGTACATCATGAACGGTAGTGTTATTAAACAAATATTCTGCATTAGTCTTGGGTAGAAGACACTATTGGCAATCCAAATTAGAAAATAGTCAAGGGGGAGCAGGCAGTAAATATAACAATTATCACTAGAGAAATAGTCCTAGGTAAACATTTGGGACTAAAGGCTGATAAGTCCCCTGGATATGATGGGCTCCATTCTAAAATTTTAATGGAAGCTACAACCAGAGATATGGATGCACTGCTAGTAATCTTCCAAGATCACTTAGATTCTAAAAAGTCCTAGAGGACTGAAAAACTGCCTTGTGACACCCATATTCAAAAAAGGGTAACAAAAAGCAAGTGCCAATAGGCCTGTTCACTCAGCATCTATTATTGGAAAATGTGAAGAGTCTATTGTAAAGGATGTAATAGCAGAGCATTTAGAAAAACATAAGAAGTAGAATCGTAGAATCAGCAAAGCTACATGAACGGGTAATTATGCCTGACAAATTTAGTGCAGTTATTTAAGGAGTTAACAAACAAGGTGGATAACGGAGAACCTGCTAATTTGATTTATTTACAGTGAAAAGTATTGAATAATGTCGCCACTCTCCAGTGCCATCTTAAAACACAGAAAATAAACCAAGGGGTCCTGTGGTGCAGTCATAGTGTTCATACTTCTCAGCGAGGATACCTGGGTTCAAGACCCACCAGCCCTGGAGGTGTGTAATAACACCTCTGAAGAGGTTGATTTTGGGCAGCACAGTGGCTCAGTGGTTAGCATTGTTGCCTCACAGCACCAGGGACCCAGATTTGATTCCACCCTTGGGCAACTGTCTGTGTGGAGTTTGCACATTCTCCCTGTGTCTGCGTGGGTTTCCTCCGGGTGCTCTGATTTGCTCCCACAGTCCAAAGATGTGCAGGCTAAGTGGCTTGGGCATGCCAAATTGTCCATAGTGCCCAGGGATGTTTGGGTTAGACATGGGAAATGTAGGGGAATGGTCTGGGTGGGATTCTCTTCAGAGGGGCGGTGTGGACTAGTTAGGCCAAATGGCCTGTTTCCACACTGTAGAGATTCTATTCTAAATTGTAACATAGATTATAAAAGCAGAAAATAAGATTAAGAGTTCAACTTTACAGTCCTTCTTGTTACGTGGCCTGGATCTGGGTTCTTCTACTCCGTTGCTGAGACCAACACCAGCACTTAGCAGTCGGCCAGCCTCGAGTCCCTTTTGCTGCACTACCGCTGCTAGAACACAGGTACCAATCGTCAGCACCATCTTGACTCCACTGACGTCGCTGTTTCCATAAGTCCATGCTGGACCAAGCTCAGCAACGCAGGCGCCGCTCATGCTGCCGGGTCCCAAACTGGGCTCAAATGTGACGCTGGGCTCACCACGCTGAAACAGCAGCTGTAGGTGCTGCTGGGTCCTGTACTCGGCCAAACTGCCTCCATCTGCCAGCGCCGGGAACACAAACCCACCTCCAACGTGCTAGGCCCTCGCCAGTGCCGTAGATGAAGATGTCACCGCAGCCGAGCTGTCTACAAGAAGGCAAATAAAATTAAAAAGTAAAAAGAAAAAGAAACCAAGTAGGATAAAAAGGAAAAGCCAAAAGAGGGGACAACTTGTGGGCTCAGGACCCTGAATTCTGATTACTCCGCTTCCACCATCTCAATATATATCAAAATAAGTATAATATATTTGGACATCCCAAGAGCATTCAATAAGATACTTCACTTAAAGCTGCTGAATAAGATAAATGGGGGAGGTAATGACCTCATGGTATTATCACTAGACCATTTATCTAGAGACACAGGTAATGCCCTGGGGACCCAGGTTCAATGGTAGAGTTTGAATTCAATAAAAATATGTAACTAAGAGTCTATTGATGACCATGAAATGTTTGTCAACTATGGGGGAAAAAAGCTCCATCTGTCTGGCTACCTGTTGCCCAGAGGGTGTTTTCCTGAGAACCATTATCCAGCAAAACAGTGATGCGGAAACTGATTCAACTCGTCACCTGGTATGAAATCCAATTGGATCAGGCCTCATATTTCATGTCAATACTACTCCTGGAACTTATAGGAAGCCTTGGCATGACCTAGCAGCTATCTTCAGCTTATCAATGACAGTCAATGAGGCACTGGAATACTAACACCAGACCCTAAAGACAATGATCAGGGCATACTGCTATGAGCACACCCATCGCTGAGATAAAGGAAGAGATCTTCTTCAGTTCATCAACAAGGACGCACCCAGTGAGTCCACTAGGTTCACTCTATTTGAATTAGTTTATGGGCAACAAGTGCAAAGACCTCTGAAACTGGACCAGACGGAGAAAATCTCAATGTTAGGCTACATAACAGAGATCTAAGAGTAACACTTGTAAGCCTGTGAAGTGGCCCACAACACTTTAAAATTTTCTAAACAATGATGAAACAAAAGGAAAACAAACATTCCAGTGTTGAAAAGGATTATAAGAGATAGGATTTATAATCACCTAGAAAGGAATAATTTGATTAGGGATAGTCAACACGGTTTTTTGAAGGGTAGGTCGTGCCTCACAAACCTTATTGAGTTCTTTGAGGAGGTGACCAAACAGGTGGATGAGGGTAAAGCAGTTGATGTGGTGTATTTGGATCTCAGTAAAGCATTTGATAAAGTTCCCCATGGTAGGCTATTGCAGAAAATTCGGAGGCATGGGATTGAGGGTGATTTAATGGTTTGGATCAGAAATTGGCTAGCTGTAAGAAGACAGACGGTGGTGGTTGATGGGAAATGTTCATCCTGGAGTTCAGTTACTAGTGGTGTACCGCAAGGATCTGTTTTGGGGCCACTGCTGTTTGTCATTTTTATAAATGACCTGGTTGAGGGCGTAGAGGGATGGGTTAGTAAATTTGCGGATGACACTAAAGTCGGTGGAGTTGTGGATAGTGCAGAAGGATGTTGCAGGTTACAGAGGGACATAGATAAGCTGCAGAGCTGGGCTGAGAGGTGGCAAATAGAGTTTAATGCGGAAAAGTGTGAGGTGATTCACTTTGGAAGGAGTAACAGGAATACAGAGTACAGGGCTAATGGTAAGATTCTTGGTAGTGTGGATGAGCAGAGAGATCTCGGTGTCCATGTGCATAGACCCCTGAAAGTTGCCACCCAGGTTGATGGGGTTGTTAGGAAGGCGTACGGTGTGTGAGGTTTTATTGGTAGAGGGATTGGGTTTCGGAGCCGTGAGGTCAAGTTGCAGCTGTACAAAACTCTGGTGCGGCCGCACTTGGAGTATTGCGTACAGTTCTGGTCACCGCATTATAAGAAGGATGTGGAAGCATTGGAAAGGGTGCAGAGGAGATTTACCAGGATGTTGCCTGGTATGGAGGGAAGGTCTTATGAGGAAAGGCTGAGGGACTTGAGGCTGTTTTCGTTGGAGAGAAGAAGGTTAAGAGGTGACTTAATAGAAACATACAAGATGATCAGAGGATTAGATAAGGTGGACAGTGAGACCCTTTTTCCTCGGATGATGACAGCTAGCACGAAGGGACATAGCTTTAAATTGAGGGGTGATAGATATAGGATAGATATCAGAGGTAGATTCTTTACTCAGAGAGTAGTAAGGGTGTGGAATGCCCTGCCTGCAACAGTAGTAGACTCGCCAACTTTAAGAGCATTTAAATGGTCATTGGATAAACATATGGATGATAAGGGAATAGTGTAGGTTAGATGGGCTTCAGATTGGTTTCACAGGTTGGCGCAACATCGAGGGCTGAAGGGCCTGTACTGCGCTGTAATGTTCTATGTTCTATGTTCTGTGTGTTAGTGCACCAGAGGAACTGTTAACCCTTTTGTTGTGGAAAGGACACAACAAGCCTATAAAGGGATACAAATGGTTAAGTAAGTGGGCAAAGGTCTGGCAAATGGAATATAATGTGGGAAAGTGTCAAATTGTCCATTTTGGCAGAAAGGATAAAAAGGAAGAATATTATCTAATTGGTTAGATGATGCAGAGAAAGCTGGGTGTTATTGCATGAATCATAGAAGGTTAGTAAGCAGGTACAGCAAGTTATCAGGAAAGCTAATAGAATGTTATTGTTTGTTGCAAAGAGAATTAAACTAAATAGTAGGAAACTCATGCTTCAGATGTACAGGATATTGGTATTGTGTTCCAGACTTACGGAAGGATGTTCATGTGTAGGAAGAAGTTCAGAGAAGATTAATTGACTAATAGTTGAAATGAGCAGATTGCCTTCAGGTGAAAATCTAGACAGGTTAGGTCTGTATACTTTGGAATTTAACAGAGTTAGAGGTCGCTTAATTGAAACATATAAGATCCTGAGGCAACTTAACTGGGTGGATGTTGAAAGGATATTTCTTCTTGCGGAAGAATCTGGAATTATGGGTCAGAGTTTGAAAGCAAAGCGTCACCCATTTCAGCCAGAGATTTGGATGTGTTTTTTTTAAGGGCTGTGAGTCTTTGGAATTCCCTTCCTCAAGAAACAATGAATACAAAATCTTCAAATATTTTTAAGGCAGAGATGGATAGATTCTTGATTACCAAGGGAATGAAAGATTACTGCAGATATGCAGAAATATAATGTTGAGGTAAAAATCAGATCAGCCGTGATCATGTTGGAAGAGTCTTGAAGGACGACTCTTGTTCCTTATTTGTACGTTAAATGCCCAATTTAGTGGTCCATGTAGAGTAGCCAAAAAACTTGGGAAAGTGAATTACCTGATTGAGAACCAGATAATGGGAAAAAGCAAAGGGTCAGCTGTGTCAACATGATAAAACAATATGAACATTAAGAAGTGATGAGAAAGTAACAGTCTGCCCCACTGCCACCAACTTAGAGACAGGGCTAGGATGAATTGGAAGACGATGTAGCCAAGGCCTGTGTTGAACCCCCTATTACCTGGGTAACCACTACAGAAATACTAGAAAATTTAGACTCCATAAGGTTTGAATCCCCAAGTTGACCTGGGGTTGGAGATAATGGAGGACTTTCCTTGGCCATTCAATCTTCCCTGAATGTAGGGGAATGCACTGGACAGTACCCTTCCTTGGTAATGGCTAGGGGAGTCTCCACCTGGTTAGTATGCCATCAATGATGGTTAAGAGTTTTGAAGTTAATGGTCAGGGAGAAAGTCATCAGACTCTTGGAATGGTATAAGTTTCTGGAGAGTGTGCACCGATTTAAGGAGGCAGATTGTACTTGACTAATATAATTGATTTTTTTTGGCATAATGGCAGGGAATGTTTTTAAGGTGGAGGGAGGGATCCAATATGTATTAAAACTGAAAGAACTGCAGATGCTGTAAATCAGGAACAAAAATGGAAGTTGCTGGAAAAGCTGAGTAGGTCTGGCAGCATCTGTGAAAAAAAATCAGGTGACCCTTCCTCAGAACTGATGGTAGCTGGGAAAATGTCAGTTTATATGCAGAAAATAGAGAGGGGGGTGGTGTAGGGGGTAAATGATAGGAAAGAGCCCGAAGAGAGAGAAGAGCAGTTGGATAGACTTACTCCGAAGGATTGTTGGATACCAGGCACTAACATCTCAGGGCTCTGTACACAAGAACCCCTTATTCACAAAAGTTGGCATCCAATATGTGCCAGCCTCAGAGAACACATATGCCACATCTCCAATTCTTTGGCAGGACACTTCTGACTTTCAATGCTGCACCTCAGGCTGCACTGGCAGCAGTCATTGTAATATTGCAAAAGGACACTCTGTACTCAGGGTCACACACTCAGCTCATGGACTGGTCCAAGCTGCAGCTCTTGGCTTTTCACTTACTGTCATTCACTCGCCTGCCTGGAAGCTCACAGAATCCCTGCCTTGCATTGTCTTGCCTTGCCTTTGAGCACATTTCCCCTCAGCCAGACATACCAGGCTCATATTACTTCTGTCTTGCCTTGCTGTTTAGTGCAGAAACAAAGCCAGGAAACCTGTCATGGCTGTCAGCATGTCTCAGTCAAGTCAAGGGGAAATAGCCTTCTTTCAAATGGTGCAAGAATGGTAAGTGAAGGGCAGCCTCTTGATATCAGTCCAGAGGCTTGGACATGGTCAGTCAGTCACTTAGGCAGACCGAGTCAGGATGCTTTCCACATAAGGGGTCAGAAGACAAATGTTGGGTAGCCCAACACCAGTTTTGACTCCTTCTATCAATAGTGGTCTGCCTGAGTAGCTCGAGAGCTTAAGTAGACAATGCAGAGGACATGCAGGGTTAGAGGTGGGGTTTGAGGTGGGTGAGAGCTAGCAGGTACATGTTGCAGTCAACAGTGAGAGTGGTAGAGCATAAACCTTGGTAAAAGGTGGGTACAGTGCCAGAGATAGAGTGAGTGTGAGGTCAGAGAGAAGATGGCGGCACTTGTGTCAAAAGAATGGAAAAGATAATTGAGTTTCTTCCCACAATGTGGTGCATTCCTCCACGTAGCTGAAATCCCTCTAACCCAGGTAGCAACCTCAGACCAGGCTGGTATGATCTGAGATCTGGTATCACGGCCTCCTCTGCTGGCCCTGGGAGTAGAGGATGTCTTGCCTCTGCATCACGTCCTCCACCAAGACCTCCAGATTCCTGCTCAGAAGTGGGCTGAATTTCCCTCTATCTGCAATGCCCCAGGCAAATGTCAGGCACCATGCAGGGCAGCTCCGTACTGACAGTCCATATCTTTGTGCTCAACAGCCATCTCAAGATGGCACCAGTGCAAGACATGCCAGTTGACCTGGGATATCCCACAAGTGAAGAATTGTTCCAGGCACATCTTGAGGGATGCCATAAGGGCAGAGTAGATAGGTCATGTGGTAAGATACAGTTGACTCACACTTAGCCGAGAAAGCATAAGATTCAGCCCATAAATCCAAATCATAAACGGATATATTATTCAC
This sequence comes from Ginglymostoma cirratum, assembly GCA_024137785.1. Classification (NCBI taxonomy): domain Eukaryota; kingdom Metazoa; phylum Chordata; class Chondrichthyes; order Orectolobiformes; family Ginglymostomatidae; genus Ginglymostoma; species Ginglymostoma cirratum. The sequence continues at coordinate 13,128,770 of JAHRHZ010000271.1, read as the reverse complement.
TGAATCCATTCTATCCAAAGTTATTTTTCATGTGTGAAAAGTAGAATTAATATGGAGCAGAAATTTCTTCCAATAACCTAACCAAGATTCTTCTAATCAACATTACCAAAAACAGGTTTGCTATTAATATTAGGAATTTTCAGAGTGCCAATTTAACAACATTGCGACAAGGACTACATACGAAAATAATTCCGTGGTGGAAAATACTTTTGGATATTCTGAGGTCTTATGAAGGTATCGTGAAAAACACATTAATTCTTTCATGTTTCATTATGCTTCTGATCGGAGGGAACCCAGGAGGGTAGGGCTGTAGTGTTCAACATTAGATGGAGACCACTCTAACCAAATTGTATATTGAAGATTGTGTGACTCTCATCAAATGGTGAGTAACAAATTTGACAGACGATGTAATTACTTTAGAAGCAATTGGAATGAGATTGATTTGATTCATTCCTGGGATGAAAAGCTTATATTGTGAGGAAAGGTTGAACAGTTTGAACCTTATCCATTGGAATTTAGAAGAAGGAGAAGTGACTGTCTTGAAACATTTACAATCCTGAAGGGATTTGATGGAGGTGGGTACAAGGAGCATATTTTCTCCTGAGAGAGACTAGAACTAAAGCACACAGTCCAGTCAAACGAGGCCTGCTTTTTAAGACAAAGAGAAGGACAATGTGTTTCTCTCAGGCGGTCTTTCACAGCATATGGTCTTCTCTTCCCCTGAAAGTAGTGGAGGCAGGGTCATTGAATTCATTCATGGCAATTGCATAAATTTTTAATAGACAGTGATTATGGTGGACAAACAGAAGGGTGAAGATGAGGCCACAGCCAGGTTAACCAATATCTTTTTGCTTGGTGGAGAAGACTCAAAAGGCCAAATGGCCTCTTCCTGTTCCTGAGCCCCATGTTCCTAAATAGCCTGTAAAAAATAATTAAACATAGCCTGCAATGTTTTTGTTGGTCAAAGTCTTCAGAGTTCTTTCTGACAAAATGAAGCTAATTGAGTCTTTCCCGTATTCAGTATGTCACACTATAGCTTTGTCAACCAGAATAAAACACTTTGGAACCATGAACCAAGCATTGTAATATTTCAAATTCCAATTTATTTCTCTTTATTAAGTCTAAAAATTAATGGTTTCAACAATGGTGCAAAGCATGACATTCTAATTAGCTCCGTAATTATATGTTTAGCATTCAATCTCATTAAAAAAAATCATAATGTTCACACTGACATATTCCTGCAATGGGTCGCACAAAAGAAAATCAAGTATAGAAAGTTGTGGTGACATTGTGGCTCAGCTAACAGCCAACAACAAGTGCAGATTTTTAAAACTAATTTCTGCAAACTTTGGAATATAAATCTGACATCAAGGCATGGTAAACATGCAAATAAAATCAAAAGTAGGTTCTTGCGTCGTTATGAGAATAAAACAATGGGAACCCGAAGTTCCTCCTCTTTTTAGAGATTGATTTCAAAAACACATACCGTAATTTTGCAAAAACTGTCTGACTCTCTCATCCAGTTCTGATGGAAAGCAGCAAGAGTGCTTAACCCCACAAGGCTAAGGAACTGTCTTCATTTGTAGCCTATCAGTATGAAACTAAGATACTCAAAATGTCGGAAATCTTGAAAATGCTGGAACCAGCAGATCAGACAGCATCAGCAGAGATAAAAAGAACAAAAGTTAAAGTTTGATTAAATTTCTCCACAGGTGCTGAGTGTTTCCAAAATTATCATTTTTATTATCTATTAATAACTTTCTATTCTCTATACTTGGCAATGTCAGGCTGCCAAATCCTGCCTCCAATGCTCCTCATCCTTTTCCTACATTTTCCTTACCTGGCATTTTAAATAAAAGGTTCAATATCTAAAATGACAAGTCTAGTCAGCACCGAATAATGACAGGTGTATTTTTAACAGTTTTCCATTTTGTTGAACGAATAGGAAGCTGGACTGACAACTGAAGCATGCTGACAATTTTCATGAGACTCTTGAAAGATTCCATATAGTTCAATCTTAGAAGTCAAATCTTGTTTTTTTTTCAGAAGCTTCTTGTTTAGGTAGACGTTTTTAATTTGGAAAACTATGAAGCACGGCAAGACTGGAAGAAAAATAAGGAATTGGTCTTGTGAACTCAGGAGCAACAAAGTAAAGCCCCGTGAGAAAACAGAAGGCCAAGGACATTTCTGCGTGGGTGAGCAAGTGACTAAAGATAAGGTGTGTGTGTGACAGAATGAATGATTAAAAATCCGCCTGTGAATAGGTATCGACATTAGAAGAAGTGCAGATGGGATAAACGAACTGACAGCCTATAACGTTTTAACACAAGTTAGAAAAAGCTGCCTTTTAATACATAAGCCTCCAATGCAGCCAAATTTGTCATAAATATTTAAAAAGTTAAGTGTCTCTTGCTCTTAGACATCACTAGTCTTATAATTCCCTCTCTAGACATGCAAAGTGATTTCAACTTGTGCTAAATTCACACCAGGAAGACAAGGTCATACACAAGGAGACATTTGGAGAGTTAATGGAGCAAAACAGACAGTTGCAGACAATGAAGCAAGTACTTATGTGGATGTGCGCTTTTTAACTAACTAACTTGCAGAGAATGTGAAAGAGATTAGTTCAGATTTTGAATCACAAATTTTTCATCAGCAAATTTTTATATTAGAGGATGTAATCTTAAATGGATCTGAGCAAGCATCTAACTTTGCACAGGCTGCATGGTGAGATTCTTGTTAAGCAGTGGTGAGTTGCCAATTGTCAGTGATTAAAGCATTTTAAAAACCTTGTTGACAGCTCAAGTTTCCTGAACAATATTCAGCTTTCTATCTTACTAAACCCACCCAAAAGAAATAAATATTGAGAAAACGCAACAGTGTTAGTCGTGTCAAGGAAGTTGGGATGGGCGATGGCAAGAGAGGGAGGCACTAGTAGGAGAGATACAATGGGAAAAGTAGCAGAGATAGAGTGCTTGTGAGGTAACAAAAGGAATGGAGAAGGTCATTGGTCTTTTTCTTACAGTGCTGGGCATTCCACCAGGTGACTGAGACTGCTTTAAACTGTGTGGCAATGTTGGACCAGGTTGGCATGGTTTGCTATCGTGGCCTCCGCTGCCGGTCCCATCTCTGTACCATCCCATCAAACAGGACCTCCAGGTCCTTGAGTGCAAAATGAGGAACCAATTTCCCTTTATCCACCATGTCTGGGGCAAATGTAAGAAGTCGTGCAGTGCAGCTCCAGGCTGAGACCTTGTCCAGGTGCATAATCGTTTTGTAAAAGATGGCACAGGCACAAGGGTTGCTGGTGAATTCTGGGATAGCTGCTAAATGGCGACTTATTCAGGGAACAGCGTGTGGATATTGAAGGCAGAACCAGAATAGAAGAACACCATAGGAGTGGGGTAGTTGGTTAATGAACTTGGGGATGATAAACAGTGAGAGAATGGGTTAGGACTCAGGACCGATACAACTCCCGTATAGCCATAAACAATAAGGTTCAGCACTCAGAAACTGATTCAGTAATACAAGTCCCTCTCACATTAAACATTTGCATAAATTTTAATTAATATTTGTTCAAATAAATATGTAAGCAATGCATTTTTCAGTGGATCAAGACATGTTTATGAGAAAGGGTTGTAATTTAATAGCCCAGGCTTTTTGACGCAGATTCCTGAGAGCAGGAGGCCGAACTTTCCTAAAAAAAGAGTCCCAGTTTCCAGTTTCAGCACATCAACCTTTCAATTTTGCTTTTTTAAATATGTTTTTTAGATGAACATCTCACTCTGCATATAAATGTGAAAAAAACTCCCTTGCAAATTTGACAAAATGCTGATGTTAATACAATTTCATCTCTGTTGACTACTGGTCCTGAAGAGCGTCAATAGGTTGAATTTAATCCCTGTGAAAGTGACCCTGCTCACCAGGTGATAAACTGGGGCTGTGGTTATTTTCAGATATCCCAGCAAGCCAAACAATGAACAGCCTGCGTTCAGAAAGCCTGCCACTTTAACAGTGAAACTTCTGATGCCAAGGTACCCAAACTTCCAACTGGATCGAGCAGTAATTGACCACACATTGGGAAGACCATCCTCATGCCTCTCTTCATCTGGCTTAATTGGCTAGGAGGGGAACCTGGAAAGTGACAGGCTCTCCACACCACATCTTCACACACTTCCCAGCTTGTACCTGTGGGAGAGATAAAATTCTGTCCCATGTATGTAGTCCTAATTTAAATGTGGATGATGGCAAAGGGAATTATCAGGCAGGTTATAGGGTGGTTAAAATTGATTCAGAGATAGTGGGAACTGCCAATGCTGGAGAATCTGAGATAACAAGGTGTAGAGCTGGATGAACACCGCAGGCCAAGCAGCATCAGAGGAGCAGGATAGCTGACGTTTCGGGTCTGGACCCTTCTTCAGAAATGAAGGGCTTCTGAAGAACGTCCAGACCCGAAATATCAGCTTTCCTGCTCCTCTGATGCTGCTCGGCCTTCTGTGTTCATCCAGCTCTACACCTTGTTATCTCAGGTTATAGGGTGGGTTGGTTTTATACGAGGGCAAGTTAAAGTGGTAAAGATCTGAATGTCACTATCTCGGGGAGGTGGCATGTTGGAGGGATGGTGTCTAAAGTTGGAGGAGGGCAGTGGTGACAGGTAATCAATCAGTTCTTCGGAGTTATTGGAGGTTCATTATTGAAATTAAGCTGAAGACCTCGCATTTAATGACTGCTTTCCTAATTAACTCTGGACTTCTTGGCTGAGGAAAGTGAGGAATGTTTGTTTCAAGAATTAAGCGATGTATCTCACCATATTTTGACAAAGGGTCACTTTCTTTGAGTTTCACTGAGGTGTCTTTCCCTGAGGTCTAGTGAGTTTTCATGTGCTATCATCCCAAAGTCATGTCATTAACTACCTATCACTGTCCTCTGGCACCCCTCTTGATTCACCCACACGCCATAGCCAGAAGTAGTTGCCATTGTCAAATATCCTGTGATATACCGATGGTGCCAGTGATGTCTTGGAGGACCAATGGGGCACCATAGTGAAGCATTAGCAGTGTGGAGTTGCCCTTCACCATCAACATTTTTTAAAATTCACACATGGGATGCGGACATCACCAGCTGGCCAGCATTTTATTGCCTGTCCCTAGTTGCCCTTGAGAAGGGCATGGTGAGCTGCCTTTTTAAACAGTTGCAGTCCATATGCCGTAGGTTGTCCCGTAATGCCCTCAGTGAGGGATTTACAGGATTCTGACCCAACAACAGTGAGAGAACGGCGATGTATTTCCAAGTCAGAATGGTTCCTACACCTATCGTTTTATCAGGGCACACAACTTACCCTTGATCAAGCTGGTTGGGTCCTAAAGGGCATATCTGCTTGACTGGGTCTTCAGCAGATACTGAGGGAACCAACAAGATGGAAAAACATACTTGACCTCATTCTTACCATTCTAGATGAGCCTGTCCAAGACAGTATTGGTAAAAGTGACCACGTCACAGTCCTTATGGAGAAGGAGCCCTGCCTTCACATGAAGAATAGCCTCCATCATGTTGTGTGGCACTTTCACTGTCTAATTGGGGCAGACTTCAAGCAGATCTTGCAACTCAAGTCTTGGCATCCATGAGGCACTGTGGGTCATCCACAGCAGCAGAATTGTACTCCAGCACAATCTGCAACCTCAAGGCTCGGCATATCCCCCACTCAACCATTACCATCAAGCCAGGGGATCAACCCTGGTTCAGTGGAGAATTCAGGAACAGCACCAGGCATACCTGAAGATGAGGTGTCAACCTGGTGAAGCCACCAAACGGGACTACTTGTGTGTCAAACAGCATAAGCAGCAAGTGATAGACAGAGCTAAGTGGCCCTACAACCAACGGATCAGAACTAAGCTCTGCAGCCCTGCCACATCCAGTCATGAATGGTGGTGGACAATTAAACAACTCAATTGAGGAGGAGCCCCATACATCAGTGCAAAAGATAAGGCCGAAGTACACACGGCAATCTTCAGCCAGAAGTGCCAAGTGGGTCCATCTTGGCCTCTTCCAGTAGTCCCCAGCATCACTCTGCATGATATCAAGAAATGAACGGTGACACAGGGTATTACAAGGTCTATGGGCCCTGACAGCATTCCAACAATAGTACTGAAGACTTGTGCTCCAGAAGTTGCTGCTCCCCAGCCAACCTGTTCCAGTACAGTTACAACACTGGCATCTACTCGACAATGTGGAAAATTACTCAAGTGTGTCCTGTACACAAAAAGCAGGACAAATCCAACCCAGCCAATTACAGTCTACCAATATCAGTCTACTCTAGATCATCAGTAAAAGGATGGAAGGTGTCATCAACAGTGCTATCCAGCAGTACCTGCTCAGCAATAGCCTGCTCAGTATCGCCCAGTTTGGGTTCCACCAGGGCCTCACTTTGCGCTCCTGACCTCATTACAGCCTTGCTTCAAACATGTACAAACGAGTTGAATTCCAGAGATGTGGTGAGAGTGACAGCCCTTGACATTCGACCAAGTATGGCATCAAGGAGCCCTAGCAAAACTGGAATCAATGGATACCGGGGGAAGTTCTCCATTGGTTGGTGTCATAACTCGTGCATGCAAATGTGGTCGTGGTTGTTGGAGGTCAGTCATCTCAGCTCCAGTACATCTCTGCAGGAGTTCCTCAGGACAGTGTCCTAGGCCTAACCATCTTCAGCCTCTTCATCAATGACCTTCCCTCCCTCATAAGGTCAGAAGTGGGATATTTGCTGATGATTGCGCAATGTTCAGCACCAGTTACGACTTCACAGATACTGAAGCAGTCCATGTTCAAATGCAGCAAGATCTGGACAACATCCAGGCTTGAGTTGATAAGTGGTAAGTAATGTTTGTGCCACACAAATACCAGGCTATGATCATCACCTGTAAGAGACAATCTAACAACCGCCCTCGACATTCAATCATGTTACCATCAGTGAATCCCTCACTATCAATATCTTAAGGGTTGTCATTGACAAAAAACTCAACAGGACTAGCCACATAAACACAGTGGCTGCAAGAGCAGTATAGAAGCCAGGAATACTGCGGTGAGTATCTCACTTCCTGACTCCCCAAAGCCTGTCCATCATCTACAAGTCAGGAGTGCAATGAAATGCTCCCCATTTGCCTGGATGGGTATGGCCTCAACAACATTCTAGAAGCTTGAAGCTATCCAGGACAATACAGCCCACTTGACTGGCACTACATCCACAACCATGCACCCTCTCTGTCTACTACTGACACTCAGAAGCAGCAGTGTGTACTATCCACAAGATACACTGCAGAAATTCACCAAAGATTCTCAGATAGCTGTGATGATGCTGTCACTTCAAAAAGGATTTTTTTTTATCCTTGGTTTTTTCGAAGAGAGGTTGTAAAGGCAGAGGCACCGAAGAGTCTAGGGAGGAACAGTTTAACAAGGGAAGGGGAGCAGCCAGTTCTCATAGATCAAGTTTATACATATGTACATTTTCTTCTTTTTTTTTAGCTGCAGCAATCACAAGATATTTTGAGTACCAGAACTGTTGCAAGCTTCAGTAAAGGCTTCCTCTGACTTTATCTGAAATCTCTCTCTGGATGTTGTTTCCTCCTGCCTGTAAGAATCTGTGTTTGAATTTACCTTTCTGCCAAGGGATGTTACTAATTTGGAGCAGTAAATTAGTTAAGTTGCTATCGGGTCAGTTAGGTTTTGCAATGGTTAAGTTACTCTAAACTCTGCTTTCTTTTGTTCATGTTTCAACTGTTGTGTTTAAATAAATATTGTTTTGTTTAAAGCTGAGTGGCTTGACCAGTTGCATCACACCTGGAACACCCACTTCACATCTACCTTTAAAATAAGAAAAAAATTGGGTGCAGTCTACCTTCTTAAAATATTTTAAGGAGTTCTGGCCTGGTCTATAACACAATACCTTCCAAATCTACAACCACATCCATCTAGAAGGACGATGCAGCAGATACATGGAATCACCACCACATTTTAGTTCCCCTCCAAGCACTCACCGTCCTGACTTGGAAATATATCCCCATTCTTTCATTGTCGCTGGATCAAAATCCTGGAATTCCCTCTCTCATGGTATTGTGGGTCAACCCACAGCAGGTGGATTGCAGCGATCCAAGAAGGCAGCTTACTATCACCTTCTCCAGGGCAACTAGGGATGGACAATAAATATTAGCTGGCCAACGCCCAGATCCCACAGATGAGTAAAGGAAAACCTGTCCTAAGCAACCCTTTCAAAGTCACTGCTATTCTTCCCTTATGTCAACTCTATACCAACATCTTAGCATTGTTCAATGTGGGACCATCATTTACAAAGTCATCTCCAAAAATATACTTTTATTTGCAAGCACTAAAAACAAACAGTAATCAAACAAACAGAACCTGCATTTGTTTCTTAGAACAGAAACAAACTGTTTGCATGTGGCACACCATCAATATTACAAGCAATCAGTGATCACTGCACCCAGCTCTCATCCACTAGCACTGGGTGTCAACTAAGTTCTGTATGGATTGTAGCTGCACTGCTATCATGGACAATGTGATGGTCCTCCTGTTTGATGTCCTCATCCTTCCCATCAGAAGATTGCTCCCGCATTCTCAGTTCATTAGTATCCATGTCACCCCATCATTGCCTGCTCTGGTTGTGCAGAGTACAGCTTGTTAGGATTATGCAATATTCTGTCTGGAGAATGCTGCAAGACTCCACTGGGCCAGTCTATGTAGCAGAATCTCATCTTCAACAGGTCTATCATCTGCTCCTCCACAGGCCTGATTGAAAATGTGTTGTATTGAATGTGGATTGTATCTTAATCAGGGTATGGTATAACCGACTCAATGAGCATGGTCACGAAGGCTAGCCTTTGTCTCTAGTAAACATTCTTGTAAGGCATCTTACTGTCAAATGTAGCATGAACATATGTTCTCAAAGATATAGGCTTTGTAGCAACTCTCAGGGTATTGAGTGCAAACACCTAAGAAATGGAAAGGATGACCACAGACATCTTATACATTGATGGAAGGGAATCCTTTTCTGTTGATGAATTAGCTAGGTTATGAAATGGCCCTCTCAATGTGGCATGTCTGCATAGTCCAACACCTGGGAAAAACCAGCTATCCTGCCTGGGCTGCAGCACTGACTTCATCATGGGGAAACATGTTGAAGCAATGTGATCTGGCACAGATATCAATAGACACAAGCTTGATGCATTTTCTGGTGCACAACTGAGAGATCCCAGGTTTTCAATGAGGCAGACTCATAACATAAGAACATAACATAAGGACATAAGAACATAAGAACTAGGAGCAGGAGTAGACCATCCGGCCCCTCAAGCCTGTCCCACCATTTAATAAGATCATGGCTGATCTTTTTGAGGCTCAGCTCCACTTATCCGCCCACTCACCATAACCCTTCATTCCTTTACTGTTCAAAAATTTATCTAGCCTTGCCTTAAAAACATTCAGCGAGGTAGCTTCAACCGCTTCACTGGGCAGGGAGTTCCACAGATTCACAACCCTTTAGGTGAAAAAGTTCCTCCTGACTTCAGTCCTACATCTGTTTCCCTTTATTTTGAGGCTATACCTCCTAGTCCTAATTTCACCTGCTAGCAGAAACAACCTCCCTGCCTCCACCTTATCTATTCCCTTCATAATCTTATATGTTTCTATAAGATCTCCCCTCATTCTTCTGAATTCCAATGAGTATAATCCCAGCCTACTCAGTCTCTCCTCATAAACCAACCCTCTCAACTCTGGAATCAACATTTCAATGCAGTTGTCAACCTGACAAGGTTGCAAGTCCCAGTCCAACAGTTGGCACAGATCAGTCACAGTGCACTGTGATATCCTTAGTCTGCTATGAAACTGTGCCTCACTCATTTGGATGAAATGGCATAGAGGACGAGACTGTGGATCTCTATAATTCCTATGCACCTGAAGGGGACGTTCAGCTGCTACATCTTCATGCAGAGATTATGTTAGTGCTGGGCTCACTTGTACATCTCGTCCTGTTCCATTACACTGTGCCTTCATTGTACTGTAGCAAAAGCAATGGTCACATCTCCTGTGCTTGGGTCCATTAGATATATTTGCAAAAACCCTGTGTGAGGAGCAGAAGAAACAGAACAGGTCCCGATCAGTGTGAAAATGTGACTTGTTGCTCCAAAGTCTAGAAGAACTTCACTCGACTTCTCACACGATTCAGCCAAAGTTTTCACCATAGCGCACATTGTTTAGGGCCTGGGATTCCATAAGTTACTTTCTAGTTTCTTGCTGGGCCAGTGATCTGCCTCACCAACCCTGCCCCCAGGCCCTTATATTTGAATACCACCCTTGCAATACTCCCTTGATCACCACATCCAATGCCTCCGACCTCAATCAAATCCCAATAACTTCAACTTCTCTTATGCACAGCTATGAACTACCCCCTCCCCATACTCTTTTAACTCTCTTATTCCTCCAACCTCTGCCAACCCCCTTCCCTTTTCCTGCTGCTTGCATTCCAGCCTCACCTCCCCAGTGATTGCACTCCCTCATCCCTGAGTGTCAACAGCCTCTCCCCGGTTAGGGCTCAGGTCCAGTTCATCTTGAGGTTGAAGATGTTAATGGGATTGATGTCCAGGCAGGGTAACCTAACAGGAACGTTCTATACGCACTAGGTGGAATTAAATCTCTACAACGTGTGGGAAATCACTCCGGATGGGACAAGATATTAAAACATCTACCTACATGTTTATTCCTTGTGTTCAAAATCATCATTTCTAAAGACTTCAATAGAGCAGATGGGACATACTCAATAGCAATCAGCTAATGTGCAGAGAGTTCTAATTTCACAAACTGCATGGCTTGGCTAATCATGTTGCACCCCTTGATTAATCATTCTATGTCATTATGTTCAACACTCAACAAGAATAGCATGATATAACCCTCAAGAATGTAAATGCCTATAATTGCAAAACTTTTATATTTGTCCCCTGCAGATATTACTCAGTAATTTAATTTTTTGCATACCTAACGTCCTTATTAATATAGTATGAATATTTATTATCAGTTTCCACAAAGGAATCTTACTGTGTTTCTGGAATATTTGCAATACCATTTCAGACAAAAAAATTAGTCAATAAATGATGTTCAAGAGAAAGCTGAGAGCCAGTAACGCAGGAAATAACCATTTTTACAGGGAACGTGGCAATTACTATTATTTTGGGTGAATGCCAATCAACATAGAAAGCCATTGAATTATTTATCAGCCGTTGCTCAGTTGGGGACTTTCTTTGAGAGCGAAGATTGCAGTTTTAAGTACCACTCATGGTATAAACTCAAATCTGGGCCGAGGCAACAATGCATTACTGAGGGAGCGCTGCACTGTCAGAGGTTCTGCATTTCGAATGATATGAAACTGAAACTTTTTGTGTATTCTCAGGTGGACTCAAAAGGCCCCATGGCACTATTTTGAAGAACAACAGGGAAGTTATGCCCAATCATCAGGCCAATGTTAGCGATTGCATTTCTTACATTAAAATTATGATAATACTTCAAAATTGACTGTGAACCACTCTGGGACATCTGGTGGTCATGAAAGGTACTGGGCAATTGCAAATCTTTCCTTGTATCAAATGAAAAGCACAAGTTGCACGGTTTCTCTGAATAATTGGATATCATGCAACTACATAATGAGATATACCTATTTGTTACGTGTAATGTTAAAGGAAATATTCAATTACAGCTTCTTGATGATGAAAGAAGTCTTGAACTGACACAAGTAAATTGAAGTTGTGAGGCTGATCGAATCAGGACACATTTTCATGAGATACAAAGAAAGTTGTGGAGATTGCTACTGTCTCAAAAGCTGTCGGAAAAGATCAACTGACAAAGTAAAACATGACTCAAAAGTGTGCTGAATAATGACATGGCGCTGTTGAGTGGCAATGCTGGAATTACCTAAGTCTACCAGTTGCCATTAAATCAATAAAAAGTATGAGTTAATTGCTCATCTTTTGAGCAGGGAATATGCCAGAATAATAATTTCAAGATCCATTGCTGTTGACAGGAAATTTCACCTACTGACAGTATCATTAGAGAACTTTAGATACTTGCTGCCTGTGCTTCTGCGGCCATTGACAGTTCACGCCCAAGTATCTGAAAAGAACTTATAAAAGCTCCTAATCAGCAGTGTAGACATGTCCAGTCAGTCAGTCAGGAAAGTATTCACAGCAATATCTCTGCTCAAAACCATGAGAGGTAGCTTGGGAGAACCTGGGTGGCATGGTAGCTCAGTGGTTAGCACTACTTCCTCACAGTACCAGATTGTGGGGACCCAGGTTCAATTCCACCCTCAGGCAACTGTTTGTGGGGAGTTTGCATGTTCTCCCCATTTTGTGTGGGTTTCTTCCCACAGTCCAAAGATAAGCAGGGTAGGTGGATTGGCTGTGGTATTGAAGGAATTTTTGATTCGGCGGGTTATATGGGGATGGGTTTGGGTGGGATGCTCTAAGGGTTAGTGTGGGCTTGTTGGGCCAAAGGGGCTGTTTCCATGTTGTAGGGAAGCTATGATTCTATGAACCAGTTCCCATTGGTGAAAGGGTCAAGAACTAGAGGAAATTGATTTAAAATGGTTGGTGACATGAAGAAAAAGCTTTTTCACAGAGTGAGTGATTAGGATCTGGAATGCATTGCCTGTGACAATGGTGGAGGCAAATTCAATTCTACACGTACACTGGGTAATTATCTGCAGGTATAAATGTTATCAGAATATGGGGAAAGGCAGAGGAATGGAACTATGTATCTCATTCTTGTAGAGTGCTGGTATAGGCACAATTGGGCAAATAACCTTCTGTGTTGTTAATATTTTATGATTCTCGTTGATTATATGTCTGCAATATACCATGGCCTGTATAGGTCTGTGAACTTCAATCCACAAATTTGAGCTGAGGAGATAAATTTTGTCTTCAGCGTTGTGAAATTTCTTCTTGTTAAGCCTTGGTGAAACTTTTCAATACTGACTTAATGTTGAAATCTTGCAGTACATACTGTGTCATGAGTTCTTCATTGTCATTATTAAAGCATTATTTATCCAGTTTCATCTCCCACGCATAAATGTAATTTGTGGCCGTGACCACAAGGTTATGAAAGATTTGAAAATAATTTTATGCAGTAAATATCAGATTATTTTTAGTGCAGATGTCTAATTTTCACACAAATAAATCATTTGGCTCAGTAGATATTTAAATTTCCTCTTGGGCGAAAAAGAAAATTAAATTGCTAAACAGCATTCTCAGAGCTAGCTATTGAAATTTAAAAGAATTCAGTCAGTCATCACATAAGAAAAGCATTAATGCATATAGAGGCATTTATTTTTATTTTCTAATCAACCTATTCAGAGATGCTATTACATGCCTCTGGAGTGGATGGGAGTTTGAACCTAGACCTCCAGGTTCAGAAATAGGGTCACTACCACTACACCACAGGGGCATTGCTACATAGTTTTGCATAATTTGTTTCAACTGTTGTCCCTGTGCAATTTATTTTCACAGCCAGATATCAATTTATTACTAATCAGAATTCATTGAGAACTGCACACAAAGTCCGCCACAGACTCCTTAATGAATCTAGCCATAAAGATTCCACGCCTTTTTGCAATGTATCCAGGATAAAGGTCTTACTATAGCCAACAAATTGGGACATATGTCAAAATTGACTGTTTTCTTTTTCCAAATATGATTCAGCATTCATTTTGCCCTTCCCATTATCCATGCGTTACATTCCGAGCTATTTTACGAGCATAAATTGTCAGGAGCCAGATGCTGCTGGAAAATTAATGGCAAGTTGATGATTCCTAGTATTCAAAACAGCCAGCCAGGTCAGGAAGAAAATACGAGACACAGTGTGAAATGTGAATCTCCAGCTGGTTGGTTTACATGCTCTGTTGTTTCTTTCGCATGACAGAATTGCCAACCTTAGCCTCCTTATGGTTGGGTTTACACATTAATTACCCATTAAACCTACCACAGAAAGCTACCACTTGTAATTAACAATGCAACTCACCCTTTAGTAACATGATAATTGTAATGCAATGCCAATCAATCTCTCTGGCCAGAATGGGAACGATATAAAGAAATGAGTGAGGTCTTTTATGGAACAGTAGCAGTATCCTTCTCTCTGTCCCTCCGGACCAGGAGGCCTGGGTTGATGTTGTACCTGTTCTGGAGGTGTGCAGTAACATTTCTATAATAGGTTGATGTGAAAATATCGGTTAACAAACGAGTGTCAATCCTACATGAAGCAAAATGTTACAGGTGACTTAAAATTTTATTTTCTTTTACTTTTTTCATTACTTTTTGTTCCTCTGTATGTTTTTTTTTGGCTGTACCTTTATCCAAACTTCCTTTGCATCTCTTTATTTCTATTTCTGTATCGGATTTGACTGTAATCACCCACTTTATTCATCCTTCTTCTCTATCTGTCTTCAAAGCACAAGTCAGAAAGAGTACCGCTCAGAAAACACTCAAGATGCTTGATACCAATCAGGAAAAAAAGCAGCCTACATGATTAACACCCCATCCATCACCTTCAACATTCATTCTCTCCATCACTAACGCACATTGGCATCAGTGTATACCATAATGAGGATGAGGCACAGCAACTCCAAAGTTCTTTCCAAACCTATGACTTCCACTACTGAAAGGAGAAGGACAATGGATACATTGGAACACCACGAACTTGAGGTTCATCTCCAAGCTACACACCATCCTGACCTGAAACTATATTACAGTTCCTTCTATGCTTCTGGGTCAAGATCCTGGAACTCCTGCACTAATAGTGGGTGAAACTACGCCACATGCATTGAATGCCAGTTCAAGAATGCAGGTTCTCTGCCATTTTGCAAGGGCTATTAAGAATGAGCAAATACTGGCCGGTAATGCTATTATTCTGTGAAATGATTAAATTTACATAAGGGGTTGTTCATGTTGTCTCAAATTGCCAACCAAAACCGCCTGTGTTTATGTGACAATGAAGGAACTGATTGGCCTTTTCCGAGAATTGTTAAGAACAATCCATAGGTAAGAGTGCTCAGTTCACATGATTCCAGATGGGTCACCCCAAAATTACTATATTCCCACGTAAGGTGGGAGAACTGGCTCCCCTTCTTTATCCATCTACCCAACCCTTGCCTCCGTTGGTCACAGAAAAAATAAGATAATAGAAGGGATTCCTTATCTGGTGGATATTTTTCCCAGTTCCAATGTACTTATGTTTTTAAAGGACACAATTTAACAAAACTTTCTTGGTAAAAGAAAGAGTGAATTTTTTCTAGGCACCAAAATGCAAGGAAGAATAAATGAAAGGGAACACACATACACATATATTAGAAATAAGAAGCAAGGAAACTGAGAACAGTTAGAAAAAGATACATGAATCAGTTTTTGGCTTGTCCATGAGGAGTAGCTGGTGAAACATTGTGGTCATTGAGTTGAATGGTTGCAGTAGTGCTGACCCTGGCAGTTAGGCAGTGGGTTGGGAGATTCTTTGTTTTTCAAGTCAGTTGAAGGAAGTTGTCCTGTTTCCTTTTTGATGATGGTGTTACTGACTTGGAACTTGTTTCCAGCACTCAGTGAGACAGAGAGAGAGAGAAACTTTTCCCTCTACCAGCAAGTGCAGGGGTGCCTAGTGAATGTTTCTCAGCCGTGATTTTCACAGCACACACAGTCCCATATAACTAGAATGTAACAGTGGTGCAGAGTCCCGGGTTGCAGTCATTTAACTCCTCTCATGTATTTCTGGAAGGAGAAAACATAAACATGTCTTTTACCTAGAACTGTTTTTTTTTAAACCTCATATGACATCCATCGTCTGTGATATAATCCGCAGGAGATGGTTTCAGCTGAAGCAGTAATAGGGCTCCATTATCTCAGCATCCTTGGACAATCACACTTTTAACCTTGCATTTCTTCCTTTGAATTGTTTCTGTCTGACGGATCTTGAAACTCTCCAGCTGTGACAATATACATGAGTTTTTCTGCCAGCTACTGAATTATATCCTCAGAATTATACATTTCTAGTCAACTCTGACTCCTATATTCATTTTATATTTTAATTTTTAAAACCTATCTTACTTAAAAGTTCAACTTATCTGTAATAATTTGTATCTATGATCCATTGTTGTGGCATTACAGCAAGGAAAAAAAGACTTCCCTGATTTGATGTCATCTGCAGAATCACAACTCTGTTTTGTTGTTTGTCCTAAAAGATTAACTTTTGAGTCTACACGTGGATTGGACGTTTCTGGAGCATTTGTCCACTCAGAACCAGGAAGAAAACGCTTAAAATTTGAGTGCCACAAATCCAAAGATATTGATATCCTCCTGCTCAGCCTCTGCAGGGAATGCAACATGGCCTCACCCGTTCTCATGTTCCAGTGATAATCCACATGATCTTTTTAAATTATTTGTTTGGGGGATTTGGGTATTGCTGACGAGATTTTAAAGTCTTTCTGTTACAATCTGATTTTGTCAGAGTAAAATGATGAAAAACAGTGCATCGGGGGAGGATAAGATCTGGAGGGTTATGATAGAGAAAAGTTGAGAAGGAATTTGGTCAAGAATTTTGGGTGGCCTTGGCAGTACCTTCTTCTCTGACTTCATCATCTTCACCCAACTTTGGCACTCTGGTACTTAGTGAAGTAACAACTCCATGTCTCGTCCACATTTCCATCATTTTGATCATTTTCCTCTATATCGGCCTACTGCTCCCTACCACACCATTGCTGTGCCTAACTCTGGGAAAGCTGAGAGTACAACTATAAATGTAAGCCGAACCCTCTTGGAGTTAAGAAGACAGAGAAGCATGTGGACGTGTGCTGCTTCTTAAGTGCTGCAACTATTATGTAAATGTGCAAAGACAAACGTTGCTCTGGTTTTAAGGCCCTACATTGCCATCTCCCACAGTAAAAATTTGATGCCTACAGTGCAAATGAGCACAGACATGGAATTCCGGTGAACACAGTGTTGTACAGACTTGAAGGATGCAGCGCTAAAGCTGCTGGTGCAAGTATGTGGGCAGTTGGAACAAGAATACATATAAACTCACCATTACTTCTCCTTAATTATGTCAAATGTAAACACAGAAACAGATTGCTCAGCCTACCTGACCAATTGTTTTGTAATCACGTAGTCAGAGAAAAGAATTCTTCTCTAACTTTTCCTTATGAAGTGCTGTGTTCCTCAGGTGAAAATTATTGCTGTTAAAAAAATGAAATATCTACCGTGAAAACATCAAACATCTGTTATGGCACAGAAGTACTTTCTATGATCTGTTCTAAAAAGTCTGCTTTAGGCCCAATCTCAACGGATGTGGTTTCTAAAACCCCTTACAGTGGAATTACCTATTTTGTATATATGAAAAAAGTGAAAATATCAGGGATGAACTGTCCTGTGAATCAGTTTTGGACTTCTCTAGCCAAAAAGCATGACAGGATGAGCATCACTGTTTATTTTTGCCATGGTGGCGCAGATGCGTCTGAAGGAAGTAACAAAATTTACCTCCTGAAAGGGGTAAAAATGGACGAGTTAAAGTAATTTACAGCATTATATAAGATTCATTACCTCATTATAGCCCATGGAACAACTGAACATAAAGATTATTTTGAGATAATTATCTCATATCACAAGCTTAACAATTGGTCATGTCGACGCCTTAGGTTTTTGGATGCCTTCTTCTGTGAAAATAAGAGTCATTTCTCCTTCATTTAAATAAATAGTGTTTTAAAAAATCAAATAGATTTCCTTATGCTCCATATATGGTTGTCTGTGCACAGGTGAACTAATGCAACTGGCACAGATGCAGAGAAAGATCTGCTCAGCATCGCTATAAGTCTTTATTTATTAGTGAGTAGCTTTCGCCCTGAAGCAGATATATTGTTTTTATTTTCGAGGTCGGTACCTTATGATTGTGGCTTTCTGTGTATTTTCTGGATTAATTCTGTGCTCATGATTCTTGATGGAAAGATGATTTTGTATTAACTCATATATTTTACTGTTCAAAGATCTGTTTCTGTGCTGCTGATTTTTTATTTAATAAAATCTTTTTGCACTGTACATCTGATTTATGTCAAACGTTATAGCTGAGTTACAATAACTGTTGATTTATTTATTCCAGAAATTATGTTTGATATCCTAGTGGGATGTATCACTAGTTGGTCTCACTGCCATTCTTGGCAATAAATTCTTGATATGTATGATGATTTGATTTCATCGTATTTTGTCCTTTTTATTTTAGTAGCTTTGCTCCTGGGCGTATTCTTTTATCTTGTGCTATGCTTTTATCTTCTTCCTAATCAAAGAATAGTGAAGTTTTGGCTGAAAGCGAGAAATGAAGCTTGAGGAGAACAATAAGGATCAAAGTCAATAATCAGAGGAAAATTAGATATTGTGGGATATTGTACTTTTAATGGACTAAGATATATTTATCTGCAGACTAGACTTAGAAGTGTTTGAAGAAATGAAGCGTGGACTGAGAAGTACTAATAACTGAGCAAGCAATGGAAATTTCCCTGAGTGCCATAACTGCTTTGAGAGAAATTCTCAACTGTGAAAGATTTTTTTTAAAGGTTTTGAAAATCGCTCATGTAAATCTTTATGTAGGTAGTTAGAATTGCAAACATGGATAGAAAACCCAGAAGCTCAGAGGCAAAAAGAGGTCCTGGGGTACATGTCCATAGATCCCTGAAGGGGGCAGGGCAGGTTAATAGGTTAGCTAAGGTGGCATACAGGACACTTGCCTTCATCAGTTGTGGCATAGCTTATAAGGGCAGGAGGTTACATTGATGTTTGGTTAGGCCACAGCTGGAGTGCTCTGTGCAGTTCAGGTCACCACATCATAGGAAGGATGTGACTGTACTGCAGGCGTTAAAAAGGAGATTCTCCGAGATGTTACCTGAGATGGAGCAATTTAGCGATGGAGAGAGGCTGGATAAGCTCAGGTTGTTTTCTTTCGATCAGAGAAGACTGAGGGGTGGCCTGACTGAGATGTGTAAGATTATGAGGGTTATGGACACGGCTGTTAGAAAGCAGCTTTTCCCCTTAGTTAAAGGGTCATTAACATGGGGTATATTTTAAGGTGAAAGGCAGGAGTTTTAGAGGGCATTAGAGGAAAGCTTTTTCACCCAGTGGGTAGATAAAATCTGGAATGGAATGTCAGGGAGGGTAGTTGGGATGGGAAACATCACAACCTTTAAAAAGTACTTGGATGAGGATTTGAAATGTCATAATTTTAAGGCTGTGGACCAAGTGCTTGAAAGTGGGAATGACTGCAGATTTAGAGTAGGTTTTTTTTGTCAGTGCAAACTGACGGGACAAAGGGCGTCTTCTGTCCTTTATGATTCTATGATTCGATGAAAAGTGCTGCCTACAATGGAGTAATTTGGATATGCAAGACTTTTAATGACATACAGTGTTACCTCACTACAAAATCTTACTGTACGTTATTCAGGTATGGGTTCCTTCAGGGCAATTAGAGCATTATACATGTATTATGAATTTGCACTTTAATTTTTAAATCTTATTTCCTGTATCAGTAAGTGACCATAACATCAATGACAGCAAAGTTTGAAACACAACCAAATGAAAGATTTGGAAGAATGATAATGTAATGGTTTTGTTACCAAACTAATAAAACAAAGGCGAAGATTTATGTACCTAGATTTTTGCATGTCATGGAGACTTCACAGCTTATTTTAAATTGTACTGGGATCCAGCTGTTCCACCATCATTTCTTACAGATCCTATCTTTGGTAGAAAAGGAATGATGATAGGATGTGACTCACATGGAGAAGAAACCCAAACTCAGGAGGACCTTTTGAACTCATTTTTGGAGTGAGGGTCTTACCCTATAGTTTGAGAGTTGCAATTTTTTTGAAAAATGTGCATAAAAGGCACAGAATGTCACAAGCACTGTCAAGCTGTCAAGTTATTCAAATACCCTGCCCTTTAAATTTTGGAAATAAGAGAGTATGCCTGTGCCTATGAGTTGACAAAAAGATGCTTGCAGTTTGAAAAGCTGTTTGTTGTTATTGCTCTAGGGGCTATCATTGTAGTATTATTTCTGCTTAACTTAATCCACAACTTGCCTATAATAACATAACATCATTGACAACACAGTGAGGCAAAGGATTAACCGTTTTTGACAGGCAATTTTGAATATAAATATTTGCTTTGATAAATGAATGAAGTACTTGAGAGAATTTAAATTTACTGAACTATGCTTTGTTTATCAGTGAGAGCTTTTATTATATTGAGAAATCTGGAAAAGATCCTAAGAACATTATTGTTTCATTTTAGTGTGCCTTCTGAGTTATGCCCGTGGTGAATGACTGAGTATGGAGGGTGCAAGGGCAAAGGTTAGTAGATGAGGACATGGGTAGTTATAAATTGTGCATCAAATTGGCATGGAGTCAAGACAGTCATGGAGATAAGTGGAAGGGCATGAGCTAACAAGGGGGCTATTGGCTTGAAATGTCTGAAAAGTAATTGTCGGGGGGGAAACTGCATGGTTTATCATGAATTGGCATTAAGGGGGCACAGAGAGTATGTTGGAGTGAGGGGATTTGAGGAATAAGGACCAGAGGAAATAATACTTAAAACATAAATGGGATAAAGTTCCAGAGAATTGAAGTGGACTTTTAAGCCAGCTTACCTCGGACACAGCAGCCTGTATGTCCAGGTCCAAACTAACTCAGTAGCAGTGGGCACAACTCCAGGAAGCAACCAATTTATCAAAAAATCAGACTAAAGTTTTGTTCAACATACTTAAGCCTGTATGTTTGGTTATAGAGCTGGTCAGGTCAGCTCCTGATTAAGATCTTATTGGAATCACTATTTGTTGCAGGCAAGGAGATAACTTTTGATAAGGGAGACATGTTCTCAAACTTCCAACCTTACCATCTACCAATCTTTTCTTAACTGAAGAAAATAGGACTGTAAGGACTATGTTTATGAATATATGTAAATTTATTGCTGAATAAAGTCAGTATTAATATTGATTTTTTTTCCCCTTAAATTGGTATTCTCATCAGGCTGACAAATATTAGTGTTTCTCCTCCTGCAAATGGCTTGCTATATTCTAAAATGTCAAACTTCTTTAAAAGGATCATATTATGGTCTTATATTTGGTCTTGCAGCAGTTCTAACATGACCTCTGGCTGACAGTGGGGTTGCATTGAAGTGGAAACTGTAAGGGACTGGAGTCAGGTCAATGTTACCTTGACAATGGAATCAAAGAAGAAAAATTTTAAGTATAGCATAAGCATAACTAGGTCAATTGTTGAGGCATTGTTTACCAGTTATAACAGCATCTGTCAGAATGATTTGCATGTAAAATACTCCACTGTCACTTTCCTTCCACAGTTTTTACCCTGAACGTGATAATGGTTGTGTTTACAACATGACTATATATGGTCCCTATTTATGCTGACAATTAGTGGTCATAGTTCAATGTATCTGACCTGTAATGATCATTCTAAACTTGTCGAACTCTGTACTCAGTATGAATGTGTTCATTGTAGCAGTTTCTTTCAACACTGGGCCAATTCAGAGTACTGCAGCCTGAATATTTACCAAAAGAACATAAAACATAGTACACTATTGAACAGCAATTGGCCCCTCGGTCCACGATATTGTGCCGAACATGATGCCAAATTAAACTAATCCCTTCAGCCTGCCCTTAGTCCATATCCCTCCATTCCTTGCATATTCATGTGCCTCTTAAATGCCTGTATTGTACTTCCCTCCACCACCATACCTGCCTGCACATTCCAGACACCTACCATTCTCTATAAAAAACTTGCCCCTCACATCTCTTTTGATCTTTCCCCTTCTCACCTTAAATGCACGCCTCTGAGTGTTAGACATTTCAACTCTGGAAAAAAATTATGACTGTCAATCCTATCCATGCATCTCATAATTTTATAGACTTTTATCAAATCTCCCCTCAGCCTCCACTGCTTCAGAGAAAACAACCTTAGTTTCTCTAGCCTCTCCTTATAGCTCATTCCGTGAACTTATTTAATAACAGAGGAAAGTCTGAATGAATTATTGTTTAGTACTAAGATTCTCTGCCGCAAGGTTACTGACGATACAGCATTGCATAATTGTGCATGCCCAAAGAAAAATAACTTGTAGCTATGAAAGTATATATCTAAAAGATGATGGGGAGATGAGAATAGAGGCTCATTCAGTACTCAAAAAGTCAGATTTATGGAAATTTAAAAGTGAATCTATTTTTGCACTCTGTTTCTGTCAAATTCACAATCCACAGATTGTCCAAAGGCCTCCTTAGTCTCTAGTGTCAAAATGAAAGCAACTGTGTGGGTAGAAGAGGATACTTTGGTGATTCTTATGTACAAAATCAGTTCATATTGCTGCCAACCTACTGTACAGTCATGTGAACACAACTTACCTGCTGTTCCAAAGCAAAATATTGCTGAAGTTTGGTAATCTGAAATAAACATACCCTTCTGGAAATAATCAGTAGCTCCAAAGCAAGGGAAACAAGGTTAACATTTCAGGTATGGTAATTGATCAATACTACCACAGAAAGTTCACAGGCCTGATCACAGACCTGAAACATGCAGAGGATTTAGTGCCCCCAACATTGGCACCACTTGCCAGTTACAGAAGTAATTGGAGATCCATGTTGCAGCAATGGGGGAGGGCCAAATGAATTGGACTTCAACAGCAAAGCCCCTGAGCATTGCAGGCAAATCAGATGCTGGAAACTCTCCATTGTCCATCAGCATCACTGGGAGAGGGAATGCTGCCAGTTATGCACCCAGGATCGATAAGGGGACCCCTCAATTAATTTTCCTGAAGTTGGGAATGGGATGTACAGCCCTCCTTGCAATTATACAGACCAGTACTTTGTTGTTGAAAAGGTTAATACTGAGGCATTCCACCCAAAATGATGTGGACTTGTGGGCTGAACCAGCTTAGGATCTTGATGGAGTAAGAAATAATATCTGGTCCTCCTCAAAGTGTCTGTAACAAGTTGCTAACATGCAATAAGTTGTTAACTATAAGAGATCGCTTCTAGTTTGACTAGAAAGTGGTTTTCCTCTACCAGACTAGGCCAAGCAGGCCCTACTGTTTCCTATCCTGAAAGAGGGTGGTGACAGTGCCTACAGTACAGTGACCTGGCACATCCTTACAAGGTAGTGAGCAATGGTGCAGAATTGATCGGACTGCTCATCATACTACAGAATCCTCCAGTGGGATCCATTAATTTCAACTCATTAACACTGCTTCACTCAACACAAATCTGTCAGACTTGCTGAATATTTCCAGCTTTTTTGTTTCTTTTTATTTGCCTGGTCTACTATTGCTATATGAACGAAAGGAAACACTTTCCCGTATGTGTTGTGTGAATAATCCTCGCCACTGCTCTTCATGTTGAATGAGCTCGGTCGGGATCTCGAGGACCTGCTTTGTCGAGTGTGATAGAGGAAAATCTCAAGGCAGTCTAACAAAAAAAAAGCTCTTGTTTTAAAGGTGTAGTTTATTACCTATTGCAATGAGATACAAGTTACCCTGGTATAATAGATACTTTTATGAAGACTATGAGCAGGCCTCAATAGTAGGTCTACCTTCTTCAAGGCACAATCCTATTTTCCTGACTTAAGTTCTTATGACGTCATCGTACTGGGTGAAGCTTAATGCAATCCACAGCATCACCCCTACAGAAGCAAATACCTTAAGCTAACAATATGCAGGCACAGTTTTTATGAGACAATGTTGTTTGCCAGGACAATCTGATAGACAGTAAAATAAATCACTTTTAAAGATGCAGTAGAAGCCATGTTTATTTCCATCATAGTTCAAAAGTCATCCCCATCGTCTGAATGAGAAAATTTCATCAACCAAAATGAGGAATGACATTAGAGCTATATATCAACAATTCTGGAGCTAATTGCATTTACAAGGCACCTTTGGTGGCAGTGACTTTCCTCATGAACAGCAGTGAGCTGGCACACCCATACAACTAATGAGCAGAGTGCAGATTTGGTTGGGCTTATAACATTATAGTACCTTCCAGTGGGCTCCATTAATTCCACCTCATTAATACTGCTTCACTAAGCACAGATCTGTCAGACCTTTAGTATCAAAAATCTGTCTTCTCAGAGCCACAATTAAAAATCATGTGAGATAATGGATGAGAGAGGGACCAAGGAGTACTCAAAATCTCGGTCCAAAATGAAATATGGCTGAGGGTGGAGCCATTAAATTAGTCTGTTGAAGAAAGATGGCAGTCAACTAAAATATGAGGAACATTGTGAGGCAACAGGTACTTATGGAACGAAGCTGGGATAAAGCCACATAAGAATTCAAATGTAAATGTGAGAGTTTGAAATTTAAAATGTTAAGAAATAGTGAGGCAATATAGGTCACAAGGACAAGAAAGATCAATGAGAAGGACTTGATAACAGTTATGACAAAGGCAATAGGGACTAGTAACTATTTTGAAATTATGGCAGGAGCAGAATTCACTGACAATGTTCAAACAGACTGACCAATACATCAACATATGTTTGGGCAGGCAGTGATGTAAAAGTCATTATACTAGGATAGCAATCCAAGCCCTAGGCTAATCTTCTGGTAATGTTACCTAGAAATTCTGATAACAATCCTTTTGTGTTTTGTACTGGGCCTCCACACCTCTTGCTCCACCTTCACCTCTGTCAAAAATATTTTTAAAAACATTATTTTCCAACCCCTTTCAGTTCTGAAGAAGAGTCATATTGGACTCAAAATGTTAATTCTGTTCCTCCTTCCACATATGCTACCAGGCTGCTTGTATTTTCTGTATTTGTTTCAGATTTACAACATGGCCAGTATTTTTATTTTATTCCACAGTAGGGTGCTCTGTATTTGGGTCAAGAACAGGCTGTTCTGTCCCAAAAATGTTCCATGAACTCTTCATCTAGGCTACCATTGCCCATTTGACTTTTCTCTTCAATACGTGGATTCACATCTTCCAGGATTATTGCCATGCCCTTCTGACAAGGTCTCATTATTTCAACCTTACTGTGTGGTTACTATCAGAAAGCCTGTATTGCATGCCCACAAGTAACTTCTTGCCTTTATCATTACCCACCTCCAGCAAAACAAGCCAAAACTTACTTTCATAAACTAATGCCATAATTACGTAACAGAGCCACCTCTGAGATAGTAGGAACTGCAGATGCTGGAGAGTCTGAGATAACAAGGTGTAGAGCTGGATGAA
>JAHRHZ010000271.1:13077676-13103080 GCA_024137785.1 Ginglymostoma cirratum | reverse complement strand
ATGCTGCCTGGCCTGTTGTGTTCATCCAGCTCCATACCTTGTTATCTCATTTTGTGAGAATCCTGTTTCAGCTATTTTTTAGTTAACCACAACTGCTGTTTGGTTAAAGTCCGGTAAATGATAGCAACTGCAGAATTTAAACTGTAGATTTCAGTTTAACACCACCACAACCAAAATTAGATTTGTACAAAGTAAAAATTTAGACGATATTACCCAACAAATGCAGGCACTCAGTCCTAGTCATATAAGACCATGATTAGTATGCCAGCAAAGTTACTGTACTATATGGAATATGCTGCTTGGAGTAAAGGTTTCTTGCTAATCATACATATTCAATTCTGTCATCTCTCCGAGGACCTGGGCTGCATTCCAATGTGTGGAGTCTCTGATCTTTACCAAGCTAATACCAACTGGAGGGAGTGTAACCTTACATGACAGGGCTTAACTTTCTCAAAATCTTTATACTATTCAACTTAACTTCTCATGGCTATGATGAATTAAACTGAATCAGTTGTGAAATCCCATTTATTTCTATGAATATGTAATTGCATTTTCCAAGACAAGCTGAGCATAACTGTCAACTAATTACTGTTCTTAAACATAGATCTCTAGCTGTATTCAGGGCTTGGCATTTGGAAATGCAGCTGCTGGTTTCACTGTGCCGCCACATTTGTTGAGTTTGGAATGAGGTCAGCAAGATGGACTTCATAGAATATGAGTTCCCTAATTGAGGCTGTTAATCTGGTCCAATCAGGGAGCCCTGATAAGAACCGAGGTGTCAGACATCTTGTTCACTCTGAGACCTGGCTCTGAGGGAGCTTGATCTGTGTCAAGGACTCTCTACATGTAAATAAAGGGTGACTTGGTGACAGGACACTGGTCTCTGTAGAGGCAACAAGAAAAAAGCATGCTCCTGCTGATATTTGTTCGCAAAAGTTGTCTTTGAGTTAGGGTAAGCATTTCTGGCATTGTGCTGTTATTTAGAAAGCTCGACTTATTCGATCCTGCCATTAAAAACTGGGCCCAGTATGTGCAAAGAGTGTGTTATTTTTTCTGAACAAATGACATTGGAGCAGATGAAAAGCAATGAGTAATTCTCTTGAGAGCTTGTAGACGCACAGCTTTTTCAGCTCTAATTCTAAATGTGTATAATTACAAGTTGGAACACTGTCTGGGAGACCAAGTAGGAAATGCGGATGCATTGAGCTGCCTCCCACTTGCAGATACCCCACCACTGGAAGCATCCATAGACTTTTATAAATGTTCTGGATGCGCTTTCTGTCACAGCTGACAATCAGACTTTGGATGGAAAAAGATCCGGTTGTGGCAAAACTACAACAGCCATTGGTGATGGGTGAAACCAAAGGACCTTCACAACCAGAACTGAAATCTTTTTGGACCAGATCACAGCAGAGGATGGCATATTACTATGGGCAGCAAGAATGATTGTCCCAAACAAAGGTTGCCACCAGATACTGGCTGGAATCCATCCGGGTCATCCAGGGGTTTCCAAGATGACGATGTTGGCAAGAAGTTATGTCTAGGGGCCAGGATCGGATGCAGACATAGCTGCATTGGTGGGGCAGTGCCTAGAGTGCCAACATGGATAAAAATTACCGCCAGCAACTCCCCACATTCATGGGAATGGTTGGGTAAACTCTGGACTCAGTTCCATGTCGACTATACAGGTCCTTTCATGGGCTCAATGTTCTTAGTCACCGTGAGCATCTACTCAAAGTAGCTGGACATGGATAGAGTTCATTCATCAAACACTGAGACAATGATAGAAAAGCTGCGCGCATCTTTTAGAATACACAGACTCCCAGAAGTGTTGGTCACAAATACGGGTCGTCATATACCAGCAGGGAATTTAGTTATATCCTAAAGTCAAATGGTATTCGATATAAAGGAACAGCTCTATACCATCCATCATCCAATGGTCTGGCAGAAAGAGCAGTCCCGACTTTGAAAGCAGGCTTAAAGACACAGCCTACAACTCCACCGGATACCAAACTGTCCTGGTTCCTATTTGATTATAAAACCACCCCTCAAGCAGCAGAGTTGCTAATGGGGAGAAGAATCCCACCAGGTCAAATCTGACGTTCCTGGACTGGAAGGGAGGGTGAAATGACATCAGGAATGCCAATGCTGGACACAAGACTCCGCTAAGTGAGAGAGACAGTTTACTTCAAGGGATGAAGTTTGGTGTAGGAACCAGGGGAATGGCCCTGCATGAGTAAGAGGAATGGTTGATGCCAGGTCAGTCCCAGCGACATATAAAGTTCAGGCAGGGGCAACGATCCCAAACAAGCGCGTGGACCATATGAAAGCTACAAACTTGCAAACAGTGCTGGAGCAAATCATGCCCTGCCCCTTGACAGTGGCTCTGACTGTGTCAGAACCCATGGGTTCTCCCCCTCCATTAAGCATTGAAAATACTTCAGAACCTGAAATGGACACAGCAGATGTTGCCACCTCAATGCCTTTCCCACTTGAAGAAGACAATGAATTTCTTTCAAGACACTCTGGGCACAAAAGGTGAGCTACAGTGCATTACACACCAGCCGGATCAGAGGCAGAATTGGAGGAACCTGAGTGGGTGCTAAAGCCTCCTCCAGGAAGATCTACAATAAAAAGAACTGGCCTACATCCTGGGAGTCAGAGGGGGATGGATGTAGTGATTGCAACCAAGTCAGCCAGGTGGATCTCATATAATATGAGTTCCCTGATTGGGGTTGTTAATCTGGTCCAATTAGGGAGCCCTGGCTGACAGATATAAACAGGAGTATTAGAGGTTCCATTGACTCTGAGAGCTGGCTCCGAGGGAGCTGGATCAGTGTCAAGGATTTCACGTGTAAATAATGAGTAACTTGGTGACAGGCTATTCACCTCTGGGGAGTTATTTCAATGTTCACATTACAATGAAAAAAATCTCTGAGACCAACTGTTACTGACCATTTTCAAATGCCTGTTGCCGCTAAATCACCTGACTAGTCAGCTGAATTGCGGGATTTTAGAGAAAGAGCAGAGAAGTTGGGCTAATTAATGTCTCCTTCCGAAAACAAGTGCTGGATGATTCAAGGATAAGGTTTATATTAAATCTGTGGATATATTATTATTTAAATAAATTAACTTTATATTCATTAGCTGATTCAGGTAGGGAATAGAAGATAGATAAGAAAGGAATCTGTGAATGGAAGAGAAGAAATCCATAATGCAATAACAGCCGCAGGAGTTTGTGAAATCTAATTTGCTCATGCAGGAAAATCTGTTTTTTGGGTTACCTTCTCAAAGTAAGAAAAGATCCAAAACTGTAGATAGGCATGTTATTACTCATTAATGGACTAAAAGATTGTGTTCACAGCCAGTACGCAAAGATTGTTTATTAACCTCTCTTTATATCGAAAATATATAAAGTGAGGTTAATATAAAATACCTGGTCCTGTCACCTTGTGATTGGCATTGGTATATCCAAATCCTTTTGAGGTTTGATGTTTACCAGTGAAAAATTAAATGTCGGGTCGGATTCAGGATCAATTAGCTGTGTCTCTCAACCTAATGAACTACTAAAGGGGATATGATTTACTGTCAAATTCTCATGTGATTTAACCATTGACATTCTGAACTAAGATTTGAGCGGCCAGTACAAGAAACAGTAAATGCAAAAATGGTATCTGATGAACTGAGTGAAGAATAAAAACCTGTTTAAAGTGTTGATTGCGGTTTAATAATTTCTTAGTTGGGAATTATGCTTGCTCGGAATCAGTATATAAATTACTGAGTTATACTCTGCATTAGAATGTAGAATAGGAAAACTCTTCACAGTTGGCTACAAGGATTGGAAAAGATCAGTATGCTGACCTTGATCTTCCATCAGTAATAATCACGGGCAGCACATGCTGCACAATTTCCAAATTTACACAAATCTTCCCTTTTACAAACCTTTATTGATCTTGACTCTGAAATTAGTCAGTAGGATGCAAAAATAATTATGTTTAAGCCACAAGCATTAAATTCATCTCCTCAACATCTTAGCAGATTTGGTATTGTGATATCTGTAATCTGGGAGTCATTACTTTATACATGGACACTGCTGTTAACACTGATCTTTTCTGTTCTTACCATCTGGTTTAGATGTAATGATGGGCATCTACTTTAAGCCGGTATTGGTGATGTTATGCTTGCGAAAAGTTACCAATTAGGTATGAGTCACTAAGTAATGGAAAATTCAATAGATGTTTTTTATAGTTCCTAGTGTCTTTATATATACTGCAATCTCAGGCACTGCTGTGTCTGGGCTAGTACTGAACAATTCAATTACAAGTTGTATTGTACTTTCCTCAGCATGTCATGCTACAAGTGGCCTCAGTGAGATTGAGACAGAGATCTTTCTATGATAAGGTCACAAGCTATGATAGAACGATCATATCATGAGCATGCCTCTTAAAGGTGTGTTGCATATTACCTCTGATGCATAATGGATCATCTCCTTTATTGAATTATTGTAAAATCATTTTTTTGGAATAAGTATACAAACAGGTAAAATTAACAAAATTCAAACTTCAATATAATATTATGGAGATTTGATAACTCGATGTGTTCTAGTGATTTCACACTGTCTTGGAGAGGTATGTATTATTCTTGGTTGCTCTTAGCTGACAACTTGTTTTGCTGCTACTCACTGTTATTCAGCACCATCGCGCTAGTCATTATGACTTTCTTCCTTATTCTCTGCATTCATGTTTGGCATATTATACATTAATCTGGAGTGGCTTCAGTTCCTTTACAATGTAGCACCATCTGGGCTGGTTGCTCAATTTCGAAACTATTGCAAATATCCAGGTATTTGATTGGATTTCTGACTCACACTCTGTGTCCACTGCCTTGTTGTTGCTAGTTCTCTTCCTGTTCACTGGTTGTGGATAGACCACATCGTCCTTTGTCTGTGAAGAAGGATGTCCTGTGTCTCTGAATAATTGACAATTGCTTGCTAGCCAAAGTCACTTACACTTACTTTCTAAACATGTCTTGTGCTGGGGATGATAATCCCTTCTTCTGAGTGTGCACATTTTTTCGAGGATTAACAGATGGGATTGCATTGTCCTAGAGATCCAATATTGCATGACCTTTAAAATTGCTGATCATGTTAAACCCATCTGGGTCAAGGATTTGAGATTTAACTCATTCAGTTGAGTCATGCTTGTTCTGTTCTACCATAATGGTTGTGGGCCAAATCTCATGAATGGTTACAATTACGAGATCTGCGCTGCTGGTTACTCTGCCACTGCTGGATTTCAACATCAACCAGGTAAATGATTTTGGGAGACAAATTGAGCTTCTAAATTGGCATTGCCATGTGATTGTGGCACAGCACAGAATTGACAATTGTTATACAGTGTGAGACAGGATCTTGTAGGCTACGCCATGGAATGCGATTTGTTGGAGAATATGTATTTTAGGATGCATTGTGGAAATATGTTGTCACTAGTGGCGATTTTAGCTTTCAGTATGTTAACTCTTTTCACAGCATATAATTTTAATGGTTATGATAGCTTTTGCTAACTTTTTACTTTTGACATGAGGTTAACCATGAGAAGTTTGGTCTTCTGAGTATTACTTTTCTGTTGGCTGCGCACAGTGCCAATTTGTTTATATTTGCCTGCACTGTTAAGATTGTCTTTGTGGGTAATGGGGTGATGTTGCACCATGTTATTGGTCAGCCGGGTCTTGTTCTGGGCTTTGGCTTGAGTTTTGAGATCTGGCTTTTCTGCAAATGGGTGCCCAATATCCCTTTACTACCATAGGACTTACAGATATGAAAAAACACTGGAAGGCTTCAGGATAGGTGCAACAACCAATACCTGCAACAGATTTTTCTAGTTCTGTGTGTTTTGCTGATTGTAGCAATAGTGCTACCTGACCTAAAGCATATAATTGATGTTGGCCCGCCACTACAGCTTTATCTTGGCGTCCATCTTCCAGTAAAAGGCAAAAGTTATGGCCCTTTTCTTTCTCAGAAAATCTTTCCTGTAGGCTTTGTTTGAAGTTAGGGTGATTACCAACTTGAACAGTCTCTCTGCAAGTTCTTCTTCAGAGAAATCACACTTATGGTCTTTGTTGTAGCATCTGGCAACAAAGTCATCTATAAACCTTTGGGGCTTTTGGCTACACGAATTGAATCTTTTTAATCCAGAAGTTGATCTGTAACTTAAACTAGTCTTCAAGTACTCTTCAGAGCTCTTCTGTTTTTTTAAAATCATCCTTGAAAAGACCAGATATATTTGTTCTGTGAAGCCCCACTTCGCCAATAGCAAATAAGATTTGCGGAGATTTCATCTGAATATCGTTTATGGCTTGATCTACAAAGTAAACTTGTATATTTTGCTTAAATAGCTGTAATTCAGTGAAGGTGTCACTCATTACCCAATCCATAATTAAATGTTTGCCTTCTATTTCTTGTTGAAGGTCAGTTCCCTTTTTTTGTATTGAAGTAGAGCACAGTGTCAATTTATTATTTTCTTTTACTTGACATACAGTTCTGTCTGTTTATTTTCTTCTTTTGTTTCTTTCTATATATCTTCATTTTTTAGTGTTGTAGCCCCATAAGTGAAAGTTGTTTTTATTTTGGGATTATATTATTAATAAATAAAATTTTATAAAGGTAGGTTTCATCCATTGGAGAGAGCTTGTGCCAAATAATGAATGACAATATCACAGAGGCTTTGGCACTGGCTTGGTGAAACAAAATGCTTCTTCAGTTCAGAAGACAATCTTTTAGTTGGTAAAATATAAGTTTTTTTTAATATAGTAGGGCCCTATGTTTAAACTGACAGTATCCATTTGCTGGCAATAATGTTTTAAGCCTGTAATAAGCCTTTTGACTGCTGCATGTTACTTTTAATTGAGAAAGCATGCTGTGTTTTTTTATGGTAAAAGCATTACAGGTTATAGTTTGAGAGGACTTGAGCATGGAAAGGTAATACAGAGCTTCAGGCTTTTAATTTACAGATCTGTACTCTTGCTGCTGTTAGTCTTCCAAGTGCTTTCAAATCCACAGCTGAATTTCATTAGGATTTCCAAGGGTCTGCCAATTAGATCTTGGAGTCTTTTACAACTGGTTACTGCTGCCTAGCACTGTGCTGCCACCATGATGTGATATCTATGATCTGAGAGTCTTTATACAATGACACTAGTGGTAATCTACTATGTTTTGCCTTCATAACCTGAGATAGATGTAATGATGGGATTTTTTACCTTCAACAGGGTATTTTTACCTGATGAGGTAATACTTATGTCATCTTCCATAACATAAGAATTAGACATGACATGCAGTACGGAATGCTTCACAGCTACTAGTGTTTACATATATATTTTAAGCATAAGCGCTTCCCAGTCAGGTAACGTTGATTTAGGGGTTGATTAGTTCAATTGGCTGGACAGCAGGTTCATGGTGCTGATTGAAGTCAACAGTGTAGGTTCAAATCCCACACTGAGGTTGAGGTAATCATGAAAGACTCTCTTTTCAATCTCTCCCCTCACTTGAGGCATGGTGGCCCTCAGGTTAACCCACCCCCAAATGTCTCTCTCTAGTGGAAGAGCAGCCCTAGGTATGGTAAGATTATGGCAACTCTACATACTTACTTTACTGCCATGTCTGGGCTGGTACTAAGCAATTCAGTTACAAAGAGTGGCAAACATTTCTCAGAGCATGTCATGCTGCAAGTGTCTCCAGTAAGAAACTGGACTGAGACCTTTATACCATCAGGGCACATACTATGATACAGTGAAAATATCACAAGCATGTCGCCTAAAGATATATAGAACATTAGCTGTGAGACATCGCACAGAATTTTGATAACCCATTTTTAAAAAAAATTGAGAAAGAAAATGCAATGAAAATGCTAAAAACTATATACTGATATCAACAGAAGCTATTAAAAAATTCAGATGAATTTCAGTAGTTATTTTGTGACCCTGCAGCAAATGATGAAGCATAATAGATGCTCCTAAATTCACTTACTGGAATTATAATACAGGGTGTTTATGATGTACACATGTAAATGACATAGGAATGTATACTTCTCAAAAGTTTAAGACAATGCAGTTTAAACATTTCGGTATCAATATTACTACTTTATTTTGTTATGCTGTTGTCCATGCTTTGGACATTTTGACAAGTTTATGTGTTAAAACACTTCACTTTCTTGTTGGTGATGGGACAAAGAGACACAGAATTTGGTTTGTGGTTCATCTCGATTTTATGAACAAAATAGTCATCAATATTCCTTGTTATAAACACCATGTGAGCATCTCCCAAATTCCCACAATATTTACTCCCTATCTAGCTCTATCCATCTGATAAGGGATTATTACCCATGATGATCCACATGTTTGAGTTGAGAATTGCAATATCCTGCCTCTCCGAATAAGGCTGGCTCTATCCCATGAAAGTGCATCTTGCAGGTCAGGGCAGATCTTCTTCTTGGGTTCCCACATGGTCTTCCATCACAAGCTTGGCTGCAAGTCTTCACTAAGAGGGTGGCTTTCAGGTGTGAATTTTTATCCTCTCTCACTCTCGACATTCCAGAATGTTCTGTGGCCTTTGACCAATGAAGTCATAAGCGTACTTCAAAGCATCCAATGGGGTTGTACCAATGCTCTTCACTGTTGCCATGCTGGGGGTGTGTAACATGCACATCCTCAGGCACTGGCTGGAAGTCAAGATGCTAGATAGCCTGGTTGATACTTCTCCAATACACAACCCTCAACCTCGTTGTAAATGGTTGCCCCCACGAACCTTTGTCACCTCTTTCATCTTGGTTTCCACTGTTCACTATAGCTAATAGCTGCTGACAGCTGTTTAATTTAGTTTTGCTAATTTCTGTCACCCAATTTCTCCAGACATAGGCCACTTTGAGAATGTCCAATTTTGGGCTCGTGGTCACTTGATAATTGTTCAAACAAATTTTCTAACAGTTCACTGTCATCATTATCAATCAGCTTCACCATCAGCATTAATAATATTGCCATGAAAAAAGAAAATTATGGGCTGTGATTTCTGATACTATTTGCAGTTTGTATTAAAGTTTAAAGTTCTAGAACACCATTGTCAACTTCCTAGATTTTCTTTGTATGTGTACTTTGCCTTTAAGTGGTATCACCTTTCAGGACTGCACATGCTGTGTGTATACAATGGTGTGACTTTGCTTAATAATTTTTCTGCTTTGCATTTGCAAGCTGTACACAAAGAAGTCAGTTGCTTTGCTGTCATATTTGCTTTAAAACTTATAATGTGCTTTATTATTCAAAATAAACTATCCATGGAGTTAATCAGTCTCTGAGGAGCATTCAGTCCTTAGATATTGATCATTAACATGATGGTATCTGGTACTATAAAGCAACATAGGCTACAATCCACAAGTGATAGTAGATTTAAAAAAAGTCAGCTAAATACCGAAGAATTCTATTGAATTCCACATTTATTTATTGCAATTTGTAATATATGTGATATAGCTTGCCAGTTGAATAGATGATATAATTAGTACGAACAGTATGCAATTATGTTCTCTTAACTATTGCAATAACACTGAAAATATACATAAGTTTGCAAATGTGATAAATATAAGGTTAAATCATTTATTTAATTATTCACAAATGAATGTCATAACGTGTGGAAATATACATTTTGTGCAATTAGTTCAACTTCAATAATTTGTTTCAATTTTGTATAGTAAGTGCAGCTATGTAATCTGCTGCCCATTAGCTAAATTACAAAGACATAACTATCCGGATTAGTCATAAAGAGAAAAAGAAGAGCTTCAGAGTGGGATTTTAAGTTGGTGCTATATGTTACATCATCAAGGTAGAAAGTGCAAAGGTAGCAATCGTGACTTTAGTGCTTGTAAAGAGATCAGACAGGTGGACCTCATAGAATATGAGTTCCCTGATTGTGGCTGTTAATCTGGTCCAGTCAGGGAGCCCTGGCTGGCAGATAAAAACAGGAGAGACATCCTGTTCACTTTAAAAGTTGGCTCCGGGGAGCTTTGAAAAGGTCATGAAAAGCTCAGTGTCATGGACACTCCATGTGTAAATAAAAGGTGACAGAATACTGTGGCGTTATTTCAATGACTTTCTTAGTGGCATGGCTGAGTGCAAGAGCTGGAAGCTCCTGATTAGTCAGCACCTCGTGCTTGGTAGGACTTTTCTCACTTCAATGCACCACCTTGCTCCCTGGCCAACATCTCTGTCTCCGGCTTGCTACAGTGTTCCAGTGAAGCCCAGCGCAAGCTGGAGGAACAACACCTCATTTTCCGCTTGGGGACCCTACAGCCCTCCGGACTCAATATTGAGTTCAATCATTTTAGCGCCTAAACTCTCCTATGTCCCAGCCCCCTACCCCACACACCAGACCTTGTTACCACACAGCCTGCCACTGCACTCCCCCGTTGTTAGTCACTAACAGTCCCCATTAACAACTATTCACCCTCGCAGACTGATCATTAGCAACTCCTTTGTCTGTCCAACTGTCTTTCTCTCTCTTTGGGCTCTATCTTATCGCTTACTCCCTACCCCACCCACCTCTCTATTTTCTGCATATAAACTGACGTTTTCCCAGCCACCATCAGTTCTGAGGAAGTGTCACCCGACCCGAAACATTAACTTTGTTTTCTCCTCCACAGATGCTGCCAGACTTGCTGATCTTTTCCAGCAACTTTGTTTTTGCTCCTTTTCTCCTGGGGACTTGATTCCATGGGAAGGCCTGCCAATGGCCTCATTGCTGTCTGATTGGGGTGCCATTAGGTGGGCCTTTCTGAAATTAGGCATTTAGGATCTCTCTCTGGGTCTCTAGTGGAAGGCATGGCCCCAGGTGCCCTAACAAGATTCCACTGTGCTCCTTAGTAAAAATATACATGTTGCATTGGACAATCTACCCAAAACACCTTCAGGGTAAGAAAGCTATATATTCGAATAGGAACTTTTAGGGAAGAAAGTTAGTGAACTCAGCTTCATGGTCCCAAATAAGCAGTTCATGCTTTGAAAGCTCATGATATTTACTGTACAACTATTCCTTAAATAGCTAAAAATGAGTCACTCCCATTCGGTGTGGACCCAGTGTAAGACATGAAAAACAGAAATAAACAGAAATATTTTAAATAAATGCTGCAGAAGTATTTGATGCATTTTTCATGACAATGAATTAAATCTTCAAAAGGGAATTAAAATCTATACATATTTTTCAAATTAATGTGAACTTTTGTGAATCAATTTGTTAATAACTGGTTCTAAGAAACCACCAGTGTAGCCATGAACACCGAGTTTGTCAGCCTTGTGCCACAAGGGCTCGTGACCCATATTTTGAGGAACCTGGTCCAGGAAATGGAGAGAAACAATTTGCAATGGATGATGGGTTTACACCAGGTGACTAGCAAAAGAAGCAACTGCATCATAAAGTCATAGAATCCCAATAGTGTGGAAGCAGACCATTAAGCCCACTGGGTCCACACCGAACCTCCTTCTCAGACCCATCGCCGCCTTTCCCCCCACCCACGTCCCCCCACATTGCATTTACCATGGCTAACCCATCTAGCCTGACCATTATGGGCAATTTAGCATGGCCAATCAGCCTAACATTCACATCCCTTTGTACTGTGGAAGGAAACCAGAGCAAACTCACACAGACGTGCCAAGAATGTGCAAGCACAGCCAGTCGCCTGAGGCTGGAATCAAACCTGCATCCCTGGCACTGTAAGGCAGCCGTTCTAACCACTTAGCCATGATGTGTAAGCTATATTTTGATAGCAAGTGCCTATCTTCTGGAGTGTACTGCCTGAAAATGCAATAGTGGCTGACTCAGTCATGGTCCTCAGGGGACTCTCCCTGTAACTTTAGATCTAGTATATTCTATGTATCTATAGTCATCTGAATAATTGCTGGATCTATATAAGGCTCTGCTGCCAAAACCCTCTAGACATTAGCACTTGCCTTACAATACTTTGGAGCAAAGTATCTGCATGTGACTGCCGTATGTCATCCCAGAATGTAACAATGTACATCACAACTGGAAGCCTCAACTCAAAATCCCTCTCCTGGCTTCCTGTCTCAAGTATCGTTTCCCAACACAACTGCTAACTGATGAAAAAGAAGTAACTATCGGAAGCCATCTGTGCTGCACCTTATCTACCACTCTATGATTACCTATTAAATCCGCCTAATGCCCAGCTACCATCTCAGCACCCCATATACAGCAACCTTCCTAATCAAGGAATACAGCTCAAATCCCTTTCATCAAGGAATGGGAAATAGAGGGAATGACTACAAGTTTCTGGTGACAAACCTTATTCTCTGTGAAATAGCAGGCTTTGAATTACCATTGAGAGAACGGTCCTTACCAAGCAGGTACTGGACAAGCCGGAGTTACTGTGCAACAAACCTTTACCACTCGTTCCTCAGTAGAAATCCATTAAGCATTCATGGAGAGCTATAAACAGTACTGCAAATCGCTCCAAGAAGTGCCCCCTCTGCCCGTGTAAATTGACAGACTAAGAATCATAAATTCAACAAATCAGGAGATTTTTACTCAGTTACATTATTCATTAAATAAATAATACATGCAAATGGCTGGTCCAATTCAAGGGGAGATCTTTAAACTCTCACCTGTTGGAGACAGTCATTGCCTGGTACTTGTTTAGTACAGATGTCTCTTGACACTTATCAGCCCAAGCCTGGACGTCGTCCAGATCTTACTGTCAATGGACATGGTTGCTTTAGTACCTGGGGGAATCACAAATGGTGCTTAAGATTATGCATTTATCAGCAAACATGTCAACTCAAAAAGAGGGAAAGTCATTAATAAAGCAGCTGAAAATTATTGGCCTAGGACACTACCCTGAGGAGCTTCTGCAGAGGTGACCTAGGGCTGAAACGAATGACCTCAAGCAAACTCCGCCATTTTCGTATGTGTTAAGTAGTGCGGTATAGCTATGCTAGTAATATATTGTCAGCTTTGCCTTATTTGCTTCCATTCAACATAACCAGCAACATTACATCAGTCCCTCAAAAGTGAAAGAATTGATGAAAAGGTTTGAATATGGTATAATGGGTTTAATATCCCTGATATTGTGTGAATGAGAGTATTGCTTTTGCTCCACAGGTGAGAATATTCAACGTATTGTCTATTCCTGGGGATAATGCAGACCATGTCAGGCCAGAGAAAACCCTCGTGCTCGAGCAAAATGCAAGACAAGGCTCAGTCTCATTTTATTGGGTAACAACTGAAAAAGAAATCAGTAGATATTTTTTGCGTACCTTGGTAAACAGCAAAATGTAAGTTCACTGTAAAAACTGTAAATGATGCAATCACTGTACAAATTAAATAGAGATGTTTGTCTAAAATGTTGTACAGCTAAGCCCTAGAGGAAAAGTAAACCTTGGCTGAGCCTGTAGCAGAAATTATTCCTGGTGATTTACCTGCAAAGGCCAAAGAATATCATGCATAAAAGATATAAAATCACTTCTCTGCTTCCTGTTTATCACCAAAAACTAGTGCCCCAGGTGCATATCACTAATATGTATCTAGTCAAAACAGCATAATGTTTAACTGCTTATTGAAACAAATCCTGCTTTTTGAAGCTCTGGGTATGATAACATTTTTATTATTTACATCAGAACAGACTTCCATACTTGCAACCTCTGCCACACAGAAGAACAAGATCGAAATCACAAGACACCAGGCTATAGGCCAACAGGTTTATTTGAAAACACAAGCTTTCGGAGCGGAGCCCCTTTGTCAGGTGAAGTAAGCTCGTGTTTTCAAATGAACCTGTTGGACTATAACTTGGTGTCATGTGATTTCTGTACTTGTCCATCCCAGTCCAACACCAGCATCTCCACATCACAGAGAAGAACGAGACCGCAGGCACATGGGAGCAGTAGCACTCACAACATACCCTCCTAGTCTCACAAAATACTGTTAACATTGGCAGTTGAACAGTCAATTTTAAGATTCTTGGTTTTGCAGGTTGGCAAAAATTCTTTTGTTCTCATTCTTTTTGGCAATGCCTGAATTCCACCAATCAGAGTGAAGATCTTTCCATTGATTTTACCTGCAGTGTAAGGGTGTTTAACATAGCTTTTCTTGAAGCTTTTGTTCTCACAGCCCTCTAGTTCCCACACTAAGGCGTTCAGTCAATACCACAGATTGAGCAACGTTACAGTTGACTTTTAATCCTTTTTTGTATATTCCTGGAGGATATAACAGACATGTTTGCAAGAGGTGGCTTTCTACTAAAAATAAAGATAGTCAGTACCCTTTTTATTTCTTCTTGTTAATTCCCTTCATGTTTGAACTCACCCTGACACTTTATGGAAGTAACAATCAATGAGCCTCACACGGTCATTCAGACACTGAATTTATGTGTCCTTTTTTTTCAGTAGCAGCCCTCTCCTTTTGCTTAAAAAAAAATTTTGGAAGTAAAAGTGAAAGAAAGTCTGCAAATACTGTTGAGGTGTGGTCCAACAAAACAAGAAAATGTCAATAATACAAAGAAGAAGCAATGAAAAGATGTCAATAATACATCTCCAAAATGTACCAATCCTAAGCATTGTTGATTTAGCAAAGCCATGGAAAGTTGTTGATATTCCGTGTCACTAGCTTTGGTTCTAAAGTGAAGCTTCACTGTGCATAGATCAGGATAATTCCATTCAGTTAAAGAAGCAGCTAATCAAGTACTTCACTAACATTTTTCTCATATTAAATCTTAAAAGAAATTTGTCTCAGTTGATGTGTTTGTATTGAAGAGAAAGCCTCACTGAAACATTACAACACATTAGTTTCCCTTCAGCAGGGTGTAGCATCAATAAAGCAGCAGTGGAGGAATCTATTTGCAGTAAATGCTATTCAGTATTCAACAATTTGAGTGAGTTGAAGGGCAGGTCAAACCACATATTGACAGGTCAGCTATTTCTGTTCTTCACTTTGTTGCACAGTGATATTATTTTCCAGAAAAAACATTGAGATAAAGTTTAAAGGTATAATTGGAGTCACCCATAATTGAATACCCTAAGCCCTTCTAGTTTCCTTGCTGAGAATTATACAGCAGCACTATGGGTCAATATAGGAGCATCAAACAGAAGAATTGTATGAATATGATACTTGAAAATGAATGCAAGTATTAGAGTGGTAAAATAAAATGGATTTCTCAGGCTACTTTTTTCCAGACCTTCTTTACAGCTTTGGCCCAAATATGAATGAAAGAGATGAATTCTACAGATAGGTTAGAGTGATCACCACATTAAGGTCAAGGCAGCATTAGACCGTGAATGGCGTAGAGAACCCCTTGCAAAATTGAAGTCAATAGAAAACATGGGTAAATTCCTCTACTGTTTGGAGTCATTTCTGGAAATAAACATGTTGGAGAATTAAAAACATAATAAAAATGCTCATTGGCTCCATTAGAACTTGAAAGGAGAAATTAAGAAAAAACTTTTGTTGGAGCTCTTTGAAGTTCTCTGGTCAAAACATACATTTTTCTAATGGGCCTACTTCATACTCCCAGCATTTCCTGACAAACACTTTGAGCAAAATTGCTCATTTTTTAGATTCTTTTGTGGGATCTGCACATTGCTACTCTTTTGGCCCAGCGTGGCAGACTTCTGGCCTGGTATGATGGACTTTCAGCTTGGAATGGTGGTCTTTTGGCCCAGTGTGTCAGAATCTCAGCCTGGAGTGGCCTCAGCGTGGACTTCCAGTCTCAAGGTGATTCCTCAAGGTGCAGTCCCACTGTGGTTAGGCACCTAAGAAAGACTGTAATGTTTGAACTTTCATCTTTATTTCTTTAATTTCTACTAAAAACTAAGAAGGTCTGCAATGTGTACCTTTTAACCTTATTTCACATGTTTTATGCTACACTATAATTACTGCAATGTTTAACTTTTAACTTTGATCTTTCTTTCTACCTTGTTCTTAAGATTCTGTGCCTCGGTGACATTATACACTTTTCACTGTAATCCTGTAGTTTTGTACTTGTGTACCTGTGACTATAAAATCAAATCAAATCAATTGCCTGCATTTATTGTCTATCCCAACTGCCAATGAGAAGGTCAAGATGAGCCTTCTTCTTGAGCTGCTGCAGTCCATGTGATAAACATATAGCCATAAGCTGTTTCGGGTGTTTCAGAATTTTTATTCATCAGCAGTGAAAGAACACTGACTTCATTCCATGGAACCATAGAACCATAGAAATGATACAGCACAGAAAGGGGCTATCTGGCCAATCTTGTCCATGCCAACCCAATGACACTCAGATGCCCTTCCTAATCCTATCTTCCTGCACACATGCTATAGCCCCAGAGGTGACAGCACTTAAGGTGTGGATCTAGATACTTCTTAAAAGAATTTATGGTCTCTGCCTCCAGCATTAACTCAGGCAGGAAATTGCAGACACCTGTCACCCTCTGTGTAAAAAATAGGTTTTCCTCCTGTCCCCTCTCATCCTTCTGCCACTCAGCTTGAATCTATGACACCTGGTTTTTGAATTGTCTACCAAGGGAAACAGGTTCCTCCTGCCTACTGTATCTCTACCCTTCGTAATTTATGTACCTCAGTCACATCAACCCCCAGCCTTTTCGGTTCCAAGGGAAACAACCCCAATCTCTCCAATCTTTTCTTGTATCCAAATTCTCCAGCCCTGTTAACTTTTTGGTAAATCTTCTCTGCACTCTCCAGAGCACTTATGTCATTCCTGTGATGTTGTGACTAAAACTGTACAAAACACTCCTGTTGTTGCCTCACCAGTGTCTTATGCAGTTTCATCAATATATCCCTACTTTTGTATTCTATACCTCTGCCAATGAAGAAGAGCACTCAGTCAGCTTTCTTTACAACCTTATCTACCTGTCCTGCTGCTCTTTATGGACCTGTACATTGGATGCCAAGTTCTGTCACTTCATCTACCCGTCTCAGCATATTCCCATTCATTGTGGATTCCCTTTTACTGTCTGACCTCCCGAAATACATTACCTCACACTTATCAGAGTTGAACTCTATTAGCTACTTATCTGCCCACTTCACCAACCCACTTATATGATTTGAAGCTTACAGCTATCCTCTATACTATCCAGTACATGGCCAATTTTTGCAAATTTCCTAATTGTTCCCTCACCCATTCAAGTCCAAATCATTAATGTACAGAACAAACAACACCCAGCCCTGTGGAACTCCACTTGAAATAAATTTCCATTCGCAAGGGCAGTCATCAAATATTGCTTTGATTTCCTGTTATTAAGCTAACTTTGGATTCTATTTGACACATTACCCTGTATTCCATGGGATTTTACTTTTTAACCAGTCTGCCATGTGGGATCTTGTCAAATACCTTATGAAAATCCATGTAGACAACATTCACTGCATTAACCTCATCAATTCTCCTTATTACTTCCTCAAAGAATTCAGTCAAATTTGTAAGGTGTGACTTTCCCCAAATGAAGCCATGCTGACTCTTCTGACTAGTCCATGTCTTTCTAAGTGACAGTTTCTCCAATCTCTCAGGATTGATTATAACAATTTGCCCACTACTGAAGTAATACTGCCTCGCCTACAATTGTTTTGCATTTTCTTTGTATCCTTTTTAAACAACAGAACCACATTTACATTTCTCTAGTCCTCCGGCACCTCACCTGTGCCTGATGAAGATTGGAACATAACCTTGAAGGCATTTATTATTTCCACCCTGACCTCCTTCAATGTCTTAGGGAACAATTCATCCGGCCCTTGCAACTTATTCATATTTTTAAAAATTAATTGGGGGAAGTGGCTGTCGCTGGTTGGCCAACATTTATCGCTTGTCCCTCAATGCCCTTAAGAAGGTCGTAAGCTGCCTTCTTGAACCACTGCAGTCCACCTGCTGTGTGTTGACCCACTATGCCATTAAGGAGGGAATTCCAGGATTTTGACCCAGCTACGTTGAAAATTCAGTGATATATTTCCAAGTCAGGATGGTGAGTGGCTTGGAGGGGCACT
Source organism: Ginglymostoma cirratum (assembly GCA_024137785.1). Lineage (NCBI taxonomy): Eukaryota > Metazoa > Chordata > Chondrichthyes > Orectolobiformes > Ginglymostomatidae > Ginglymostoma > Ginglymostoma cirratum. The sequence continues at coordinate 13,085,064 of JAHRHZ010000271.1, read as the reverse complement.
TGAAGGTGGTGGTTTTCACATGCATCTGTTGCCTTGTCCTTCTAGTTGGAAGTGGTCACGGGTTTGGAAAGTGCTGTGTGAGGATCTTGGGTGAATATCTGCAGTGCATCATGTAGATAGTACACACTGCTGCTACTGAGCATTGGTGGTGGAGGGAGTGGATGCTTGTGGATATAGTGCCAATCAACTGGGCTTTGTTCTTGTTGGTGTCAATCTTACTGAGTGTCGTTGGAGTTTCACCCATCCAGGCAAGTAGGGATTATTCCATCACACTCCTGACTTGAGCCTTGTAGATGATGGAGAGGCTTTGGGGAGTCAGGAGCTGAGTTACTTACTGAGGTATTCCTAGCTCTGACCTGCTATTGTAGCCATGTGTTTATATGGTGAGTCCAGTTGAGTTTCTGGTCAATGGTAACCCCCAGGATATTGATAGTGGGGGATTCTGTGATGGTAACACTGTTGAATGACAAGGGGTGGTGGTTAGATTGTCTCTTATTGGTGATGGTTATGGCCTGGCATTTGTGTGGTGTGAATGTTACTTGCCACTTCTCAGCTCATGCCTGGATATTGTCCAGATCTTGTTGCATTTGAACATGGACTGCTTCAGTATCTGAGGAGCTGTAAATAGTGGTGAACACCATGCAATCATCAGCAAACATCCATCCCCATTTCTGAAAGTATGAGGGAAGGAAGGTCATTGATGGAGCAGCTGAAGATGGTTGGGCCAAGGGCACTACCCTTAGGAACTCCTGCAGAGATGTCCTGGAGCTGAGATGACTGAATTCCCACACGTGGGATAGTTTAACTAAAGGCTCCGTTTCCAAGCTGTATGACTCTGTAACTCTGTAACCATGACCATCTTTGTATGAGCCAGGTATGACTATAACCAGTGGAGAGTTTTCCCCGTGATACCTGTTGATTCCAGTTTTTCCAGTGCTCCTTGATGCCACACTCAGTTGATTGCAGCTTTGATGTCAAGGACAGTCACTCTCAGTTCTGTTGTCCATATTTGAACTAAGACTGTAATGAGGCCAGGAGCTGAGTGGTCCTGGTGGAACCCAAACTGGGCGTCACTGAGCAGGTTATTGCTGAGCAGGTGCTGCTTGATAGCACTGTTGATAACACCTTCCATCACTTTACTCATGATCAAGAGTAGATTGATGGGGTGATAGATGGCCAGGGTGGATTTGTCCCGATTTTTATGTACAATACATACCTGTGAATTTTCTACATTTTTGGATTATTGTCAGTGTTTTAACTACACTGGAAGAACTTGATGAAGGGAGCGGCAGGTTCTGGAGCACAAGTCTTCAGAACGTTATCAGGGCCCATAGACTTTAGAATATCCAATGTCTCCATCTATATCTTGATGTTACATGGAGTGAATCAAATTGGCTGAAGACTGGTGTCTGTAACAAAACCAGAAGTTGCTGGAAAAACTCAGCAGGTCTGGCAGCATCTGTGAAGAGAAAACGGAGTTAACATTTTGGGTCTGGTGACCTTTCTAAGGACCTCTTGATGCCCAGTAATGAGTTGCTAGCTATGTTCGAAGTCTGTCCCATTTAGCATGGTGATAGTGCCACACAACATGATGGAGTTTATTCTCAACGAAAAGGTGGGGCTTTGTTGCGCTTCCCTCTTTTTGGTTCTGTCACCTTCCATCTCTCCTTTAAATCTGGTGTCTTCACTTCCTCCATCAACAAAATACTTGACCTCTCTCTCCTTGCAAACCACAGTTCCATCTTTAACCTTCCTTTCCTTTCCAAAGGTCTTGAGTGTGTTGGAACCTCCCAAATCCATTGTCATCTTTCCAGAAATTCTGTGTTTGCATCCTTCCAACCAAGGTTCCACTCCTGCTCTTCCCACTGTACCTTTCCATTGTACCAAAACCTCTCTAATCTAAATTGCAAATAGCATCCTATATGACAGTGCACAAAGATAAACTTTCTCTCGTCATCCTACTACCATGTCTGCAGCCTTTGGTAGGATTGCTTACACCACCCCTCTCCAACAATTATTCAATGCCGTCAAGTTGGGTAGGACTGGTCACTCTTGGTTTCATTATTGCGTGATGTTATTATTTCATTATTGTCCAAATACTTCCTTTGAAATATAGATCTATGCCTCCATGACAACCTCAGCAGTAAATACACTGAAGCAAAAACAGACTGCTAGAGAACCACAGCAGGTGTGGCAGCATCTGTTGAGAGAAAAACAGAATTAATGTTTTGAGTCCAGAGACACTTCATAAATGTTCTGGTGGTGTTCTATTGAAAGGTCACTGGACTCAAAGCGTTGCTGCCAGACTTGCTGTGTTTCACCTGCACTTTCTGTTTTAGTTTCAGGTTTCCAGCTTCCACAGTTCCCTGTTGTTATTTCTGTAAATTTACTGACTGCTTTCTCATAAGACTTAGACCAGCAAACATGCCAGCTTTAGTTTAGAGTTTGCATTGTTCGGTAAATCAACAGTGTGGCACTACCATTGGTTTCAAAACTCCAGAGTAAGAAAAGGAGAGGTATTTTCTGAAGAAGGGTCCAGACTCGAAATGTCAGCTTTCCTGCTCCTCTGACGCTGCTTGGCCTGTTGTGTTCATCCAGCCCTACACCTTGTTATCTCAGATTCTCCAGCATCAGCAGTTCCTACTATCTCGGTATTAGCCTGGTCTGTTTTACTGGCCTCTGAGACTGTGAGAGGATAAGGATGTCAGATTTGGTGCTAGAGACGTTAGGAAGCGATCCAATTGATAATGCTCTACTGGAATTAAAGGCATTACAAAGAAGCATATTTAATGGTAGAGGAATGTCCCTACAAGGCAGCAATATAAAAGTTGAACAGGAGGCTGCCTTGAGCTAGATAAAACTGGTGATCTGTGGTGACTCTTTGTGTTTAACACTGACAGCCCTTTGCCTGCAGTGCAGCAGAGAGAAACCACTTCTGGAGCTGGGTCTCTCCATGTCACAGGAAGCACCTCATTTAATTGCAGCATTGCCACTAGGGTTGGAACTACGCTCGTGATAATCTAAAAATGACGGTCACCAAACACATCGTCTTAACATCATACAGTTACAAAACAGAGGGCTGTTTATCATTCCTTTTCAAGCAAGGCTCTTTTGGTTTTAAAAATTCAATCTAACTGTACGTGCGCACATAAGCTATTTTAAATACTTTTTGACAATTTCAAAATGGAGGCACCCTTGGATGTGCACTTCAAATTTTGAAAAAGTTGAGGAAGGCCCCCTGGAGCAGGTAGAAAACTGCTCCAGTGGGGTTGTTTGATTCATGGATGCTTCCTTTCCAGTCCGCAGACTTGTCATTGGGGCATGGAGCTTCCTGATCTGATGACTGACTGGCCCAGCCTCCAGGAGGCTGCCTCCAGGAGCAACCATCTTCTGATGCCAGGGAGTTCCCAACGGAATCCTCCTTGTTTCTGTAATTATTCGTATAATTGCTATATTACTTACTACAGCCGAGCAAATAATCATTGCTGAGATGATCATGTCCCAACAAGATAAGTGGAAATGCTTTGGCTGTCATGGACAATTCCTACTTATCTCCAAGTCATGCCTACAAACCAGTCTTCACAGGTCTCCTGAGATCTTCCCATAGATAAATCTTTAGAAGACCTAAGAAAGCTGCAAAGGACCGATGAGAAAATGGAAAAAAATGATCTGCAAATTAGCAGCTGAAACTCAGTATCAGTAACTGAAAAATTATGCATTTTAGGAAAACAAATTGCAGTAGTAATCTTACTTTGAATTAAACTATGTCGGTGGTGTCAACAAGCAGGAGATTTTCATGAATACCAGCTCCCATGACATTAAAGAAGTACGTCAGGATAACAAGGCTGACAAAAAAAAACCTAATGGAAAATTAGTTTAATATCCAGAGGTACAGATCATAAAAGCCAGAAGGTAATGATGAAGCTTATGCAAAACATTAAGAGCTCTTGTATGCAATATTGGGCTCTACAGTATAGAAGGCATATTAAGGCATTAGAAAAGGATCAGTTCACATTCACCAGGATTCTGCATGGTAATGAGGATATGCAAATACAAAGAAAAACCTGAACAATCATATTTGCTTTCAAATATGTTACAACCGTGATGAGAAGAATACATTGTCTTTCTCCAGTCACACTACTCTGTGGATCACAACATAAATCGAATTGTTTTACCCAGTTCCTGATATGCACAATCATGTTTTTTATTCTAAATTAGACTTAGAATAAAACAGATCTATCAATGAGCTTTCTTTCATAAAAACAAAATTATTGATTTTTCATAAAAAAAATTATTCAACAAAACTGGTTATCACACACAGTTTTGTGATACGAAGGTATAAATCTCTACCCCTATATAACAAAACAAACGCACACAGACACATGCAGGTACACTAGATAAATGAAAAAAATATTTATTTTGCAGACCTTCACCTCAGAGGAAGAAAAAACGTTTTGGCTAATGATAGATAATTACTGAATATAAACAAAAATGGATAGGGTATGGTATGTTCAGATGGCTGTCAAACTGATGTTCTGGCAGTCTGGAATTCACTTTCAGGGCTAGTAGTCGAGGCAGAAATGATCATGAGCATTAAAAATTGGGTTGGATAAGTGGACGGAGGTAAAAAGAATGAGAGCAGGGTAGGTAATTGATTGGAACAGTTAGCTCTCATGGAGAGTAAAAGCCAGCAAAGGCTAATTGGGTTAAGAAGATTTGATGTGTTGTAACACCTATTTTATGTTAATAAGGGAGATTCTTTAGGCTTGACAGGCCTGAGTTTTCTGTTGTTATTTTCCATGCCTAAATCGATTGCAGGTGGTCCATCAGGGGTTTCATTTCTTGATTAAGACTTTTTAAAAGGTTGGCATAACTCAATGGCTTGCTAGGCTATTTCAGAGAACAATTAAATGTCATCCACATTGCTGTGGAGTCACATGTAGCTAGATGAGATAAGGATGACGATTTTAATCCCTAAAAGACATTAGTGAATGAGTTGGGTTTTTACAACAATGACTTCACAGCTATCATTAGATCTTCAATTCCAGATTTTGCTGAATTCAGTTTCAATTATCTTCCATGGTGGAGTGTGAACCCAGGTCCCCAAACATTACCTAGCTTTCTGGTCCACTGTTAACTCGACTATGCTATTACCTCCCACAATGCCAAGTGCAAGTTTGGTATTGCTTACAAATGTGGCAAATTTGCATAGGCGTACAGACTCTAAGTTAGGCCCAAGTTGTGATTCCAGAAGTTCTCTATAGAATACTTACCCCATGGTAACCCCATTCAAGACAGCATGTATTTGTCAAAGGAATTCTATTGAAGGGAGTGTAAATATAAAACAGCATGCTTATTTATCTTAAAGACATAAATGAATCAGCAACATCAGACTGATCCATGAAAATATATTAGCTCAAATTTCTAAAGGGACTCATTCAGTCTGGCAAACCACAAACAGATCCCTGATATTTTTTGAGTCGGTGCCTTCCTGTCAGACTTACGGTGAGAGTCGAAGAACTTGAGGCCATTGTCTTCTCTATAAAAGTTTTGTCGAGCGTAACCAACATGTCTGATTTCTGAGCTAATGGTTTTTTTACTTTAAAAATATGTGACTGTAGGAGTTTAACCTCTTGTATGTGTTTTCAATTCTTAAAGATAAAAGTTCAAAATTCAGTATTTATCACATTCATCTACAAAGCAACTGCGATTGTGCTTCAATGGCAAATGAATTAGACCTAAAGCATAATAATTGAATCTCCTGATGGCATGAATGGTGTGGAATAGATCTTTTTCAAAATTATCTCTCATCTTTCTTGGCTAACCATATTAGAAAATATTGTGACTAATCAAGTACAAAGCTAAAGACTTTTCTGTGACTTGTGACTTTTCCTGCCTTTCTTCATCTGGGAATTTATCTGTCAAGGATAAGTTGCTACATAGTGGGAACTAACTCAGTTCAAACCACAGAAGAACTAACATGAGAAGTTTTGATTTCTTGACAAATAAGACAGTTATTTTCTTAATGGCATATGTAACCTCATTCTGAAAATAATCCTACTACAGAAACAAACTCAATTGAGCAATCTAAAGATCCTCCAACATATACATGTTAAGACATATTTGAAACAAAAACAAAAATTGCTGTAAAGGCTCATCAGGTCTGGTAGCATCTGTGGAAAAAAAAAATCAGAGTTAGCATTTCAGATCCAGTGACCTTACCTCAGGACAGGTGGTAGTTAGGAAAATGGCAGTTTATATTCAGAAGGTAAGGTATGGGGAGACGGTAAGGTGTAAACGATAGGTAGGGAGAGAGTTCAAAGAGAGAGAAGAACAGTTGGACATACAAAGGCGTGGTTAATAATCTGGCCAGGAGGGTGAATTTCAACACTGGGGACTGTTAGTGGCTACCAATGGGTTGTGTGTAAAAGCAGACTATGTGATAACAAGCCTCGGTGTGTGGAGGTTGGGGTAAGGACATGGGAGAGCTCGGGTCCTAAAGCTGTTGAACTCAATATGGAGTCCAGAAGGCTGCAGGGTCCCAAACAGAAAAAGAGATCTGTTCTTCCAGATTGCACTGAGCTTCACTGGAGCACTGCAGCAAGCCTGAGACCGAGATGTTGGCCAGGATATAAGGTGATGTGTTGAAGTGGCTGGCAACTGAAAACTCAGGGTCATTTTTGCAGATAGAACATAGGTACTCTGCGAAGTGGTCACTCAGTCTATACTTTGTTTTCCCAATGTAGAGGAGACCATATTGTAAGCAGATTGTGTGAAGTGCAGGTAAAGCACTGCTTCATCTGGAAGGTGTATTTGGGCCCTTGGATACTGAGGAGGGAGGAAGTAAACGGCCTGGTATGACACCTTCTGCAGTTGCAGAGGAAGGTGCCATGGGGCTGTGGGAGGGCATTGGGAGTGAAGAAAGAGTGGACCAGGGTGTCCCAGAGGGAACAGTCCCTGTGGAAGGCAGATAAGGAAGGGGAGAGGAATATGCATCTGGTGGTGGCATCTCACTGGAGGTGGCAGAAATGATATGACATACTTGATCGTGAAAAGATATATCTGACCTCGGATCATAACACAAAATCATCATCACAATTTTTAAAATGAGGAATGAAATAGGGTACTAAAAAAAATTCCAACTCTATCAGCGAATACATAGTCCCTAGCCTGATAAATAATGCTGTTTTAAGAAAGACATTATATGACGTACAGAAATCAATTGGTAATATATGCAGTTAAGGGAGTTCATTTTACTGTTCAGTGAGCATCAGCAGTTTTTCAGATAGTAGGAACTGCAGATGCTGGAGAATCTGAGATAACAAGGTGCAGAGCTGGATGAACACAGCAGGCCAAGCAGCATCAGAGGAGCAGGAAGGCTGACGTTT
>JAHRHZ010000271.1:13043544-13077276 GCA_024137785.1 Ginglymostoma cirratum | reverse complement strand
CAGGCCAAGCAGCATCAGAGGAGCAGGAAAGCTGACGTTTCAGGCCCGATACGTCAGCCTTCCTACTCCTCTGATGCTGCTTGGTCTGCTGTGTTCATCCAGCTCTGCACCTTGTTATCGCAGTTTTTCCTGGTTTTGTTGGCTTGATAAAGAAAATTGGTACCTGTGGATTTTCTTAAACATTTTGCTAAGAGCTAACATATCTAACATATAACATACATGTCTTTGAAACTATTGTGTATTCTTATTATAAGGTTTATATGGGAGGAATACATTTGCATGTTAGCAATAATATACATTTCTATGGTGCTCATGATGTATACACTCTGAACACTTCACACCATGGTGGATTGTGAGGGCCAAGCAAGAGGATAAAAGTGGAGTACAGAGTTTTTGATCATGATGAAGAAGGCAGCAAGGCAGAATGTTGCTGAACAGAATTCTTGATGGCTGTTGAAGAGAGCGGGAGCAAGAAGTAGTTGAGTTTAAAGAGTGTGGAGTCTATGTGTCCAAAATAAAGATAAAACAAGGAGGTGGAGAGAGGAAAATCTCTGGACAGAGCAAAATCTGGTGGTAATTCCAGTACTTCCCTTGGCAAAGGAAGCTAGCAGACCTTGTGAAGGACAGAAACAATAGCGTTCAGCCCCTATTGTTGTGGAAAAAAATGGCTACCACAATCTGGATTGCCTTATGGGATATCAAAAGAAGCATACATATAACTCATAGATATAATCAATCTATTGACATTGTGAATTGAGCGATTTGTGAAGTCCTCCAGAATCTACTAATTCCTTGTCTGAAACCATATAAATCTCTTGGGAATCAATCTAATGTTCTAAAAGTGTCCCCATTTAATCCTGACACATACTGGGAAGAATTCTGGAACAATTCTAAAGCCTCAAGAAAATATCTGATTATCAACTTCTCAAACAAACTCCCAGGTTTCAACCTACTACCAAAGTAATTGTTCACATTTCAGAATATCTCATGATGGACACAATCATTCCTTATACCTTTAGAAGTTGAGAGGCTACAATTCACAATTTTACCAGTTACAAACTATGGACAACGTCGAAAACTTGTGACTGTTTTGATAGTTTGCTAAATACACCTCAAGCAAACACCACACCACTTCGAAAGCTACGGATAGAAAAATCAATCTGTACTCTTATACTTTAATGTTGATAAATACCTCGACTGTCATATAGAGCATCTGTGCCTGTGTACATGCATGTGTTTGTCTGTGGTACATACTACTTCCTTTCATCCAATTTCATGCTCCATTACAAGATTTTACTTTCAGCTCCTAGCAAATTAAACTTAGGTGGCCGTCCTTCATTCAGAACATTCTCAAAAATTTTCTGAATGTCTAGGTACATCACGCTATGCAACTTTCCATGGAATACTTGAGATGTTTTTTTTTCTGGAAAGGGAAGAAGTTTGGTTGTCGCTTTTACAAGTTATTAAATTGCTGGGAAATGAAACCACTTTCTGATTTTACCATTCCGTGACAGTTTCATCAATATGAATATAATGCAAAGGATATTGTTGATTTTACCTTAATTTTGACTGCTTTTGGGGATAGGGTCTGGCAGGTAAGCTGGTGAAAGTGTTGTGTTCATTAGCTGCTACAAATAGCTTTCTTATCTTTTTAATAGGGGAAATTAAATTATCCTCTGTACTTCTGATAAATAGTAATAATTATTTATATAGTGTCTTTCACATAGGAAAAAGAATCCCAATGCATTTATGATAGAGGTGGAATTAGAAATAGGCTCTGACGCAAAGAAAGAGACATGAGCAGGGACAAGGGCAATATCTTTTCTGCTGAAGGGTCATCAACCTGAAAAATTAAACATGTTTCTGCCTCAACAGATGGTTCCAGACCTGCTGTATATTGAGCTATTTCCATTTTAATATCTATTTGACCAAATTGTATTACAAATCCTGTGGCTTTTTGTTTATAAAAGATGGCATTTTTTTTAACTTGGAACATGAGCTTTCCAGTGATTTTCCATGTCACCCAGACATGATCAACATCTAGTACATGTTTATCGAGATAGCTTATGTCTTCAGGGCAGTTTTCAGAAATAACTTGCAGTGCACAATCAGAAATCTGTGAACTGCTGTTGATCTCAAGCTGTCATACAAGATCATTAGCTAGATTATTGTGGTAATCATACATGTTATTCTGTTTATTTCCTTATCTGTATCAACATTCTATCAACCCATTTTAAATCTATGGTCTTTGAGACTGAGGTTGTCAGAGTGCTATCAGCCAGTTCTGAATTTAGGGTTGTTTTATCCTGCAGTTAGATGCCGCAGGGATTAAAACATTATGAGCTCATTCCCAGGAATTGATGCCAAATTGAGTGTTTTGCATCAACCACTCACACCACTTGAATTGATTTTATAATATGGTGTTTTTTTACTAGATCACTTAGAACCAGAGAAATTCTTCTCAACTGACCAAGTGCTCATTGTCAGAATGATTTGATTCTTTAACATTTTTTTCTCAGTTATTAGCTAAAGAAAAGCAAAGAAAAATTACAACTAATGAAAAGGTGAAAGATATGGTAGAATGGACAGCTCCTTCACCCCATCCCACACTGTCCACATAGCAATAGAATCATTATTTGTATTTAGCTCCTCGTAAATCCAACTGTCCAGCCACCTCTTTGGTCTAATTTTATTTTATTTATTGTCTATTACTTCGCGTTAGTTTTGTTTCGTTCATTTCAGTTTCAATTTTGAAATAGCCACGTATGTGTGGTCATGAAAGCAAACAAAAATAAACAGAAGCAACTTGCAATAAATAAGCTGCTTGCCGATTATTAACCTGAAATATTGCTGTGAAAACGACAATCATAGCTTGTAATGCTTGACCACAAGATTAGAAATTGAAGATTCCTCCTACATTCAATTTACAGCCTCAACATTGTAATCAAAGAGCGCCAGCAGTAAAAGAGAGGGGAAACCTAATACTGCGTATCAGTGGTGGCCTGCTTTTCAAGTGTTTTTTATAATTGGTTGGTAAATCTGTATCTGTTGAAATTTAGCCTGTGATTAAAGTCGTTTGTCGTTATTTCATATGGGCTCCCTATCAAACCTTGAAAGCTGACTCGCTTTATCTAATCTCACCTAAACACTACGTGTGCGCAGAGGTCAGTTAGAGAATCTCAACTGATCAGTTGGTGAACATGCTGAGGAATTGAGTCTAGCAATTCTGTGAGATAATTTTACAATTTTGTATTCATGACACAGCTTCTCCCTTAATGAAAACATAATAGGAATTTAAGCAGGCACCATTAACTCTCTGATAGGCAAAGCTGGGCACTGGGAACATACAATTACAAAATTAATCCTCGGGTTTATATGGTATAGTTCCTACAGTTGGGAAATTACCTTAAGGAAAGTTTAACCCTAGATCTTGTAACAATAGAATTCCCCAAGGGTTATGCTTAGGTCAATGTTTGCTAAAACTGAGTATTTACTTTTGCTTATTTTTATTTTATCAAAGTCAGTTAGTTGAGATAAAGTTGAAAACCTATAGAGATTTAAAGCCACACTATAAGTTGCAATTCCGATCTTGAATTAAGAATAAAATTATAATTAATTTAGTAATTTACTAATTAGACAAAATATATTTTAGTCCATTCGCAGGATCAAGCATAAATTATTTGCTGTAATAATTAGCCGCCCTAACAGCAAGATATTGTTTATATAATTTCAAAATTGGACAGCTAACCTATTTTACTCACCACATAGCATGTTAAATACAGCAAATATTGTTGATTTGTTCTTTTGATATACAAAACAATATACAAAGGCATGATGAGAAAATTATATGGTTGTAACCTGGTAAATTACTTAGCAGCAGTACATTTATTGGGCTTTTTTAAAATTCATTCGTAGGATGTCAGTGTCACAGCAATTCGTTTTTGCTCATTCCAAGTTGCCCTTGGTATGGTGATAGTGAGTTGCCAATGTGATCCAGGACAAACACATCTTCAGTGAGTAACATCATCTCAGGGTTTATCGTGATTGAGTTGCAGATGCTGCAATAGACCAGGGAGAGGTAACATTACCTGGACATTTTATTCCCAAAGGTGATCACACCCCTTAGGATAGGGTCATTTTATTTGGTTGGTGGTTAGGGGAAGGACTGTATGATTGTGAGTGAGGCAGGTAAGAGGACCCGGGAGTAGGAATGCAGGAGCCTCAGCCTTTGTAAATCTCCAAGGGTTCTTTCAGCTTGCTTAGGTACCAGTAAGACTGCAGGATGGATAACTGGCCATAGCACCATGGCGCAGAAAACCATTCAAGGTTGAGGAGTAACAATGTAATGGTAGTAGGGGATGGTATAGTGAGGTGGATTGACATTTATCCCTGCAGCGAAGCGCAAGAGACCAGGAGGCTCTGTTGCCTGCCAGGTACCAGAGTGTGGGCCGTCTGCCCAGGGTTGAAGAGGAACTTACAGCGTGCTGGGGAGTATTCAGCCACCATGGTTAAGATCAGCAGGGCCACCTATGTGTGGAACTGCAGGAGATGGTGAGATGGTGAACAAGAATTCTGAAGCAGTATTTACTGTAGAGAAGGATATGGAAGATACAGAACATGGGGAAATAGCAAAATCTTGAAAAATGGCCATATCGCAGAGGAGGAGGTGCTAGATGTCTTAAAAGGCATTACAGTGGATAAATCCCTGGGACCTGATCAGGTTTGCCCTAGAACTTTGTACAAAGCTGGGGAAGTGATTGCTGGGCCCCTTGCTGAGATTTATATATTTATATATATATATATATATATAAAATTGATAGTCGCGGGTGAGGTACCGAAAGACCGGAGGTTGGCTAATGTGGTGCCTCTATTTAAGAAAGGTGGTAAGGAAAAGCCAGGGAACTGTAGACCGGTGAGGCTGACATCAGTGGTGGGCAAGGTGTTGGAGGGAATCCTAAGGGACAGGACTTACATGTATTTGGAAAGGCAAGGACTGTTTAGGGGTAATCAACATGGCTTTGTGTGTGGGAAGTCATGCCTTACTAACTTGATTGAGTTTTTTTGAAAAAGTAACCAAGAAGATTGATGAGGGCAGAGCGGTGGAGGTGATCTATATGGACTTCAGTAAGGTGTTCGACAAGGTTCCTCATGGTAGACTGGTTAGCAAGGTTAGATCACATGGAATACAGGGAGAACTAGCCATTTGGACACAGAACTAGCTCGAAGACAGAGGGCGGTGGTGGAGGGTTGCTTTTCAGACCGGAGGCCTGTGACCAGCAGTGTGCCACAAGGATCGGTGCTGGGTCCACTGCTTTTTGTCATTTATATAAATAATTTGGATGTGAACAAAGGAGGTATGGTTAGTACATTTGCAGACAACACCAAAATTGGAGGTGTAGTGGACAGCAAAGAAGGTTACCTCAGAATACAACGGGATCTTGATCAGATGGGCCAATGGGCCGAGGGGGGGCTGATGGAGTTTAATTTAGATAAATGTGAGGTGCTGCATATTTGAAAGGCAAATCAGGGCAGGAGTTATACACTTAATTGTAAGGGTGAGTGTTGCAGAACAAAGAGACCTTGGAGTGCAGCTTCATAGTTCCCTGAAAGTAGAGTCGCCAGTAGATAGGATAGTGAAGAAGGCATTTGGTACACCTGCCTTTATTGGTCAGTGCACTGAGTATATGATTTGGGAAGTCATGTTGCAGCTGTACAGGACACTGGTTAAGCCACTTTGGAATACCTTGTGAAATTCTGGTCACCCTGCTATAGGAAGGATGTTGTGAAATTTGAAAGGGTTCAGAAAATATTTACAAGGATGTTGACAGAGTTGGAGGATTTAAGCTATTGGGAGAAGCTGAATAAGCCTGGAGCATTGAAAACTGAGAGGTGACCTTATAGAGGCTTATAAAATCGTGAGGGGCATGAATAAGGTAAATGGACAAGGTCTTTTCCCTGTGGTGAGGAGTCACAAAATGGGGGGCATAGGTTTAAAAGGGAACTAAGGGGCAACTTTTTCATGCAGAGGGTAGAGTGTGCATGGAATGAGCTGCTAGGGGAAGTGATGAAGGCTGGTATAATTACAACATTTAAAAGGCATCTGGAGGGGTCTGTGAATAGGAAGGGTTTAGAGGGATATGGGCCAAATGCTGGAAAATGGGACTCAATTTATCTGGGATATCTGGTCAGCTGCACATCTCTATGACTCTATAACTCTATGGTTCATGTTGAAACCAACAACATAAGTACAAAAGGGAAAAGGATCTGCAGAGTAAATAGAACAAAGTAGGGACCAAAGTAAGTTGCAGAACCTTAAGGTAATAACCTCACAGAGAAATACACATGTTGTGAGAGAAGTGGGTTTAAGTTCATGGAGCACTGACACCAGGACAGGGGAAAGTATAATCTATACAGCTGGAACAGTCTCCATCTGAAATGTGCTGGGGCACTGTTTGTGCCAGCTGCCTCACTTGGTAAGTAGAAAGAACTTGAAACTAAATAGTAGGAGCAAGGGATCAAATCTGGGAAGATGTGGTAAATCAAGGAATCACAGAAGTGTTACAGCGCAGAAGCAGGCCATTCAGTCTATCATGCTTGCACTAGTTCTTTAAATGAGTATCATTACCTAGTGCCAATCTCCTGGGTTTTTTTTTTAATTTTCAAGATACACTTACACGTTAATTTTATCCAAATAATCATCCAATGTCATCTGGAACACCTCAATTAAATCTGCCTCAACCACACTTCCAGGCACTGAATTCTATATGCTAGCCACGCAATAAGTGAAAAAAGCTTTTCCTCACTTCACCCTTGCTACTTTAGCAGATCGCATTTAATCAATATCCTCCTGTTTTTGTTTGCTTTTACGAGCAGGAACAGTTTCTCCCTATCTATTCAATACAACTTGCTCATGGATTTGAAGAGAATGGAGACAAAGCAAGAGAAAAGGTTTCAATAAGGAAAATGAAAATCAAACTATGACAAGAAGAGATAGCTAGTACATATTTAAAAGAAAATCAACAGATAAGGTGAGAAGTTACAAAAATAATGCACAGATAAAACTAAATGCTCCGCACCTGAATGCAAGTGGGATTCAAATCACAAACAGAACACCAGAGAGATAGCAGGAACTGCAGACGCTGGAGAATCTGAGATAACAAGGTGTAGAGCTGGATGAACACAGCAGGCCAAGCAGCATCAGAGGAGCAGGAAGGCTGATGGAAGAAGGGTATAGGCCCGAAACGTCAGCCTTCCTGCTCCTCTGATGCTGCTTGGCCTGCTATGTTCATCCAGCTCTACACCTTGTTATCTCAGAACACCAGAGAAGTGGCAATGAGCAGTGAGTTGACAAGTCCATGGATCTCAATGGAGTTCATCCTAGTGTCACAGACAATGAATTAACCAGACGGACAAACACAAAATGTAGAACCACAGGAACCAGGTGTAGCCTGGATTACGGAGTAAGCAGGCCAACCACAATCTTATTGATTGCTGAAGCAAGCAAGGTACTCAGGATCGACCTCCTGCTCCCAGTTTGTATTTTCTTTAACTACTGCAGTCCATAGGGTGTAGGTACACACACAGTGCCATTGTTCCCATGCATCTCCTGCCCTTGTCCATCTAGTTGAACTGCCAAAGCCTCTGATCTGATCTTGTAGCAGCAATATTTAGGTGACAAGTCCAGTTAAGTTTCTGGTTGAATCAGGATACCGACAATGAGGAATTCAGAGATGATAGCTGATTATGTCAAGAGGCATTCTCACTTGTTGGAGATAGTCATTGCCTGATAGTATGGCAGGAAACTTATTCACCCCTTATCAGCCCAAGCCCGAATGTTGTCCAGGCCTTGCTGTGTTTGGACATGAGAGGTTTTGGCATTTGAAGAATTGTAAATGATATTGAACACTGTGCAATCATCACCAAATATCACTGCTTCTGTGCAACAATATGCACGTACACACTATCACACATGCTGAATCTTTGCAGGCCAATGTATTATTTACATGATGTTTACCAAAGCCTGCAAAGTAATTTCAAAACCATTGCTGGAGATTGAAGAGAACTGCAGCTCATTGTTCCTGTCACTATAAACATGCTTCCGTTTTCATTCCAGCATTAAAGGGTATGAGGGTTGGAGATAACAGCATGGACAGCTGGCTGTGTTTATTCACACATGACCTTCCATAGTAGTCTTGAGAACCTTTAATGGCACAGACATAGCAAGGAAAGTGATATAAAAAAAAACTTTGTAAACAACTCATTGCTGCAGCCAGTTAGAGCAGATTGGTCACCTGCTCTAGAACTGTTGATGGATTGACTACATAACACAATCCCTGGTCCTTTAGAAATCTAAGCAACCAGTGTCATACTGAGCAGGCACTATTGCTTAGTGGAATGGTATCCAAGTTGTTGCTTGCCTTTTCCTACTATGATGAATGGGAGGCTGTCAATGGAGCAGGTGAAGATATTTGGGGCTAAGTCTTTGACCTGAGAAACTCCTGCAAGTATAGCCAACATTATATGAGATGATTGAAATCCAACAACCACAACAAAATTTTTTTTTTGCTTGGTATGACTCCCATCAGTAAAGGGTTTTATCCTCAATTCCCATTGACTTACCTCTCAGATACCTTTTCTTCTAAAATTGCCCTGAATCTCATCACCACATCCACAGAAATTTTGGTCATTCTTTCTCCTAATCTCTAATTTGCCCCTGCCTCTCTGTAGAACTTTGGGTGCCTTTCACATTGTATGACAGAAAAAGCATATTGGAATTCCATGAAATAAATCCTGATAATGTTGAAAAGGCCAAGCAAAAGATAAGATAAAAATAGTCAGGCACTTTTAACATTGGACCTACAGAAGTGTTCCAATTGTTCAGCTAGTGAGCCGTGGAAACTTCATTGTCTCCCTGGGGTAACTCACTGGAAAAGGTGATTCAAAGGTTTGACACAGCAACACCGGCAGTGACCCTCATTTAAACCTGAAGCGGGGGTGATCAGGAGGGTTGCAAAAGGTGACTAAGGCAGAGACTGAAAAGACAACTGAGGGACTGTCAGAACTAGCAAGTTAACAGCAATGATTATGGGAGCAGAGAACAAGCAGAAGCTTTTTGCGAGGTCAGAAGTGTTAGCTCTACTATTTAAATCTGCAAAGAATGTAAAATCTATTTCAGCATGGTCCAATTGCTACATCAACATCACAGGCGAGGTGCTGATAGCTTGTACAGACCAAACAATTAGCACTATCTGGATATATTTCTAGGTTCATATGAACTTTTATTTCCATTTTTGATACTGCTTGACCTGCTCAAAATGTAATACAGATTTCCAGTATTGCATTTTTTTGCTTGATTTTCCTCTTTTCTCATTAGAATTCTCTGACTGAACAGATTTCTATTTATCTTGTCACCATCATAGATTTAATTTGCATACCTTTCATTCAAGTGTAACATTTGACTGATAACACAAAGATGAAAGATTGAAACAGAAACTTGAAGGACTTCTCTTATGTTTGTGAAAAGGTTAACAGCAAAACATAAGAGTCACTCAAAAGTGAAAAGGAAGTCCAAATAAACTTAGAATACTGTCAGTGGGTGTTTTAAAAGAACACAAAATTTTTAAAAAAAGCAATAAGTAGGTTATGGGGTCTCTAAGGCTATAAGAATATTAAAGCTTGCAAATTAGATTTCATCTGACATTAAGAATTTTTATTTTATATATTTTGTTTGAATGACTGATTTCTATTGTCTGCTGCTCCTTCCATTTCCATTGTTTCGCAGTAAAGACATTCAGATTTGAGAGCTGGAATTATAAGATATTTCACTGAAAGGTCAATGTAAGCTAGTAATTATAGAGAAACAGAAATATCAATAAATATTCTGTTAATAACCTTCTACATGTGAAAAAACACAGGGTGCACTAATAACATAAATTCGAGACTCATCATTATAGACCTTTTGAAACAGGCAATGTAGGGCAAAATGATTTTTATTGCTGGTGTCAGGTTGTTTTATTAGCTGGCTTTGTGTAAATTTTGCTCCACTTTCCAGGCCTGTTGAGGATAGTTAAGATGCAGAGTAAAGCTTTTGGACTGCTGTAACACAGAGAAAAAACACACTATTGTGAATAAGTTAGATAGTTTTATTCTTCACAGCAAATTGCTTCAGTCTCTGAACAAGTACATTTATCTTTTTCACCTATTTGTTGGTGAACTGGCAGGGAATATTGTCTACATATTGTAGAACCTCCCTGATATTCAGTTCAGTTGAACTCAAATGTAATATAAATTGGATGGGCTCTGAAGGGATGGGCAAATGCAGGGGTTTCCAATAACTAGTAACCTAACTGGACCAGCCACTTAATTACTGTGTCTACAACAGCAATTCACAGACTGGAATTTTTCTATGGATGACTCAACTCCTGATTCTGCAAAGCCTGTCCACCACCAACATACATAAACTAGAACTGTGATGGATTACACAGTGTGGAACTGGATGAACACAGCAGGCCAGGCAGCATCAGAGGAGCAGGAAAGTTGACATTTCGGGCGGGACTCTGAAGAAGGGTCCTGACCTGAAACATCAACTTTCCTGCTCCTCTGATGCTGCTTGGCCTGCTGTGTAGCTCCAGCTCCACACTGTGTTATCTCTGACTCCAGCATCTGCAGTTCTTACTATCTCCTTGTGATGGAGTTCTTCTCACTTGCCTCAATGAGCGCAGCTCCAACACTGAATGGGTTCAACAACATCCAAACAAAGTAGTCCACTTGATTAGCACACCTTACATGACAAGTGGACTGCAGCAGTGGTGTGCTATCGATAAGATAGCAACAAATGAAAACTCCTTCAACAATACCTTCCAAACCTGAGTTCTAATACATTATAAGGATAGAGCAGAAGATACATGGAAACATCCCCGCTTACAGGTTCTCTTTCATGTTATGCAACCATTCTTCCCTGGAATTATATCACCATACTTACACTGTTGCAGACTCAATAGATCATCAGTTTTATTTGAGCAGTTTAGTTACTGTGGTGGTCAGCCGCTCACATTCTTTCACAAAGCTACCTTATAACAGAAAAACACATGCTTATTACACAAAAGAAAAAAACAAACAAAGCCATATTAAGACACTTTAGAAAGATCTCAACATAAAGAAAGATTTAACCCGTTACCTGGTGATATCCATCAATCACCCAAGCCCAGCGAAGTATCACTCTTATCTTTAGTTTCTCAATCAAATGACTTTTTCCAGCCCTTCTCCATGAACTGCTGAAGAAGCTTATGACATCTTTTCAGTCCTGGTGACCCTGAGACTTCTTTTCAGCTCTGGTGGCCTGACATTTCTTTCCTGGAGATTTCTACCAACTCTCACACCCAGAAGACTGCATCAAAATAAAATAATATTTTGTGCTTCTTCTAGGATGACAGCTATTCTGCTGAACTCAACCTACTAATAGACTTAATCATGTGCTTCTATATCACAACACTCAAATTTGTAAACATTCGGCAATTAACTTACCAGGTAGCTGATTGAGTCATTTAACCTAAGTCACATACTTTCTTGGAAAATCTGCCCTTAGGTCATTGCTTCATATGAGTGTCTGTCCTTTGTTTAGAAAAAGTCATAGAACTGAGAAGTAAAATCAAGTTTTTCTCACCTTACAATCCAAGTTCCCAATTTATCATAATATACTAAACATACATCACAACTGTTTCATTTTTGCATTCAAAGAAGGTTTATAGAAATAAATAAAATTATATATTATGAAGCATCACTAAGAGGTAGGGAGTTGATACAGATACATCTAATCTTTCCAAAAGCTAGAGCTGAACTCATTGCCATCATCCATGGACTGTGTGTGACAGAAGTAGAATGCATGGAGCCGAAGTGACTTAAACATCAACCTATTCAAAGGAATTACCTTAAATAACAAACCATTTTCTTAAATGGTCTCTATAGCCTTACGGAGATAGGACTTTGATATAATGAGTGTGACATGGATTAGAAAGCAGGAGCAAATGTCGTTCGTAGGTTTGTGAAATGTGGTAATGAAAGGAAGTACTATTCTTGCACCTTTGTTAAATTAAACTCTTACCACTGATAGAATAAATCAGGCCTTGTTTTCACAGACTTCATGCAAATGAATATTGACAGAATTGCCTAATTTAGTTAATCTCACTTGTCAGTGTCAAGGATTGCTGCTGTTGATGTGTTATAGCTAATTGTAAAGACAGTGAGAAACAGCACTGGAATTTTATTTTGTCTAATCACACTCTTGTGAAGTGCCTTGAGATATTTTACTAAGTTTTTTAAATGCAACAAAAGCAAATGTACAGATGCTGGAAATCTGCTAAACGCAGAAAATGCTGAGAAATCTCACCAGGCTATGCAGCATCAATGAAGAAAAGAAAAAGTCAGCAATTTTTCATCAGTGATGTGCAAGTAGAATGGGTGGAACGGGAAGAGCTGTGATGAATAAGCAAATTAATGTTGTTGACAGATTGATCTGGATAATATCTCCTGATTCCAAAGATTGGCAATTTGAGCCCCCGCCATCTTCAGTCAGTGTAACACTTGAGATGATCTCTGTTGGCACAAGAAATCTATGCGAAATGATTTGACACTTGATTGTCCCTGTGTTCCTAAAGTAACAAGGACACCATCTTGGTGCTTTTCATCCTCCATTACCCTCAAAAAAAGTTCACTCATTTAGAATCATTCTATGGGCAGCTGCCAATATGAGCGTGCATTTTGTCACACTATGATCCACACTATGGCAACACAAAGCTGTTCCTGGAAATCTACCTTTTTTAAGTGAGGACTTCTTTCAGGAGTCCTCTTCGTTTCTTCTTCTGCTATTAACTATAAGGATTGGATTGATAGCAACCTGCAAAGACCAAAAAGTCCCAGGTTTCCGTCCAGCTTATGCTGAATTAGTTGGCCTGAATCAGGTCAGCAATTGGGCCTCAGCTCCTTTAGCAACAGGAAAGGAAATGAGACAGCAAAAGCCCATTGTTGATGGATATTTTTAATTCATTCATGGGGTGTGGGTGTCACTGGCTGTGCCAGCTTTAGTTACCATCACTATTTGCTCTTGAGAATGGTTACTGAGCTGCTTTCTTGAACGGCTACAGTTGATTTGTTGTAGATACACTGCAGTTAGGCAATGAGTTCCAGGATTTTGACCTAGCGACAGTGAAGGAAAGGCAATATATTTCCAAGTTAGGGACATGAGTGGCTTGGACAGGAACTTTGAGGTGGTGGTGTTCCCTTTTATTTGCTGCCCTTGTTCTTCTAGATGGTAGTGGTCATGGTTTTGGCAGGTTCTAGAGAGCCTTGGTGAATTTCTGCAATGCATCTTGTAGATTGTACACACAGATTCTACTGCACGTTTGTAGTTGTGGGAGTGAATGTTTGTGAATATATTGCCAATCAAGCAGGCTCCTTAGTCATGGATAGTATTAAGTTTTTAAAGTGTTAATGGGGCAGAAGTCTGTGTACTCTTTCACCTGCCTGACTCGGGCTTTATAAATGGTGAACAGGCTTTGGGGATTCAGGAAGTAAGTTACTTGCTGCAGGCTAGCTACTTTATGAATGATTAATACCTCCTCATAGAAGGCCTTGAAAGATTTTTCTCCATCAGTCCCAGTGAATTTTTTTTCATTGTAGAATCTCTACGGTGTGCAAACAGGCTCTTCAGCTATCAAGTCCACACACTCAGGGCATCCCACCCAGATCCATCCCACATTACCCACCTAATCTACACATCCCTGAACACTGCAGGCAATTTAGCATGGCCAATCCACCTAGCCTATATATCTTTGGATTGTGGGAGGAAACCAGAGCACCCGGAGGAAACCCACGCAGACACGGGGAGAATGTGCAAACTCCACACAGACAGTCACCCGTGTGTGGAGTCAAACCCGCGTTCCTGGTGCTGTGAGGCAGCAGTGCTAACCACTGAGCCACCGTGCCACCCTCCCGCTTATCCACCAGGCCACCCACTGCTTTTGATCTGCTTTTCTGCTTTTGTACCCACAGTATTGATATAGCTAGTTCAATTCAGCTTCTGGTCAACAATAACCCCTAGGTTGTTAATCGTGGTGAGTTGGCGATGCTTTTGCTATTGATTGTCAAGAAGTGATGATTAAATTGTCATTAAGATAATCACTGCCTGGTACTTGTGTGGCATGAATATTACTCGCCACTTGCCAGCCAATACTGTATGTCATCCAGGTCTTGTTGCACTTGTAGATGGTGGGCTTCAGGGTCCAAAGAGATGCAAATTGTGCTGAAAAGCACAAAAAAAAATTGCCAGCAAGGACAAAAATTACCGCCAGCAGCCCCTATATTTGCAGGAACGGCTGGGTAAACTCTGTTTAAACTCTCTCAGTTACACATCAGCTATGCAGGTCCTTTCATGGGGTCAATGTTTTTAGTCATTGCGGACACCCATGCAAAGTGGCTGGACGTGCACAGAATTCATTCGTCAAACACCGGGACGACAATAGAAAAACTGCTCACATCTTTTGCAATACACGGACCCCGAAAGTGTTGGTCACACATAATGGGCCATCGGTTACCAGCAGGCAATTTGAGTATTTCCCAAATTCAATGTATAAGGACAGCTCCATATCATCCATCATCTAATGGTCTGGCAGAAAGAGCACTCCAAACTTTGAAGGCAGGCTTAAAGAAACAGGCTACAGCTTCACTAGATAGAAAATTGTCCTGGTTTCTGTTTGACTCTCAGACCACCCCTC
The DNA here is from genome assembly GCA_024137785.1 of Ginglymostoma cirratum. Lineage (NCBI taxonomy): Eukaryota > Metazoa > Chordata > Chondrichthyes > Orectolobiformes > Ginglymostomatidae > Ginglymostoma > Ginglymostoma cirratum. The sequence continues at coordinate 13,062,508 of JAHRHZ010000271.1, read as the reverse complement.
ATGCAACTACAGGGATAGCTCCAGCAGAGTTGCTGATGAGGAGAAGACTCGACATCAGGTTAAATCTGATCTTCCTGGACTTGGGGGAGGGAGAGGGTGACACAAGATTCCGCTAAGCAACAGAGACAGTTTACTTCAGGGGACAAAGTTTAGTGTGGGAACCAGGGAAAGGGCCCTGCCATGGGGAAGAGGCATGGTTGACGTGTGGTCAGGTCCACTGATGTAAAAGGTTTGGGTTGGGGCGACAGTCCTGAACAAGCACGTGGACAATATGAAACTTGCAAACAGTGCGGGAGAAAAACGTGCCCGGCTCCTCGACTGCCTCTCCAACTGTTCTGGAATCCATTGGTTCTCCCTTTCGATCAAGCATTGAAGAGACCTCAGAATCTGAGAGGAACACAGCGGATGTCGCCACCTCAATGGCTTTGCCGCCTAAAGAAGAGATTGAATTTCTTCCGAGACACCCTGGGCTCAAGAGACGAGCTACTGTGTGTTACATGTCACTCATATCAGAGGCAAAGTTGGAGGAACCTGCTTTGGTGCTAAAACACCCTCAGGAGGAGCAACAAGACAAAAAAAACCAGCCTATGTTCTTGGACTCAGAGGGGGAGGGAGGTAGTGATTGTTACAGATTAGCTAGGAAGGATTTAAAGAGAGAGTTAAGAAAAGCAAGGAGGGGACATGAGCAATCATTAGCAGGTAGAATTAAGGAGAACCCTAAAGCTTTCTATAGGTATGTGGGAAATAAAAGGATGACTAGGGTAAGAATAGGGCCAGTCAAAGACAGAAGTGGGAAGTTGTGTGTGGACCCTGTGGAGATCAGAGAGGTGCTAAACAAATATTTCTCATCTGTTTTCACTCAGGAAAAGGAGAATATTGTAGAGGAGAAGACTGAGATACGGGCTATTAGACTTGAAAGGATTGAGGTTAGTATGGAGGAGGTGTTATCAATCCTAGAAGGTGGGAAGGTAGATAAATCTCCTGGGCCAGATGGGACTTTTCCGAGGATTCTCTGGGAAGCTAGGGAGGAGATGGCGGAGCCTTTGGCCTTGATCTTTGAGTCATCATTGTCTACAGGTTTAGTACCAGAGGACTGGAGGATTGCAAATGTTGTGCCCTTGTTCAAGAAGGGCAGTAGAGATGACCCAGGTAATTATAGACCAGTGAGCCTCACATCTGTTGTAGGAAAAGTTTTGGAAAGGATTATAAGAGATAGGATTTATAATCATCTAGCAAGCAACAATTTGATTGGAGATAGTCAACATGGATTCGTCAAGGGCAGGTCGTGTCTCACAAACCTCATTGAGTTTTTTGAGAAGGTGACCAAGCATGTGGATGAGGGTAGGGCAGTTGACATGGTGTACATGGACTTCAGTAAAGCCTTTGATAAGGTTCCACATGGTAGGCTATTGGAGAAAATGCAGAAGCATGGGATTGAGGGAGATTTAGCAGTTTGGATTAGAAACTGGCTTTCTGAAAGAAGGCAAAGAGTGGTGGTTGATGGAAAATATTCAGCCTGGAGTCCGGTTACTAGTGGTGTGCCACAAGGATCTGTTTTGGGACCACTGCTGTTTGTCATTTTTATAAATGACTTGGACGCAGACGTAGGTGGATGGGTTAGTAAGTTTGCAGATGACACTAAAGTCGGTGGAGTGGTGGACAGTGTGGAAGAATGTTGCAGGTTTCAGGGACACTTGGATAAACTGCAGAATTGGGCTGAAAGGTGGCAAATGGAGTTCAATGCAGACAAATGTGAGGCGATGCACTTTGGGAAGAATAATAGGAAGGCAGAATACTGGGTCAATGGAAAGATTCTTGGTAGCGTGGATGTGCAGAGGGATCTTGGTGTCCAGGTACATAGATCCCTGAAAGTTGCCACCCAGGTTGATAGTGCTGTTAAGAAGGTATACGGTGTGTTAGGTTTTATTGGTAGAGGGATTGAGTTCCGGAGCCGTGATGTCATGCTGCAACTGTACAAAACGCTAGTGCAGCCTCACTTGGAATATTGCGTACAGTTCTGGTCGCCCCATTACAGGAAGGATGTGGAGGCATTGGAAAAGGTGCAGAGGAGATTTACCAGGAGGTTGCCTGGTCTGGAGCGAAGGTCTTATGAGGAAAGGCTGAGGGACTTGGGTCTGTTCTCATTGGAGAGAAGAAGGCTAAGAGGGGATTTAATAGAGACCTACAAAATGACCAGAGGATTAGATAGGGTGGACAGTGAGAGTCTTTTTCCTAGGATGATGACGTCGGCTATTACGAGGGGGCATAGCTGCAAATTGAGGGGTGATAGGTTTAAGACAGATGTCAGAGGCAGGTTCTTTACTCAGATAGTGGTAAGGGCGTGGAATGCCCTGCCTGCCAATGTAGTTAACTCAGCCACATTAGGGGCATTTAAACAGTCCTTGGATAAGCATATGGATGATGATGGGATAGAGTTGGGGGATGGGCTTAGATTAGTTCACAGGTCGGCGCAACATTGAGGGCCAAAGGGCCTGTTCTGCGTTGTGTTGTTCTATGTTCAATGTTCTATGTAATGAGATTAGCCAAGTAGACCCAATAGAATATGAGTTCCCTGATTGGGGCTGTTAATCTGATTCAATCAGGGAATCCTGACTGACATATAAGAACAGAAGTGTCAGATAATCTGACACTCCAAGAGCTGGCTCTGAGGGACCTGGATCAGCGTCAAAGGCTCTCCATGTGTAAATAAAGGGTGGCTTGGTGACGGGATACTGGCCTCTGTGGAGTTATTTCAGCTGCCTGGGTTGCCACCTAACAAAAGGAGCTTCCAGGCAATTGGACGATTGGAATTCCATGATCTTAGCAGTGTCAATGGCAACTGTATCTGGCAAAATAGGATCCATGGAAGCATATTACATTGCCAGGCAGTTAAATGAGGTCCAGAGATGGTGCGACCAGTCAGGCAGGTCTCAATGGAGGTTGATGAAGGCAAGGTTAGGGCAATATCTGGAGGCTATCTCCATCAGACAACAAGTTCCCAAATAAAATGTCCCCACCCAATCCCACTCAGGTTCTCCAGAGGGCTGCCAGACATTCTTATCAAATGACAGAGTCTTACCCATTGGAGGTAAAATGCCAGTGGCAGGAGAAATGGGCTCCTTATTGGTCAGTTAAGTGGCCCAATTGTTCTCTGGGTAGGAGGTTATCCTCCACCTTATGCGATGCTGCAAAACAAGGCATGCCACAGGAAGACAGTGGGCACTCCCACCTCAACCAGACTTCCCTTGACATTTTCCAATCCCCTCCTTCACAACTATTCTTCAAAATCTGGCAAAAACCAGCACAACATTGGTCTCCTCTGTTAAAGCCATTAATAATTTTTGAAACCTATCATCTGTCAACCTCTCTTTCAATAGAAAAGATATCCATCCTGTTCATCTTTTCATAATGAGCATAATCATGAAGTTCAAGTATTTTATTCATTTTGTGGGATATAGGTGTTACTGCTGGCCAGCATTTATTGCCCGTCACTCATTGCCCTTGGGAAGGTGACAATCAGCTGCCTTCTTAAACCACTGCAGTCCACCTGCTGTAGGTTGACCCACAATGCCTTAGGGCAGAAATTCCAGGTTTTTAACCCAGCAACGTTGAAGGAATGGCAATATATTTCCAAGTCAGGATGGTGAGAGATGATCTTGAAGGCGGTGGTGTTCCCATATATCTGCTGCCCTTGTCCTTCCAGACAGAAGTGTTCATGGGTTTGGAAGGTGCTGTCTGAGGATCTTCGGTGAATTTCTTCAGTGCATGTTATAGATAGCACACACAGCTGCTACTGAACGTCGGTGGTGGAGGGAATGGATGCTTGCGGATGTAATGCCAATCAAGAGGACCGCTTTGTCCTGGATGATGTCAAACTTCTTGAGTGTTGTCGGGGCTGCACCCATCCAGGCAAGTGGGGAGTATTCCATCACATTCCTGACCTGTGCCTTGTAGATGGTGGACAAGCTTTGTGGAGTCAGGAGGTGAGTTACTCACCGCAGTATTCCTAGCCACTGACTTGCTCTTGTAGTCACTGTGTTTATGTGGTGAGTCCAGTTGAGTTTTTGATCAATGATATCTCCCAGGATGTGGATTGTGGGGGATTCAGTGATAGTAACACTATTGAATGTCAAAGGGTGGTGGTTAGATTGTCTCTTGGTGATGATGGTCATAGCTTGGCATTTGTGTGGTGCGAATATTACTTGTCACTTGTCAGCCCAAGCTTGGATATTGTCTAGATCTTGTTGCATTTGGAAATGGACTGCTGCAGTGCCTGAGGAGTCACAAATGTTGCTAAACATTGTGTAGTCATTGGTTAACATCCCCACTTCTAACCTTATGAGGGAGGGAAAGTCATTGATGAAGCAGCTGAAGGTGATTGGGCCTAGGACACTACCGAGAGGAACTTCTGCAAGTGCATCCTGGCGCTGAGGTGACTAACCTCCAACAACCACGACCATCTTCCTAAGTGTCAGGCATGACTCTAACTACCAGAGAGTTTGCCCCCAATGCCCATTGATTCCAGTTTTGCTAGGATTCCTTGTTGCCACACTCAGTCAAATGTAGCCTTGATGTCAAGGACTGTCACTCTCACCTCATCTCACCACTGGAATTCAGTTCTTTTGTCCATATTTGAACCAAGGCTGTAATGAGGTCAGGAGCTGAGTGTCCCTGGGGGAACCCAAACTAGGCATCACTAAGCTTGATAGCACTGTTGATGATGCCTTCCATCACTTTACTAATGATCAACAGTAGACTGTTGGAGTGGTAATTGGCCAGTTTGGATTTGTCATCCTTTATAGTTACAGGACATACTTGAGGCAATTTTCCACATTGTCGAATACTGAAACTGAACTATGCTGAAACAGCCTGGCTACGGTAACAGCAAGTTCTGGAGCACAAAACTTCAGTACTGTTGCCAGAATGTTGTCAGGGCCTGTAGCCTTTGCAGTAACCAGTGCCTCCACCCACTTCTTGATATCCCATGGAGTGAATCCAATTGGTTGAAGACTAGCATCAGTGATGCTGGGAACCACTGGAGGAGGCCGAGAGGGATCATCCACTTGGCATCTCTGGTTGAAGATTGCTACAAAATATTAAAACATCAAAACAAATTTTTGTACCCGCTCCAGGGCCTCAAGCTGTTTTCATAACATTTTCAACCTGTTTCCATAAGGAACACAACTTGCCAACAAAGACCACAGGCCCAAAATTGGACATTCTAAATTGACTCACAGCCAGAGAGATCAGGCCTAACAGAAAATTGACCAAACTAAATTAAACAGTAACCAAAAGCTATTGGCTACAGACAACAGTGGAAACCAAGATCAAAGAGATCATAAAGGTTCAAGAGAAACCAGTTACAACTAGTCCAAATGTTGTGTATTGGAGAAGTATTGATCAGACTTTGTGGAGTCTTGACGTCCAACCAGCACCTGAGAATGTGCACTTCACACCTCCTTAGCATGGCAACAGTCAAGGGTTTTGGTGCAACTCTATTGGATGCTTTGAACCCGGTCATGACCCCACTGGCCTAAAGCCAGATATAACTCAGGAAGGTCCAGGGGGAGGGTGATAAAAACACACACTTGGAAGCCATTCCCTCAGCAAAGACTTGCAGAAAGACTCGTGGCAGAAGACCATTCAGTAACCCAAGAAAACCCAGGAGAAGATCCACACTGACATGCAAAACCCACCATTGTTGAAGAGAGCCTGCCCTATGTCAGAGAGTAAGGAGTTCTCAACAGCCCCGCTCAAAAATATGGATAATTGGAGGTTATATCATTTCTCAAACAGATAGAGCCAGATAGAGACTAAATATTATTGGAATTTGGGAGATTTTCACATGGTGATTTTAAATAAGGAATATTTTATTAAAACAATCGAGTTGAACCATGGATCGAATTCTGCGTCCTTTTGACTGCCTCACCAACAGGAACGTTTGGGTTAAGTGTTTTAATACTTTTGTCAAAGTCTCCAAAGCACAGACAACAAACTGTACAGAATACTCCTAGAGAGGTCCAATCAATATTCAATACAAGTTTAATGTCACTTCTCTATTTTTCAATTCTATCACATTTGAAATAAATTTGAGATCTTGGTTTGCTTTACTTCAGCTTTATTGACTTTTGAAGCCTTAAAGATTTGTCTGTTTGTGCTCACAGCTCCCATTGCTCATCTACCTCATCAAAATTCTTATTTTGAAACTAATATGTGATCATTTTTTTCTTACAGAATGTAATATCTTACATTTAACTATTTTAAGTACATTTGTCAATTATATGCCATTCTACAAGTTTATTGCTGTCTTCTTGTAAACTGTTGCAGTCCTCCTCAGTCTGCACTATCCCTCAAAATGTGGTGTCACCTGCAAATTTTGAAATTGTGTCTTTGATTCCAGAATCTAAGTTGTTCATTAAATGAACTATAATGAACCTTACAAGATCAATTGTCTGCTTGAATCATTTGATGCTAAATAATTTGACATAAACATTAATTTACTCCTGTGATTGTGCAACTTGTGAAGCAGGTTTTCAATTGCATTTTGAGGAATAAATGGTTCGCAACTTTAAAACAACTTTGAGTTCAACAGCCCTTCAAGAAAATTGCCTTATTGATTTTCAGATTATTTACCACAGAAGATCACTACCGAAACGTCAGCTTTCCTGCTCCTCTGATGGTGCTTGGCCTGCTGTGTTCATCCAGCTCTACACCTTGTTATCTCTCCTACATTGTGAAGACTGCTTTGTAATTTTGAGCAGGTTATTTGAAGTTTCACATTCTCTGGGCCGAAATTTTGGGACCTGATGAAGTTAGGAACAGAGGTGAGTGGGGCTATAAGTGGGCAGTGTACCAGGTTCTGTTGCTGGAAATTGAGACTAGCAGGATGATCAGCCCCTGAGGCCAGACAGCCAATTGTAAAACAAAAGGCTTGTTAATCTCACTGAAAGAGGATAACCGGGATTTTGCAGTTTTCTAGTTTCTTGACCCAGAATGAGTCAGTTTAACAGCCTGAAGGCAGACACTCAGTAACACGCAAGGAAACACTTCTGGAAGGCCAAGAGTCCCTTGCAATTTACCTGGGTTTGACAGTAATGATAAACAGCCCTGCGCAGACTATCCTCCATCCAGTGGTGGTGGTAATGGTGGCTTTTTCTAGTTTAAATTTATTGTGTTTATTGAAAACCCTGATGAGATCGCCTTTATTTTGAAATGTCAACTCAGTTACTTCATAGACTTGCAGGTAGGTAGGACAGTGAAGAAGGCATATGGCATGCTGGCCTTTATTGGACAGTGCAGTGGGTGTAGGAGTTGGGAGGTCATTTTGCTGCTGTACAAGACATTGGTTAGGCCACTTTTGGAAAACTGCGTGCAATTCTGATCTCCCTGTTATAGAATGGTGTTGTGAAACTTGAAAGGGTTTAGAAAAGATTTACAATGCAGTTGCCAGGATTGGAGGGTTTAAGCTATAGTGAGAAGTTGAATACGCTGAGGCTATTTTCCCTTGATCATCAGAGACAGAGGGATGACCTTATAGAGGTTTATAAAATCATGAGCGACATGGATAGGGCAAATAGACAAAGTCTTTTCCCCAGGGTGGGGGAGTCCAAAACTAGAAGGCATAGGTTTAAGGCGAGGGGAAGGATCTAAAAGGGACCTAAGAGGCAGCATTTTCACGCAGAGGGTGGTGCATGAGGAAGTGGTGGAGGAACAGTTACAACATTTAAAAAGCATCTGGAGGCGTGTATGAATAGGAAGGGTTTTGAGGGATTTGGGCCAAAAGTTGGCAAATGGGGCTAGATTAGTTTAGGATAGTTTGTTGGCATGGATGAGTTGGACCGAACGGTCTGTTTCCGTGCTGTATGTCTCTATGGCTATCTACTGCAAGTTGTTGATCCCCTGAACCTGGAAGGTCTCTGATTCTACCCTCCACTTCCCCAGCCAGTTTCAAGAATCCACCCAATGCCCCAACGTAAGACAGGGAGCCTGCCTCTGTGCCAATGCAGGGGTGACTCCATGAAAATATCTGCCCCATAGGGCAACAGGTTCAGAACTCCAAAACAATCTTGAGTCCAGTTTCCCATGCCCAACATGGAAATGCAGCCCTCTCAAATCAGAAGAATTAGGACCAGCACTATGCCATTTGGCCCACTGAATTTGTCCTCCATTCAATAATATCATGACAAACCTGATTGTGATCTTTTCCTTCCTCTTCCCCATAACACTTAACTGCTTTGCACATCAAAAATCTGTGTAACAACCTTGAATATATTCGGCAATCCTCTGGCTTCCACTGCTCTGAAGGGAAGATAATTCCAAAGATGGATGGCTGTTTGGGAGAAGAAATTCCTCCTCACCTCCATCTTAAATGGGAGAGCCCTTATTTTTAAACTGTGCCACTTTGCTCCAGATTCTCCCAGAAGACGAAACATCCTCCATCACACCCTTTGCTTTCTGCTCTGGGGCACCTTTACCATTTGTTCCACTAGCTCCTCCTTGTGCCTTTATCCACAGCATAAAACTCATTTCAGCCCCTTTCAGTTCCAAAGAATAGTCACGCTGAACTTGAAATGATAATTTGTTTCTCTCTCCAATGTTGCTGCCAGACTTTGAATTTCTCCATTACTTCTTATTTTTCTCTCAGCATCTACTCAAAAATCTACTGAAAACCCCATGTTTCAATTAGATTACCTCTCCTTTTTCCAAACTGCAATGAGTATAGGTCCACCTGTTTAACCTTTTCTCATAAGTCAACTCCTTCATCCCACGAATCAGTCCAGTGAACCTTCTGTGTACTTCACTCCCTTATAATAAAGGCCAAAGTTCTGTTTACTTTTCTAATTACTTGCTGTACCTGCACCACAATGTTTTATGATTCGTGTACAAGTACATGCAGATCCCTCAGTAATTGCAGCACTTTCTTTCCATTTAAGCACTATTCTGCTTTTCTATTTTTCTTGCCAGAGTGAATAACTTTGCATAGAGGTGCAGAGGTCTACAACACAGAAAAAGGCCTGTCGGCCCATTGCGTCATACCAGTCAAAAACAACCACCTAAAGTTCCACACATTATTCACAGATTATACTCTGCCATTTTTTTGCCCACTCACTAAAGCTCTCCATATTCCTTTTCAGAGTTTTTGCATCTTCCTTTTACCTTTCTTCGTACCATCAGAAAATGTGTCTATAATGCAGGGAGTCTCTTCATCCAAGTCATTCCTATAGATCATAAATAGGTAAGGACCCTGGACTGATCCTTGTGACATTCCAGGAACAGTTACAGTTCCCTGACATGAAAAATCATCCATTTAACATGGTTCTGATTCTTGTTTGCTCATCCTCTACTCAGGCTCATATATCATCCCAATATCACAAACTTCTACCTCGTGGATTAACTTTTTATATGGCACTTCATCAAGAGTCTTTTGGACATTCAAATTCACTACACCTACTTCAGATTCTTCTTTCATCTTCAAAGAACTCTAATAAATCTGTCAAAAGCAATTTCACTTTCTCAAAATCATGTAGATGCTGATTGTATCATGTTTTTTAAACATTCTGTGAATACTTCCTTAATAATGGATACTAAAATTTTCCCAATACAGATGTTAGCCTAAATGTCTTCCTATTTCCCTCCATTCTTAATTGCAGTGTTAGATTTGCAGTTTTCCAGTCAGCTGGGACCTGTCACAGGCAAAGAAACCATTGCATAATGATGCCTATTGCATGGCAAGTTTGTAAAATTAAATAATCAGTTTTCAGATATCATACGCCTGTGTTTCATTATCCCAGCCTCTGACAGCTAGAAGATTTTGTTGAAAAGAATACTATTAAATGTAATTCTAATCTCAGCACATTTTTTTCTCCCCAGAGTTTGCAGCACTGAATCAGAAAGGCAGCTTGATAAAATAAGCATTAAGTCTTGCCTTGGGTAGTACTTTACAGGAGTATAACTAGCTGTAATGTGAATTTTGAAGTTAAATCTCACTTTTTTTTTATTTTCACTGATGCCTGACTCTTGTTTAATTTCAAAACGTTAGGCAAATTGCGATAACGGGATAGGCACAGGAAATCACAAGAGAGGATAGCTGAAATGGGTAGTCGGAGAGAAACTAGTAACACCTTGGGAGATAGCAACAAAGGTAACACCTGTATCCTGCCCAAGGGTTTCAATGCACTGTTCTGGGCCAAAGATTCAGTTTCCTTCTTTCACATCATTTAGACTATCCACTATGTTTTGACTCATTAGAATTTGTAAATATTGAAACATGTATTAAAATTACTGAAAATCTTTGGCCCCTCCCATTCTGCTAGGTCTTAACTGCAGGTCCAACATGCTCATGAAAGTTACTGATGAAACAAGTGTTAATGATACACTCATTCATAGCCTACATCTGATTTTCAGAAGCCTATTCAACAATTGAGGGTATAATAGCAGAACCCAGTACTGATTTCAAACAACATCCACATTTTGTTAGCAGACACCACCATTCACTGTGATGAATTCCAATTTTAGTATGCATTTTTGCGCTGTAGGAGCCGGCAATCAATGAACATTGTAACATTCAGGGAACAGACAGTTCTCAGGGATGCTGTCCCGGAACAAGCTGGCAAGGTCTTTTTAATAGGTCACTCAAAAAAGTTCAGTGGTCACTGACGAGCTGTCCCTGGGTAATAATTAATTGCTGTTAGAAGACAGATAGAGGCAGAGACAAGCAGCATGCAGAGACAAATTATTAGGTTGTGCTGCTGAGGAGGTAACAAAGTGCAATTGGATTTGTGCAGTCAGAATCTAACAAGAAGGTTCAGTAGTCAGTAGGTGTATAATTAACGATTTATTTGGGGTTCCGTGAAAGGCAAAGGCTAGTTGAATAGCTCTGTGAAGTCAGAATTAGGAAGAAATTCTCGGGGTCGGTACGTACAGCCAAGTGTTGTAGAAAGTTTTAGGAAAAGTCCTGGGAGCTGGAGGAGAGTCGGAAGAAGCTGTGTGCATTAATCAAGCAGATCAGACATGAGTAAGAGTGAAGGAAACCCACAGCAATATTTGCTTTGTTCAAATGAACAAGGCTAGAGCTCGATAAAAGAAAATATCCAGGAGCAATACTGGTTTTGTGAGGCTGTCTATTTAGGAAAAGCTGGAGTTGTGCCTGTGAGCAGACTGCAATTTCCAGAATCCAAGGGAGTGCCTGGAAGGGCAGGTGAATCATCAGAACCAACATTCCCTCAAAGCTTTAGGGCTGCTGAGCTGTTCCACACGTGTCAATTAGTGAGCTGATGAATGTCTTCTGCTTCTGGGAGCCACTGCCATGCACAGACTATGGAGATCCACAGAACAGCAAAATAAATTACAAGGAACACTGACCAGAATGTGAGCAGTCAGAATATGAGACAGAGGGACTCTTGAGGCAATTTTAAGGGCATATCACCAAAAGTAAACAATTGCAATCCATTGTGAATTTTAATGAGAATTGATGACCTACGATATTAAAAATATCTGGTGAGGGAGATTGTTGAGAAATTCATGGGGCCTGTCTCCACCACAATTCTGCTGATGTATTCTGTGGGATGTTTGATCACAATTTGTCTTTACAGTTACCCATTGTTTACATCATGTTAAGTTTGGGGCATAAGACTATAAATCTAATTGATGTTTGCACTGTCATCAATAATATTTGCATCTTTGTTTAAGTTTTATATATAATAAACAAAATTATTCATTGTTGACTAAAGGACCCTAGCTGAATTGTTTCTAACATTAAACCATATAAAGTCTCGGAGCTACATAACTGACCATATTATCAATCAGGTTAAATTCACAATTTGCTGTGACCAGTGGTGACGGGTGACTAGAATGGAATTGGTGCAAGATCATCTAAGAGTAGATGGCTGCCTACCTTCCAGGTGTGGGCTGTTGCGGTCAATCCAATGGCCTGACTGTTGCTCTAAGAGGTCAGACTCAGCCCAGACTCAGAATCACATCTAGACCTTTTGGTCTGTGCGACGTTTACCATATTAAATGGTTCTTTAATTCAGAAACCCAAACTGTGTATTTACTTAAGCAGAATAATGCATGATATAAGATAGAGGACATTCCATGAGGAAAAATAAGACCTGCAAAAAGGAAATTAGATCACTGAATTCTACCTCCACTGCCAGTTGCCCAATGTGTCAGTGCTGCATTTTCAATTCACTGATTTATTACATTGATAACTTCAAGATATCAGGCAATGCCTTTTAATGCAGTCAAACACTGCCCTCTAATGGAGACATTTTCTGAATGCAAAAATAAGCCTTACATATCTGAAAGGTTCACTATGGCACATGAATGGCTTGTAGACATATTTTAATCATTCCAACGTTTTTGCTAGATATCTCTGACAACCCCAATTGTTCCATATGCAGAGTAACTATTATTCTAATTGTCCTTTAGTCTTACATTTCTTCTTCATTCTTAAATATTGTTTTATTTTGCCATCCATTCTCTAAGTGGACAATTAAGCCAAATAAAATTCCTCATTCTTGATATTATACAATGGAATAACGATGTAAAATTATCAAATAGGTTCCTCAGAATTCCCCTGCTTTTTTATGAGTTAATAATTTCTTTAATTTCAAAATATTTAAAATATTTTGTTCATGGATGATAGTCTCTGCTTCAAACAATACTTCCTTCAAGGTTATTTTCACACAACATAATGTTTGTGGAATTTACTACTGCTTTATGGTTAAATCAATGGCTATTCACAGAGAAAGCTTATTTTCTGATGTGCGCTCTGACCAATCCAGGCTCCACACTGTGAGTTCAGTATAGGAATTTTTGAAAGTTACACGCCTACTATCGTCTACATGAAAGCAAAATATGCCAAATGCTCAAAACCTGAAACGATAACCTGGAGTTGCTGGAAATACTCAGCAAGTCAAACGGCATTTGTAGAAAAAGACAGAGTTAACGAGTTTTGAAACATTAGGAAAAGTTTTATCTGCCCCTAAGAAACAAGGAAGTAAATCAAATCAAAGAAAATGTGGAGAAAATCAGTTTTCCTGATACGTTCCAACCTCTTTTCCCTTTTCCAAATGCTAAACACTTGTGAAGTACTGCAACCCAGCTTCCAGTGTTTGGAAGCTAGTTAAGCTTTTTAAAAGGACAATGCTTCCAAAGCGCACATTTCCAAGAACGGAAGTGTGTTCGCCCAGTCCACAGGCCCTACATTGTGTCACAATGTCCGCAATATGAGAAAGTGGCTGCAGAAATTCTTTTGAACTAATCAAAGAAGAGAAAGGAGATGTTACGATGTATGCATAATGTTATATCTCAGTTAGCATATCAGAATACCTCTTGATATCATCACTGTATCAAAGCATGTGACCTGAGGATTTAAGGGTCTCAGACTCCATCTTCACTGGGGTCATGTGAAGCATGACTTGCTGACAAAAACGTGCTGTTCCTTTTAATCAAATCTAGAATAACCCAGATGCTGAAAAGACTGTGAATTTAGCATTGATACTCATCTGTGAAATGTAATAAAGTCAGTTGGACCTTTCAACACCATGTTACTCCATGTATAGATTTTTACGTTGTGGGGAATTACATAAGCATTTCCACATCAGGTAAAGATACCCTGCTGGAGGAAAAATGCACACCATTGTTAGGAGCTGTCATTTATAAAGAAGATCAACTGCACAAAAGCTCCGAACATCAGAGAATTTGGATATTCAAAATTATTATATTCTGTGAGTACAAATGGCAGATCTTAATTTCTTTCTGGTTAAAATCTAAGTTCTGCTTAAATCTAAGCTGGAATAAATTCCTGACAATGATGTTGTTGGAAATACAAGCAGAGAATAAAACTTACACATCTGTACTGAGGCTGTGAACACTCTATCTTTCTTGACCCCTGTTTCTTAAAAAAAAACTGCCTGCAGTTCTGATTTATTTTTTGAAAATAGTTTACTGTTTTTCACAGCATAGCTACAACACATTTTGAAAAGAACACTTAAACATGGTTTTCTACACTACCAAGCTGTGCCCGCATCCTAGGATCAGTTCATTGCACCATTTTCCCCTCAATTTGCTGCTACTATAGAGAGAAGCCCCCTCAACATCATGTTCCTTATTTGGGTTGAACATCATCTAGTGGCTGCAACTACAAGCATGTAACTTTATTCAACAAAGGCTGTAACGAGAAGCCTGGAAACTATAAACCTCTGAGGCTGATATTGCTGGTGGGTAAATTGTTGGAGGTGATTCTGAAAGATAGGATTTGCATGCATTTGGAGAGGCAAGAATTGATCAGGAATAGTCAGCATGGTTTTGTGTGACGAAAATCATGTCTGACAAACTTGATTGAGTTTTTTGAGGACGTTACCAAAAAGATTAATGAGGGCAGAGTTGTAGATGTTGCTGACATGGACTTTAGTAAAGCTTTTGACAAGATTCTTTATGGTAGGTAACTAGTAAAGGTAGATCACACGGAATTCAGAGTAAGCTTGCCAGGTGGATACAAAATTGACTTGACTGTAGGAGACAGAGGGTGATAGTGGGAGGTTGTTTTTCAGACCGTAAGCCTGTGCGCACTGGTGTTCCACAGAGATCAGTACGGGGTCCACTTTTGTTTGTTATTTATATAAACGATTTGGTTGAGAACATAGGAGGCATGGTTAATAAATGTACGGATGACACCAAAATTGATGGTACCGTGGACAGTGAAGAAAGTTATCTAAGATTACTAACAGATCTTGATCAATTGAATCACTGGGTAGATAGAGTATAATGCAGATAAATGGGCAGTGCATTTTGGTGAAGCAAACAAGACGGGACTCACACAATTACTGGTAGGTCCCGGATAGTGTTGCAGAACAGAGAGGCCTAGGGGTTCAGGTACATAATTCTTTGAAACTTACGTCACAAGTAGGGTGGTTAAGAAGACAATAACACACTTGCATTCATTGCCCAGACCTCAGGAGTTTGGACATCATATTGAAGTTATGCAGGACATTAGTGAAGCTTCGTCTGGAGTATTTTGCGCAGTTCTGGTCGCCCTGTTATATGGAGGATATTATTAAGCGGGAGAAGGTTCAGAGAAAATTTACCAGGATGTTGCTGGGAATAGAAAGTTTGAGATATAAGAATGGACTGGAAAGGCTGGGACTTTTTTCACTGGAGCACAGGGGGTTGAGTGGTGATCTTATTGAGGTTTATAAAATCATGTGGGGAAAAGATAAGGTCAAGGGTCTTGTCTTCTAAGACAAGGGTCTTTTCCCCAGAGTGAGGGAGTTCAAAACTGGGAGGCATATTTTCAAGATGAGAAAAAGGAGATGAGGGACAGTGTTTTTCCACAAGAGGTTGGTTTGTGTATGGAATGAACTGCGAAAGTGATGGATGCAGCTACAGTTACAACATATAAAAGACATTTGGATAAGTTCATGAATAGGAAAGGTTTGGAGCGATGAGGGCCAAGTGCAGGGAGGTAGGCCTAATTTAGTTTGGGAACATGGTCAGCATGGACTGGTTGGACCGAATGGTCTGTTTCCATGCTATACAACTCTTATGACTTTAAAGCAATTCTCTTAAAGGGACCTAGGCTATAAAAATAACTACAACAGGCAAAAATGAAGGGAAACAGAAGCAGAAAATGGGAGAAGATAAAGAAAATAAACAAAACCAGTGAAAGAAATAATCAAATAAGGCACTGCACTCTACTTGAAAAACCCCAAAGGCCTCCTATGAGAAATCTAAGGTACACACTTAATGATGGACTGGACAGCCAATAATTTTACTGAAGAAAACTATTCAAACAACACATGCAGTTCTGATTTACAAATCAAGTGAGGAATAATCTCGAGAAAAGAATTCTGAAATTCCTGTTTGCCATTAGCAATGAAGGCCCTTTCAGAATTAAACAAAACACAATTTTTACATTGCATTGCTGCATCTTTATGCAACACCATCAGAGAAGCAACTATTCTCCCAGCCCAACTTAGATGGTTAGTGTGAACAATCTTGCACAGAAACCAAATGTCTAATCATTCCGAGATGCAGAACATTCTTCACCAAATGAACTGGTCGGACCAAAGGGTCTGTTTCCGTGCTCTATGACTCTATGGCTATAAAGACAGAAGAGAATGAAAGAGACACACAATGAGTGAGCAAGTAGGGAAATACCACAAGCACTTGGAAGAGTGCATGTTAGAAATACAAATACTTAGATACTAGCAAAGGTTTCTGTAAGGACATAAGACATAAGAACTAGGAGGCCATCTGGCCCCTCGAGCCTGCCCCGCCATTTAATAATATCATGGCTGATCTTTTTGAGACTCAGCTCCACTTACCTGCCCACTCACCATAACCCTTCATTCCTTTACTGTTCAAAAATTTATCTAGCCTTGCCTTAAAAACATTCAGCGAGGTAGTTTCAACCGCTTCACTGGGCAGGGAATTCCACAGATTCACAACCCTTTGGGTAAAGAAGTTCCTCCTGACCTCAGTCCTACATCTGCTTCCCTTTATTTTGAGGCGATGCCCTCTAGTCCTAGCTTCACCTGCTAGCGGAAACAACCTCCCTGCCTCCACCTTGTCTATTCCCTTCATAATCTTATATGTTTCGATAAGATCTCCCCTCACTCTTCTGAATTCCAATGAGTATAATCCCAGTCTACTCAGTCTCTCCTCATAATCCAACCCTCTCAATTCTGGAATCAACCGAGTGAATCTCCTCTGCACCGCCTCCAGCGCTAGTATATCTCTTCTCAAGTAAGGAGACCAAAACTGCACACAGTACTCCATGTGTGGCCTCACCAGGACCCTGCAGCACAGCCTCCCTGTTTTTAAACATGTAATGTGCAATCACCCCAGATCATACAAAGCCCTCATATTGTAGTGCTACAATGCTAAGGAACAGAAGTCAGTTCACGCCCAAGTACTACACATAAACATGCACAGAGTCAATGAGGGAAAAGAAACTCCAGAAGTGACAATTATGCAGTCAAATTAAGTGACAACTACCAGCAGTAAGGCAGCCTTGTTGTCAACTAGGAACAGATGGCAACACATATGTCTCCAGTCAGCAAAGTGATCGCATCAGCAAAATGATCACCAGGGGTTGGCGATGGCCTAGTGGTATTATTGCTGGACAGTAAATCCAGAGACCCTGAAAATATTCTGGGAATCTGGGTTCGAATTGCACCATGGCAGATGGTGGAATTTGAATTCAATAAATATTTGAAATTAAGAATTTAACGATGACTGTAAATCCATTGTCGATTATCAGGAAAAACCCATCTGGTTCACTAATGTCCTTTAGGGAAGGAAACTGCCAGCCTTAACTGGCCTATATGTGACTCCAGACCCACAGCAATGTGGTTGACTCTTAACTGCGCTGCAGTTAAGGATAGGTAATAAATACTGGCCTAGCCAGCGACAGCCTCATCCTGTGAATGAATAAAGGAAAAGAAAGATCAGGCTGAGTTGTCAAACATCCAAAGTGTTAAGTCGAAAATGAATTGAAAGACTGTAAACTCCGCCTTTATCAGTTGGTACCATTATTGAATTGACAATATGTGTCGACAATATGTGTCTATGTACAAGGAGGACGTTGTGTTATGTCTCACGGTTAGTATGTCACTATGCCTTTAAGACACATCTCATGATGTCATGACTGCATCATTGCATGTGACTTAAGGGTATAAAGACCACAGATTCCATCTTAACAGGGTGCATTTCAAGCAATATTTGCTTATGGAGAAATGCTATTGTTTGAAACTAAATAGCCTAACATGAACGTGGTGAATTTAATATTTATATATCAATGAGCTATGATAAATATTTTGGATTTTTTAACATCACATCACACTATATTACCCAGATCTATCTACTTCTTATGTTACATGAGAATACATAAGCATTCTTCCAGGTACCCTGCTTGTGGCAAAATGCTCATCAAGACATCTAACATGCTTCCCAAAATAACACCGCTAAGAAATACATTATCTGGGAACCGATTCATTTGCTGATCAAGGGATGAGATTATGTACAATTTGGCTATTCCGTTTGCCATTTCATTTATTAGACTTCAAAATGTAGAGTAATATCTTCACGATTCATACTATTTTACAGCCCAGATGCAAGGGGCAAAAATCAATTGAGGTGAGAAGAAATTTTGGGAATGAAATTAACCAAAAGGATCAGGAGTATTTGAACAAGATTCGTTGTGCAGCTGAGTTACAGTTATCCTATAATCAACAATGTTTTTTTGTTTTATTCAGTGGAATCTTCTCAGGCCCTAAATGATGTAAGCCATGACAAGAAATTTTGGGAAAATCAGGTGATATGTCAGCAGATACCTTCCCAATGTCAAGACCAGAAAGCCACATTTTCCAACAAAGTTCCAGACATCAAGATGAGATTCTTAGTAGTGAGCAAGAGACCTAGTAACAGGATTAACACTCATTTTCATCCTTATTATTATTTGGTGTTGCCTCATTAATATGCACTCTCCCACCCACTGGACAGAAACCAATGCTGAGAATTCCCAACATGAAATCAAACCAGCTACCCGATGACTGCAGCTCATCACTTTCTCCTCTGGACCTCAGTCTTGGTACCTAGTCCCTATGTCTTGGGGCAAACAGCATGGGTTACAACACACGCATCTCACATCCATGGACATTAGCAATGTCCAATGCATACCAGCTTCTTGAATGTTCACTACACTCCTGACTTGTGTCTTGTAAAAGGTGGACAGGCTTTGGGGAGTCAGGAGGTGAGTTAATTGCTGCAAAAATTCTACACTCAAGTAGCCACAGTAGTTAGAGATAAAAGGTACTGCAGATGCTGGAGAATCTGAGATAACAAGCATGGGGCTGGATGAACACAGCAGGTCTAGCAGCATCATAGGAGCAGGAAAACTTGACGTTTCGGGCCTAAACCCTTCATCAGAAAACCCTTCATCATTTCTGATGAAGGGTTT
>JAHRHZ010000271.1:13023524-13043144 GCA_024137785.1 Ginglymostoma cirratum | reverse complement strand
TTGTGTTCCTCCGGCTGCACACTGTGTTGTCTCTGAATCCAGCATCTGCAGTTCTTGCTATCTCCCACTCTCACCTCACCTCTGGAATTCAACTCCCACGTCCATGTTTAGACCAAAGCAATAATGAGGTAGGAGCTGAGTGCCCATGTTGGAACCCTAACCAGGATGCTGCTTGATAGTATTCTTGATTGCATCTTCTATCACTTTACTGATGATTGAAATAGACTGAGGGGGGGGATAACTGTCCAGCTTGGATGTGTCCTGCTTTTGTGGACAGGATGTACCTTGGGAACTTTTCACAATGCCTGGTATTATCAGGGCCCATCGCCTTTCCAGTATGCATTGCCTCCAACTGTTTCTTGATGTCATGTGAAGTGCATTGAGTTGGCTGAAGACTGGTATCTATGATGATGGGGACCTCTGGAGGAGGCCAAGATGGATCATCCACTCTGCACTTCTGGCTGAAGATTGCTGAAAATACTCCAACCTTATCCTTTGTATTGATGTGCTGGGCTCCCCTATTATTGAGGGTGGGATGTTTGTATAGCCTTTTCCTCCAGTCTGTCTGTTAATTGTCTATCACCACTCATGACTAGATGTGGCAGGACAGCAGAGCTTAGATCTGATCTGCAGAGCTTAGTACTGAAGAAGGGTGACTCGCCGCAAAAAATGTACTCAGATTTCTTTCCACAGATGCAGCCAGTGCTGCTGAGTTTTTCCAGCAATTTCTGTTTTTGTTTTTGATCTGATCCATTGTTTTTGGGATTGCTGAGCTCTGTCACTTTTTGCTCATGATGTTTGGCACACCAGTGGTTCTGTTTGTAGCTTCATGTGGTTGATAGCTCAATTTTTGGTATGGCTGGAGCTGCATCTGGCATGCCTTCTTGCACTTTTCACTGAACCAGAGTTGACGCCCTGGCCTGATAGCAATCGCTGAGAAACAGATATGCCAGGCCATGAGGTTGCAAATTCTGCTGGAGTACAATTCTGCTGCTAGCAATGACCTACAGTTCCTCATGGATGCCCAGTCTGAAGTTGCCAGATCTGTTCAAAGTCTATGCATTTAACACGGTGATAGTGCCACACAAAAGTGTGCTAGTATGCAGCCTTACTAGAGATGGGGCGGTGCTAGACCTAATCCTAGGGAATGAAGCTGGCCAAGTGGTTGAAGTTCCAGTGGGCAAGCATTTTGGGGATAGTGACCACAGCTCTTTGAGTTTCAATGTCATTATGGAAAGGGATGAGGACAGTGTAGAAGTTAAGTGTCTAAATTGAGGAAAGACCATTAGGCAGGTTCTGACAAACACAGACTGGGACCCTTACTCGCAGGTAGGTCTGCATTTGGAAAAGTGGGAGTCTTTTAAAAGTAGCACAGGGAGAACTCAGGGCCAGTGTGTTCCTCTTAAGGGCAAGGGCAGCAAGGCCAGGGAACTATGGATGTCAAGTGATAGTGAGAGTTTGATAAAGAAGAATAAGAAGAATGCATTTATCAGGTACAAAACAGGGGACATCCTTCAAAAGTTTAGAGGGTGTAGGAAGGTTGTTTAAAAAGGAAATTAGTTAGGCAAAGAGGGGCCACAAAAAATCTTTGGTAAATAGGATCAAGGAAAACCCCAAGGCTTTTTACAAGTATATTAAGAGTAAGACAGTTACCAGGAAAAGAATGGGACGAAAGAAATGAAAGGGTCAATTTGTGCCAGAGCCAGTGGACACGGGTGAGATCTTAAATAAATACTTCTCATCGATATTCACAAAGGAGAAAGACATTGTAGCTGGGGATTTAAGTTGGAATGGTGAAGTGTAAAAATATGTTACTATATATTTTAGCAGGCATCCAGTTGCATAAATCCCTAGGGTCTAATGAGATGAAGCCCAGAGTGCTATGGGAGACAAGGGAGGAGGTTACCGGGGCCTGGCGGATATATTTAATACTTTATATTTAATACTTCACAGACGACAGGTAAAGTGCCAAAAGAAAGGAGGATCGCTAATGTGGTTCCTTTGTTCAAGAAGGGCAGCAAGGGTAGGCCAGGTAATTATAGACCAATTAGACCAATATTAGTGGTAGGGAAAGTATTGGAAAAATTTCTGAGTACAGAATAATCAAACACTTGCAAAGACAGGGATTTATCAATGAGAGTCAGCATAAATTTGTTAGAGGGAGATCCTGTCTAATTAATTTAATTGAGTTTTTCAAGAAGATAATTGGCACGCTGATGGTTCTTTTTGTAGCTTCACCTGGTTGACAACTCAATTTTCGGTATGGCTGGAGCTGCATCCGGCATGCCTTCTTGCACTTTTCACTGAACCAGTGAAATATATATTGATGAATATATTGACGAGGGTTGTGTAGTTGATGTGATTTATATGGACTTTAGTAAGGCCTTTGACAAGGTCCCAGATGAAGGATTGGTCCAAAAGGCTACAATTCATGGGAACCAAAGCAAGCTGGCAAACTGGATCGCAATTGTCTTAAAAATAGGAGGCAAAGGGCAATGCTAAAGGGTGGTTTTGTGATTGGAGGTCTGTGACCTGCGGTGTAGCACAGGGATTGATACTGGAACCCTTGCTGTTTGTTATGTATATTAACGACTTGGATGTGAATATAGAAGGTATAATTTGCAAGTTTACAGGTGACTTGAAAATTGGTGGTCTTGTTGATAGTGAAGAACATGGTCTCAAGCTACAGTCTGATATTAATCAGGCTGTATGTATGGTAGGGTATACTGAGGAGCAAAGGGATCTTGCTGTACACATCCATAAATCCCTCAAACTGTCAGCAAGGTAGACAGAGTGCTGAAGAAGGCATATATGATGCTTGCTTTCATTAGTCAGGGCGTAGAATATAGGAGCATGAAAGTTTTGATACAACTTGATAAAACATTGGTTAGGCCAAAGATGGAACACTGTGTGCTGTTCTGGTTGCCACACTATTGGAAGGATGTGATTGCACTGGATGGTGCAGAGGAGATTCACCAATATGTTGCCTAGGATGAAAAGTTTCAGTTATAAGGAGAGGCTGGATAGGCTAGATTTGTTTTCCTTGGATCAGAGGAGGTTGGGGAGAGATCTGATTGAGGTAAACAAAATTATGAGATGAATAGGCAGAGTAGATTGTGAAAATCTCTTCCCCAGGAGGACGTGTCCAAGACTGGAGGGCATAAGTTTAGGTGAGGAACAAGTGGCTCAGAAGAGGTATGAGGAAAATTTCTTCAGCCAAAGGGGAGTAGATATGTGGAATGTGCTACCTGAGACGGTGGTGGAGGTAGTTACTCGTGCAACATTTAATAAGCATCTAGATAAATACATAAAATGTCAGCACATAGTTGGCCATAAGTGTAGCTAAATGCAATTAGTGTAATTTGGTGTTTGTTGGTTGACATAGACATGATGGGCCGGAGAGTCTATTTCTACGCTGCATGACATTATGATTCTAGAACAAGATAGAAGGCATTCGCAATGGACATTACTAAATCACAATCAGATGCAGAAACTGTAGCTGATTTTCCCTTCTCCATCTTTCATCTTAAAACTTTTTTTACATTCCAACTAAACTAAGGCTGTCTCACAAACTAGATTTCTCTGAAAAATAAAGAATTCTATGTTATTGCTACACTAGAAAAATGACTCCTATCCATAAAGCCAAATTTTAAGACATAAATATTTGATGTGTGGGCATATAAGGAAGGATTAAAGATAATAAAAGTCATGGTTAGTCAAGAAGTTATCAAAAGTAGAGAAATATGGTTGAAATGCTACATTGGTCATTTACTCCCTGGAGTCCAAAATTGAAAAAAATACGAGTGCCATGAAAGCAGAATAGATTTTAGGCAGCAGTAGTTATGTGCTTCATCAGCATTCAGGTCAAAGTGCTCACTACAGATTTATTGCCGGTGGGGAAATATGTATAACCAGTTCTTTATTTTTACATTAAACCTTTATTAAAATCTTTATTCTAAAATAATAAAATCTTTAATCTAAAGTAAAATCCTTATGTTTACATGAAATACCTTCAGGGTTTGTCAGGGTTCCTGCTGCTTCTCTGGTCTTGGCTGCACTAGTGAGGCCCAAATCCACTCTTAGAGAAACCAGTGTTCCTCACCTGAATCAAAGCGCTAGTCTTCACCAATGTGGATCCTCCCTGTGGTTAAGGGCCTGGAACTTCACGTGGAAAGTCTGCACTTGGTATTCTTCCCGTTGTTGTGCAGCCATGCATTCATCATTTCTATCCTTCTATTTATAGAGTCTTGGAGATTTACAGCACAGAAATAGACCCTTTGGTCCAACTGGTCTATGCCAACCAGCTTTCCCAAACTGAACTAGTCCCATTTGCCTGCGTTTGGCCCACATCTTTCTAAACCCTTCCTACCCATGTACCTGTCCAAATTCTTTTAAACACTGTACTTGTACACCGGCTGTACCACTTTCTCTGACAGTTTGTTCAATATATGTTGTATGGGAAATAATCCAGAGATTAATAACTTAGTGGTCCTTCTTGCTTGTTCCTTTCCTAGTTCACAAAAATCCAACAAGGCATTATCCCTCTTCCCTCATTGGTACCAATATGGACCACAGCTGCTGGCCTGTCACTCTCCCCACTCAGGATACTCTGTAACTGGTCAGTGACATTCTTGTCCCTTGCACCACAAAAGCAACATACCATCCTAGATTCACTTCTGCAACCGTAATATGCTTGTTCGTTATCTAATCGCAGATTCTTCCACTTTCTTCCAGTCTTCCTCCTGTCCTCTTGTGCAGGTGAGCCAGCCATAGATTCATTCGATGAATTGTCAGTCTCACCAGTATTCACAACATGACAGATTACTGAGTATGAAGTACTCAGGACTCCTGCATTACTTGCTTGATCCTCCTGCATTGCCACAACGTCACGCATTCCCTCTCTACCAGCACTTTAATAAGGCAGGGTGACCGCATACAGAAACATGCTATCCAAGCTCTTCACAGGAATACTGAAGTGACAACAGCTTCTGCTGAAGCTCTGAAACCCAGAGTTTGAGCTGTTCCAGCTGATGACACCTCCCACTCTTGTGGTTATCCAAAGTTGCCATATTGCACCTCCCCACAAGACTGAGGATCAATGTTTTCTCGAAGGCAATTAGAGCCTTGCAAAAATGTTAGCCTAGCCATTGATACCTCCATCCTGGAAAGAAAAGACTTAGAAAGTCATGTCTCCATTTATTAAACTAACTTATCTTGACAAAACTAAACCAAAGGTTTATAAAAGAAAAACTGGATCCACCCTCCTGCTGACAATATTTTGCATTTATGTTAACTTTACTTGTTGTTGCTCAGTCACTGCACGCTACAGCTATTCAAAACTTCTCCAAACAACTAATCACCAACCTGCTGCCTTGTGATACGGCTCCTCACTTTTCTTGTTGCTGCCCTCTCTGATTCACATTGACTCGCTACTTTTATCTGGGAGTATCCCAGCAAAACTCAATATGATAATTTAATGGAAAAGATTACTTTGAAATTGTTAACTTGCACTTTTGTGACAAAATGTCAAGTTTCTCTTTCAAACTCAACAACCCTGCGGCCGACAGCTACGAAAGGTCATAATTTATTTCGTGAACAATTTTCAACTCAACAGACTGGTAAAAACATTACTTTGGCTTCACTCCCAATCTTTCCTCACACTTTCTTCTTACATGGAAGGGAATGAATTGTGGGCACACCTCTTATGTAGTATGATATTTCAAAGGTGTTATGTGTGCACCAGGTATTAATTTCTAAATTCCAAGTTAGTACAAGAATTGGGATGGCAATTAAATGTGTAGCAAGATTCAATACTTAAATAATCACCACCTTTTGAAACTCAGTCTAATGCTAATAAACCATTGCATACAGTTTTACTGCAGAATTGGTGTAAAATTGTTGTTTTAAAAGAGAGTCAGGAAATCGGTTTTTATCAACTTGTAGATTTTTTTAATCAACCTGTCTAGACATGTTATGACACACACCTCTGCAGCAGGTGAGACAAAATGAATGCAGGCTTTCCGGCCATGACACAGTGACATTACCAGTGTGCCACAAGACCCTTATCAAGTTGTCTGTAGGTTCAAGTAACAAAAGCAGGACAAGGTTCAAACTGAGTTCACTTCTGGGATCTTACTGAATAAAATCAGCAACCATGCTGAAGACTTACTGAACTTAGACCTTCCAGTTATATCAAGCTGTGCAAGACAGACGCTCTAGACAAGAATCAGTCTACAGCACTTAGAGATAATTAATGAGACGCATGAGGAGTACATAATGTTCAGCACTGGTAAATGAACAGAAATTAAGCTACAAATAGAAAACAGGCCTATTCGTGAGTACAGTGGCTAGATAAACAGAACCTTCTGGTTTCTTAATTAACTCATCAACGAAAACATGTTCACACTGATATGTACAGGATGTGCCAGTACAAAACCAAACTGAATCAGTTTTTGTTGTTATCACTGAAACTTTAATGTATTTGAGACTATTCCAACTAGTCATCACTGAATGAAGAAATGGATACACTGTATGCTTTCAAAGACAAGGCAAATGCTTTTTGGACTTGGCAGACAGTTCCCTTCCACATGCTAATCAGATTACAGTAAGGGAGCACAGCATCTTCTGTAGTTTCTTCCATGTATCCTTTTTGAATGTTAAATGGTAGCGGTACAGATTATGCCCTATTTTCAACATTGAAAGGTTGACAAAGGGAGCCTCAATAATGTTTCTTCAGAACAGGCCTACCTAAATATTTTCAACGCCTCTGCGCACAGGATCTAGAAACAGAAGTCAGAATTAAAGTATTTCTAATTTTTTACAGCTGGCTTGAAAGTTGTCTTCTTCCAAAATCTGCCTTTGAAAGTTCTGATTCTGTTCAGTTCAACTCATTGGTGAAGAGTGGAGGCCTTGCCTTTTAACACATAACTGACCTGAGACCAGAAATTTGGCTGTGTATCTCTGGACATTTGGCAGGAAAGTGGTTTCAATCAGAAAATCTAGGTGAAAGACTCAAATAGCTCAATTTGTTCTGGTGAAGGCAAAGAGGGGGAGAAAAAATCTATCCAAATTGAAAACTAAAATAACAAAGACAGTGGATTTTGTTAGCTGGTAAGCATTAGGCTAGAGTTTTCATGATGAGAGACAGATCTCAAAAATTAGTTCATTTTTCCCACCACAGATACTGCCACATCTGCTGAGTATTTTCAGCATTTTGTGTTTGTATTTCTATTTCCAGCAGGTGCAGTATTTTGCCTCTCAAGTATTCTTTTGTGTTAGCATAACCATTATCGATGTACACATTTGCTGAAAAGAAAGTACTGTGGGAAATCTTCTTCAATTAAACAAAAATGTTGAGTTATAGGTGGGATTTCACACCTATAATATTCATGGTCTTGTCTTAACACTGACGATAATAATTTAGTAAAAGCACTGTGCATTTGATCTATCCATTGTGTGTTCAGTGCTATTGAATGTTGACTTGGCTAGCATTTAAGAGAAAACGTACCTGCTTCTGACAACTGGAGGTGTCTACTGTGCTCAAGTAGACCGAAGAACAGGCACATCTGGTCTCCAGGCCAAAGATAAAAATGTTAGGAAAGTGCTTGCCAATGGAAAAGTTTGAGCATTCAGATGAAATCAGTAAAAATTGGTAAGATTAAGACTGGCTGATAAGTGCCAAAAGCAATCCAGTAAGCAAATAGCACATCAATGCCTGCCAACATAAGTTAATTTTGCATTTTTTCCCCCAAAATCCTCCCCAATTAATTATCAAATTTGTTAACAAATTATCTATTTGTTTTCATTTATAGACTCTACTTTGAAGTAAAACTTCCTGATCTCTGCTACCAGAATACACCTTAGATCTCAGAACAAGTCCTATGCACTTATGTAAACTGAACTTTATTTGTTACACCCAGCCACGATTATACCTCCAAGAGAAACATAAACAGTATAAGAACAATTTACCTAAATTAGAAATTTTTTAAAAAATGAAACAAACAGAATTGCCATGTCTCAGTTGCCAGGTGGAGTGAAAACAAAATATGAACAAATCCCTTCAGAAAGAAACATTTTGAAATCATTTTAAAAGGCATGAGCATGACTAAATGATCACTCATTCTCAATAATGTTCTTCCAAGAAAAAGGGTAAAGGGCCCCAATGTTTGAGGTAAGATGATGCATTTAGTTTACACTGGATCCACAGTGGAGATACAAAGATTATGTACCATCAGGATCCTGTATCTGTCTTCCACGTGCCAACATTGTGGTAGCATTTTGTTTATATAAAAACATTGAAATGTTCTCTGTGTAATAAATTTTACACAAATTGGATTATGGTATTTCTGCTCAATTTCACATTTTCATGTATTGCTTTACAAGGTGTAGGCAATATTTGTTACAAGGCACCCATAAGAAATGACTTGGGATGATTACCAACAGCAACAGGGTGAAGGTAAACTTCATGGTGAAGTCAGGTGTGTTGCAATTGATCCTGTCATTACAAATTCACAAGATTTGTAATCAGTAAGGTTATGGAAATACAAAACACCACTACCTCGGAATTATTCTAAATCATTAAATGAATAGCATAACTTCAGCTACTGTTAATGTGATACTGTGGCTTTCAAAATGATTACATCATCTGTAGGCCGGTCATCACGATTAGTCTCCACTAGTGCAATACGTTTAGTTACTGACAACCCATGGTACACACGACCAAAGATTGTATGCTTTCCATCCAGCAGTGGTGTGGGTCCCAAAGTTATGAAGAACTGGCTGCCATTTGTATCTGGGCCTGCATTTGCCATGGCAAGAATCCCTGCACCTGTGAAATGAAACGGAAGATACAATTAAAATAGTTGTAATCAAATTTGTTGTTACACAAATAGTTGATTCCTAAGTCTATGGTTTTGTATTATAAATAATTATTAAATAGAGATATTTGGTTCCACAACTGGAGCAGGCCGTAAGGATCAAATGGTCTAATCCTGCACCTAATTCATATCGTTGTATGTTGAAAATTTACAGTAAGTGTACATGTAAGAGCTATTTCATACAAAAAGTATTGTCAGTTAAACTTAAAACTATGTAGGCTAAGTCTGAAGAAATCAAATAATGACCATCTGAATTGTCAAACTCTAGCCATACTAGCACTGGGTGAAGTAAGTTGCAGCTTTGTCCGGTTATATAGTCATTTCTAATGCAGCCAATTAAAGAATACTTGGCATTTTCAAAACATACAAGCAAACCCGGCTGAATTTTCCTGGCTTTGTCACTCTGTGGTCAGTTAGCTCAGTTGGCTCGATGGTTGGTTTGCAATGCAGCAGCATAGGTTCAATTCCTGTAATCTCAAGCATTCTCCTTCTCAACCTCTCCCCTTGCCTGAGGCGTGGTGATCCCCAAAGTAAACCACCATGAGTCGTCTCTCTACTAAGACAGCCGCTCTATGCTATGGTAAGATTATAGCAACTTTACCCTACATTTTAATAAGATTAAAATTGTGTTTATACTATATGCGAACTTTTCTCAAAACAAAATATTGTGTAAGTTCAAATAACATTGTTCAATGATCAACTATTAAAAATAGATTAGTTCCTTTTGGTTAGTTGTTACTTATGCTATTTAGCATAATAATACTTAAATAGACTAACTGCTATTATACATTGTTGAACATCGTGATGTTATTACACCGATTCTAAACTAACAAACTTGACATTATGCTTTCAGTATATAAGTCATTGTTGAAGTTTGATGGAAACAAACTAACAAACAGCAGAAATCATTGTAAGTAAGGCTCACACAACCTTTTTCTATCTAAGTACTTTTTTTAAGCTTTTACCCAAAATATGATTATGTTCCAAAAAATATTTCGGAACAACAGCAGTATAAAAAACATGCACACAAACACCACTGTGCCCTTTAAGGTGGCATTAACAGAAAGGCCACTTAAAACATCAAGTGACACCAATTTCCTTTAACTCCAAACCAGTGATGTAACATTGCACAAAATATACAGTAATGTATTACCTTTACACAGAATATTTATTAAATAATCAGAAAAAATATTGTTTCCCTTAATGTAGGATTTTCTAAATCAAACCATAATATTTACTGCAAATTGAAAATATCAGTGACTTTACCTGTGAATTTTAAATCTTTGTGCAATTCATCTTCAAAATGCTTTCCATAAATAGATGAGCCCCCTCTACCTGTATAAGTAAGCAGTGGCAATTAGTTGAAACATTCTAGGACTGTCAGATGGATTTCAATTTCTAGAATATTCACCACAAAACAAAAGTCACAATCTTTTGAACACTATGCAAAAATAAGTATCAATTTAAAACAGGCTTGAATTTTGGGTAATTGGAATACGCGCAAAACTAATAGGAAAGAGAGCAGAATGGGGGTAATTGTACGTCTCTTTCACAGAAATGACCAAACACAATGGGCCAAATGGCTTCTTACTGCGCTTTATCACTTTTATGATGGTATAGTTTGAAATCTTATGCAATAAGCTGCCAGAATCAAAATGGAGCATGGTTGCTTTTTGGGATGATTTGTTGGTAGCCTTAACTGGAGAACTATAGTTCTCAGATTAAGGTATAAATACAATTTGGATCAGAGAGTCATAAAATTCTTACAGTGCAAAAGGAGGCTATTTAGACTACCAATTCTGCACTGATCCTCCAAACACTATTCCACCTAGATCCAGCACCCCTATCCTATCCCATTAACCCCACATTTACCCTGGCTAATCCACCCAGCCTGCAGATCCTGGACACTACAAGGCAATTTACCATGGCCAATTCACATAACCTGCACATCTTTGGACTGTGGGAGGAAACCAGAGCATCTGGAGGAAACACATGCAGACACAGGGAAAATACGCAAACTCCACACAGTCAGCCAAGACTGGAATCAAACCTGGGTCCCCTGCACTGTGAGACAGCAGTGCTAGCCACCGAGCCACCCATGGTGACTACTGGAGTAACTTCAACATCAGTACATTCAGGATTATCGATTAAAGGCTGTCTCATTCAGAATCACATCTAATGTTAGATACCTTTTTGCAAGTTTAGGAGCAGAGGTCAGGCTCATTGTGTGGATTAATGTATCGAGTACAGAGAATCTCCAAAAAAGTAAAATGTTTGCATGACCTTCTGTTTTTCCCCATTCTTACCTGTCCCAGTTGGATCTCCTCCCTGAATCACAAAATCACTGATGACTCGATGGAACTTTGTACCATTATAATAACCCCTTCGAGTCAGCTCAGCGAAGTTCTTGCAGGTTTTCGGTGCATGCTTCCAATACAATTCCAGCAATATGTTTCCCATACTGTTTTAAAATTAATAATTTATTTTAATAAACAACCACAAGAACATCATATTAATGTGATTTCAACTAAATTCAACTACAGCCTTTGGTCTTTTATGATTGGAAGTAACCAAATAAACTACTTTGTGTAAAAATCGTTTTGTGAAAATAAATCTACATTTTAAAAAACTTTTAAACATAAACGTGTTCGCTATGCAAAATTTTTATTTCACTCTTTGATTTAAAATATACGATATGCAAAAAGAGACCTATTGTTTGTTTTCATACCACTACCAGCACTGTAATTAATGTTAATTTCAATTTGAATTTAGCGAAGAACAGGAAGTTCTCTAACTGATACCTCTGACCCGGAGGAGATACATGACTGAAAATTTGAAATGAAGACGCGTGTTAAGCAAGTGTTTCCTTTCAAGCTCTAAAAAAAGACTTTCATACTTTGTTGTCGACTGAATAACTACAAAGAACGAGTGAGGAAAAAAAGCCTCTCTCACCACGTTTCAGCTTTGCGTTCAACGATTTTTTAAAAAATATCTATTTAAGGAATTAAGGTGATTATATACTCCTGGATACTGATGCTGTTTATGAATACTCAAAAAAATTCTGGAAATTCTCCTCAAACATGGAAAGATTGCAAAGCTGTGCCTTACAACGGTGAAACCATTGTACAGTCACCCAAAACCCTGTATATTGGTAAAGTGATGTGGAGCTGCTGCAGCTTAAAGGAAGAAGCCATGTTCCTTCCTTGCTCATTCATAGTGGTCTCAGCGCAGCAGCTCCCAAGCAGTCAATTGTCCCCGTCCCCGCGCTTACGTGGTCTCCAGTGTAACAATCTTGGGTTGCCAGGTGTCCGGAGGAATCCCCGACATTCTCAGTGTTCTATCGCTGGCACTCAGAGGGAATCCCCCTGCACTAAGACTCCGACTCACTCACTCTCTACACAAACAGCGCCTTCCTCACAACCGCCCTCTGTGTCACTGCAAATCCTCCTCGGCTGGCAGTTCAATTCCCCACAGCAGAGGTCCATCCAACATCTGCAGCTTCAAGAACAAAGCTGCACCCTTGTTTTCAGTATTTTCAATGGGTGAAACCATGTGCAGTTTTGTTACTCGACGTCGTAAAATATCTAGACACTGTACAACAACGTCAAATTCAAGTTGCTCAGGTTGTAGTTATTTTTGATCATTCATGCTATTGGACTCCTGGGTTCTTCGAGTCCCGTCTGTTCCAGAGATCTAATGTATCATCCCTGAACAGATGGATGAAAAATACCTTCCAATGTGTTTTGACGCACGTCCGGAGCAGTGGGATTTGAACCGGACTTTCTGACCCACTTAAACAGATACTGCACCGCAAGGGCCCGATGTCAAGTTGTATAGAAAATTAGAGGGATTATAACTAAAAGGAAATGTTGAACAGAGTGAGTCTTCCTGCAAGGGGAAGCAGTGGCACCGTGTATCCCTGGACCAGTAATCCAACCAGAACCCAAGGATATGGGTTTGAATCCTACCAGGGCTGTTGGTTAAATTTGAATTCACTAAAATCTGGTGGTGACCATATAATTACTATAGATTGCATTAAAAACTGTATGGATTGTGCACTAATGTCATTTAAGAAATAAAATTTGCCAACTTTACCCAGTTTGACTTACATTACCCTAATTCATAGCAGTGTGTTTGACTTTTAATTGCTCTCTGAACCATGCAGTCAAACCACTATAAAGTCTAAACATACGAGTTAAACTGAATGGACTGCCTGATGTCAGCTTAAGCACTGGTAATGACAATAAAAAATGCAGTTTTGTCAGCTGTACAATGTCCTCCTTACCAACATCTGGAAATTTGTGCCAAAAGTGGGCGAGCTGTCACACAGGCTAGTCAAGCAATAGCCTGAAAAAGTCATACAAATAGAATCATACAATACCTGCATCATTATCTCTGGCTATAGAACATAAAACATAGAATAGTACAGCACAGTACAGGCCCTTCAGCCCACGATGTTGTGCCGAACTTTTACCCTAACCCTAAGGTCTATCTAACCTCCACCTCTACCTTATACTATCATCCATATGCCTATCTAATAGCCGCTTAAATGCCCCTAATGAGGCCCACTCCACTACCCTCACCGGCAATGCATTCCACACCTCTACCACTCTCTGAGTAAAAAAACCTGTCTCTCACGTCTCCCCTATATCTACCTCCACTCACTTTAAAACTATGCCCCCTTGTAATAGATAGCTCCACCCCAGGAAAAAGTCTCTGGCTGTCTACTCTATCTATACCTCTGATCATTTCATACACCTCAATCAAGTCTCTCATCCTTCGTCGTTCTAAAGAGAAAAGCCCTAGAACTCTCAACCTTTCCTCGTAGGACCTTCCCTCCATTCCAGGCAACATCCTGGTAAATCTCCTCTGCACCTTTTCCAATGCTTCCACATCTTTCCTGTAATGAGGCGACCAGAACTGGACACAATACTCCAGATGTGGCTGAACCAGGCTTTTGTATAGCTGGAGCATCACTTCACGGCTCTTGAACTCAATCCCTCTATTAATGAAAGCTAACAAACCATACATCTTCTTAACAACTCTATCCACCTGGGTGGCAGCTTTCAGAGAACTGTGGACATGAACCCTAAGATCCCTCTCCTCCTCCACATTGCCAAGATTCTTTCCGTTAGCCCTGTATTCTGCTTTCAAGTTTGTCCTTCCAAAATGAATCACCTCACACTTTTCAGGGTTAAACTTCATCTGCCGCTTCTTAGCCCAGCTCTGCATCCTATCAATGTCCCTTTGTAACCTAGAACAGCCCTCCGCACTATTCACAACTGGACACACCTTCATATCGTCCGCAAACTTACTAATCCACCCTGCCACTCCTTCATCCAAATCATTTACAAAAATCACTAATAGAAGAGGACCCAGAACAGATCCTTGTGGTACACCACTCATAACTGAGCACCACACTGAATATTTTCCATCCACTACCACCCTTTGTCTTCTGAGGGTCAGCCAATTCTGAATCCAATCTGCCACATTTCCCCCTATTCCATTCCTCCTTACTTTATGCATGAGCCTACCATGGGGAATCTTATCAAACGCCTTACTTAAATCCATGTATACCACATCCACGTGTTTGGTCACCTCTTCAAAGAATTTAACAAAGGCTTGTGAGGCATGATCTACCCCTCACAAATCCATGCTGACTATCACAAATCAAACTGTGCCTATCCAAGTGATCATAAATCCTATCTCTCGGAGCCCTTTCCAATAATTTGCAATAATCTGGCTATGTCCTGTCCCCACCAGCAGGGCAGACCTACCAAAGCCGATCCACAGCAGTATACAACTAGCAGGAAACTGCCTTGGTGGTCTTCAACATTGATGAATGAATTTTCAAAATATTATGGTAAACATGAGCAAGGAAACCTCCTATCAAGACCTGCACACACCCCTCCCCTGATATCCCCCAAAACAATGGATAAGTAATCCTCAATGCTGAACAACAATTGGGAGAAGCGGTGAGTGTGGCAGATGAACAGGATGTGGGGCAGACTTTATTTCCATTACCAAGAGTGGCTCAGCAATAGAACTACTGACTGAGCTGAGCAAATGCTAAAGTACATAGGTGCTAGACTGGATCTGCAGCAAATGATGAGGGAACCAACAAGAGTTAAAAATATACTTGACCTATTCTTACCAACATAACCTTTCACGTGTGTGTCCATTAATGTTGGTATTAATGGAAATGACCATGTAGTCCTTGTGATGAAGTCCCATGTTCACGCTAAGGATATCTTCGTCTTGTGTGGCATTACGATCATGCTAAATGGGACAGGTGTCGAACAGGTCTCGCAGCTTAAAACTAGGTATCTATGAGGTGCTGTGGGCCATCAGTAGTTGCAGTATTCAAGCAAAATGTGTAATTTCACAGCCTAGCGTATCTCCCACCATTGCAGGAGATAAACCCTGGTTCAAAGAAGACTGCGGAAGGGCATGTCAGAAGCAACACCAGGCTTATGTAAAAATTAGGTGTCAGTCTGGTGAAGGTCCAATATAGGACTATTTGCACACCAAACAGCAGAAAAGGTATGTAATAGTCAGGTTAAGTGATCCTACAAGCAACTGATCAGATCTAAGCTCTGCAGGCCTGTCACATCCACTCATGAATAGTGTTGGACAATTAAACAGCTGAAAAATGGCTCCACAACTATCCCATGCTCAATGCTGGGAGAACTCAGTGCATCAATCCAAAAGGAAAGGCTGAGGTATTTGCATCTATTTCAGCCAGAAGTGCTGAGTGGATGATGCATCTCAACTTCTTCCTAAGCTCCCCAAATGCCAGTCTTCAGACAGTTTGATTCACTCCCCATGATGTCAAGAAACAGCTAAAGACACTTGATACTGCAATGGTTATGGGTTCTGACAACATTCTGACAATAGTACTGAAACATGTGCTCCAGAACTAGCCATTTCCCATCAAAACTGTTGCAGTACAGCTACAACATTAGCATTTATCCAACATTGTGGAAAACAACTGCAGCTAATCCAACATTTACTCGTTACACAGACCTTTCAGCCCAGGCAGCATCAATATCCTCTGCACCCATTTTAGTGCAATCACATCTTTCAATATTATATGACAACCAGAACTGCACTCAGTACTCCAGTTGCAGTTTAATCACCTTCTATGCCTGGGCTAATAAAGTATCCCATATGCTTTCTTAATCACCTTCTCCACTTGCCACTGCTATGCTCATGGATATGTGGATATGCACAGCAAGGTCCCTTTGATATTCAGTACTTTCCTGAGCCCTGCTATTTAGAGTGTGATCCCTTGCCTTGTTAGCAGTCCAGAATGCATTACCTCACATCTCTCCAGGTTAAATTCCATTTGCTATTTCTCTGCACATCTAACTAGGTGACATCCTCCTGCATTTTACAGCTATCTTCCTCACTATTAACTACTCTATCAATTGTCATGTCATTTGCAAACCTCTAGATGAGCTCGGCCGAGCGGAGGAGGGTGGTGGAGGGAGGGGATGATACAGGTCTTTGGTCCAGGAAGAAGCGGAGCTCGTCCTCACCCTCAACAACTTCTATTTTAACTCCTCCCAATTTCTTCAGGTCAGAGGGGTGGCCATGGTTACCTGTATGGGCCCCAGCTATGCCTGTCTCTTCAGGGGGTACGAGGAACATTCCTTGTTCCAGTCCTGTTCCAGCCCCCACCCATAATTCTTTCTCTAATATATCAATGATATCATTGGTGCTACTTCCCTCTCTCATCCGGAATTGGAAAAGTTCATCAATTTCGCTTCCAATTTCTACCCTGCCCCCACTTTCACCTGGTCTATCTCTGACTCCTCCCTTCCTTTCCTCGACATCTCTGTTTCCATTTCTGGGGCTAGACTGGCCGCTAATATCCACTGTAAACCCAGTGACTCCCACAGCTACCTGGACTATACATCCTCACACCCTGCTTCCTGTAAAGATTCCATCCCATTCTCTCAGTTCCTCCGTCACCATCCCTTTTGTTCAGAAGAGGCCAACTTCAACAAGGGAGCCTCCAAAATGTCCACCTTCTTTCTCAACTGAGGATTCCCCAGCACAGTTGTCAACAAGGCCCTTAACCGGGTCCCCCATCTCCCACAGACTCATCTCCTGCACTTCCGCCCTCATCTCCTCTCTTCCGTTCCGCTACATCGATAGGGTTCCCCTTGTCCTTACCTACCATCCCACCAGCATCCACATCCAGAAGATCATCAGACACCATTTCAACTACCTCCAGTGAGATACCATCACCAGACACATATTCCCCTCCCCTCCCTTGTCCGTCTTCTGTAGGCACCGTTCCCTCCAGGACACTCTGGTCCACACTTCCTTTAACACCAACAACCCCCACAGCACCTTCCCCTGCAACCAGCGAAGGCGCAACACCTGCCCATTTACCTCCGCCCTTCCCACTCTTGAAGGGTCCAAACATACCTTTTGGGTGAAGCAACACTGCACCTGCACTTCCCAGAATCTAGTCTACTGCATTTGCTGCTCATAATGTGGTCTCCTACATTGTGGAAATGAAGTGTAGACTGGGTGACTGCTTTGCAGAACATCTACAGTCTGCTTGCAAGAAAGACCCTGAGTTTCCAGTTGCCTACCACTTTAACACACCACCCTATTCCCTTGCCAACATCTCTGTCTCTGTCATGCTGCAGTGTTCCAGCAAAGCTCAACGCAAGCTGGAAGAACAACACCTCATTTTCCGCTTGGGGACCCAGCAGCCCTCCAGACTCAATATTAAGGGCAGAATCAAATGCAGGTCCGTGGTGCTGTGAGGCAGCAGAGCTAACCACTGAGCCACCATGCTGTCCCCATAGTTTAAAACTAAAGTGTAACCTATATAAGACAGATGGGGATTTTTTTTCTCTGAAGGTTGCAAATCTTTGGAACTCCCTTCTTCAAAAGGCAGGAGTTGCAGAATATTTAATTTTTTTTAAGGCATCGGCAGATAGATTGTTGATTATCAAGAGGATGAAAGATTATCGGGGATATGCCAGAACGTAGCATTGAGGTTAAAATCTGATCAGCCATGATCTTATTGAATGGCAGAACAGGCCAGAAGGATACAGTGGCCTACTCTTGCTCCTTGTTCACATGGTAAACAGTGTGGAGGAAAGTCTTAGAGAGTAGAGCATTATAGGGAGGCTAGTCAGGTGGACTGAACAGTGGAAATGGAATTTAACACTGAAGAGAGTGAGGTGATGCATTTTAAGAGGACTAACAAGGCAAGGAAGTAGATGTTGTATGGTTGGACCCTAGGAAATACAGATGATTACAGAGACCTTGGTGTGTGTGTTAATAGATTCTTGAAGGCAGCAGGAAAGGTAGGTAAGGTTTATTAGTCATGGCATGGACACAAGATCAAAAAGGTATGATGGAGTTAAATGTAACATTAGTTAGGCCGCAGCTGGAGTATTGTTTGCAGTTTTGATCGTCACATGATAGGAAGGATACAGTTGCACTAGAGAGGGTGCAGTAAAGATCTACCAGGATGTTGCCTAGGCTGGAGTGATTCAGTTATGATGAGAAAGACATGACGAGACTAGACAGGCTGGGGTTATTTTTCTAAGAATAGAGAAGGCTGAGAGGAGATCTGATTAAGATGTACAGTCAGGAAGACAGGAGAAACATTTTCTCTCAGTAGTGGGTCAATAACCGGGGGTACAGTTTTAAGTCAATGAGCAAGAGTTTTGACGGAGATATGTGGAAAGAGTTTTTTCTACCCAGAGAGTGGTATGTGGAACATGCTGCCTGAAAGGCTTTTTTTAAAAAATTGTTTGTTAATGGGATGAGGACATCACTGGCCAGGCAGCATGTATTGCTCATCCCTAATTGCTCAGAGGGCAGTTTAGAGTCAACCACATTGCTGCGAGTCTGGAGTCACATATAGGCCAGAGCAGGTAAGGATGGCAGTTTCCTTCACCAAATGGCATTAGTGAAACGAATGGGTTTTTTTTCCCGACAATGGATTCAAGGTCATCACTAGGTTCTTAATTCCAGATATTTTATTGAATTCAAACTCCACCTTCTGCCATAGTGGGATTCAAACCTGAGTCCCCAGAATGTTATCTGGGCCTCTGGATTAATAGTCCAGCAATAATATCACTAGGCCATCACCTCCCCCCATGGTAGATATCTGGAAAGCATTGCCTAAAAGAGTAGTAGGTATCCTGAATTCATTGGCTGAAAGGGTTGTAGCTACAGTGGCCCTCAAGATATTTAAGAAATATTTAGACAAGCACTTGAAACATCATAGCATACAAATCTACAAGATGTGCTAGAAATTGGGATTAGAATCCATGAATGTTAGGTGACTAGTACAGTCAGAATGGGCTTAAAGACCTCTAACTGTACAGTAAAGACACATAGAGCAACCTCTGAGATAACAAGGTGTAGAGCTGGATGAACACAGCAGGCCAAGCAACATCAGAGGAGCAGGAAGGCTGACGTTTCAGGCCTAGACCTCTAGGTCTGCCCTCACCCTGCGTTTGGCCAAAATCAGCTCATCCTACACCCTTACTGTCAACTCTGACAGCACCAATCCACCACCAACAATTCCTCTTTTTTATCCAATATCAATGTTGCCTTTCATGGATCACAAGCCCCTCACACAGACCTGCACCGGGCAGAAAACTACCATTCAACAGACCAGGAAATGAGGAGGTGGATATAGCAGTGTTACTTTATTTAGAACTTTAGTTAGGCCACACTTGGAATATTGTGTACAGTTCTG
>JAHRHZ010000271.1:12904460-13023124 GCA_024137785.1 Ginglymostoma cirratum | reverse complement strand
TGCTTGGCCTGCTGTGTTCATCCAGCTCTGCACCTTGTTATCTCACATTCTCCAGCATCTGTAGTTCCTACGACCAGTAGAGTAACCTCTCCCTTGGTGGACAAGTGGCCCGCCTACGTCAATGATTGGCGTGATCTCCAACCAATGGTGACGTGATGCTTTGCCCCGTCAACCAATGAAAATTTAGAATATGTTTTGAGCCTCCAGTTGCGGGTTTCGGACTCAAAAAGTGGGAAGAAGCCGGAAATCAGGCGGCGATTTTAACGGGCGGTGTGTCAAAACTGAGTATCGCGTTTTGAAGAAAAGGACTTGGCTCGCAACGTCCGTTGGGCGTCAGGCGTCCCGACGAATCGGAAGCGGCCCCCGGGGTCACGTGGGATCGGTTTGAATGTGGCCCCGCCCCCAGAATCCGCTGGCGGTAGAAAACAAATAAACAACCGACTGATGAAGTGATAGATACTGTACTGGGAAGATGTGAGTTTTTACCGATCTGTTTAACCCTTTGGGAAACTTTAGCGCGGCACGAAACAGTTGCCGGAATTACTTAAAGTTCTGGCGATGTGGGGAGGTCACTGGACTCGAACTGTTATGATTGTTGATCCTCTCTCTGTCGGCGGATGCTGCCTGACCAGCTGAGCTTCTCCAGCGTCTCTCTTGTGGGTGGGTGGGTTTCCTTTTGTTTTAGCGTGTGTTGTTTGTTTTCGGATCCCCAGTTCTTTGTTTTGTTTCGGCGGTTAGAAGGGAGGCGAGGTTGACCTCCCCATTTGTTTGGGGGTGGAGGGTCAGGTTTCCTTTTCAGCCCTTTTCCTGACGGCCGCTTGTCTCATTTGGAGGATGGTCCAGCAACCCAGAGGATCTGCAACCCCCCGCCCCCCGCGACACACACACACACACCTCTTGTCCTCGGGTTGAAGGATAATTTAATTCTGATGGACTCTGAAATGGATGACCTGGCAGTCCCCGCTGGATTGTTGGAGAGATAAGAATTGCATCACGAAAAGCATCAAGAATTGGGCGAGTGCAACGATTATCTGAATGCAGTATCTCCCCTTCCCACCCTTTTCCTGGGCATGTGTGGAGGGTGATGCCAGCAGACGGGGGTGCAGGGACATCAGCAATGATGCATGCTCCTCCTCACCAAGGGTCCCCCTGCTGATGCTCCTCTGCTGCCCTCACCCTGTTGCCGATGCTTCTCTTCAGCCAAAGTGCTGTCCCTTGTGCAGCAGTTGATACTGCGTGCCCAAACACAGTGGAGATGGTGAGGTCGGCAGTGTGCACTGGGCACAGCTTCCTCTCTCTGGCAAGGACTGCATGGTGGCTGATGAGGGCTGGTTGCCAAGGTCTTGAAAGCTAGTGATAACAGCTTGATTGACAAGGCAATAGACCTCACCTTGGGCCTGATCTTACCTCATCTGTATACTTTTCTGGGCAGAAAGGTTGGACACTTCCTCAATATGAGATCACTCATGGCAACACCATCTTGGACTGACACTGTTGTTCCCATTGATTCAAAATCTTCATGTGTGTATGTTCGTTACTTACAACATTTGCCTTCCTAACCAAGTCGATGCCTTGGAGGTTTGACTGCTTCTTCCTATGCTTTGACTGCTGTTGTGTGTTCCCAGTTTGAGTCTATTACAATCTTTCTGAGAAAGCATCTCCCTTTTGGTTTGTCACAAGACCAGGGATTTCCAGGAATTGATGCAGGCATTTGACCCCTTCAGGGATTTTTGAGTATACCATAAATCGTTTATGTTGCCTCCTGGGAATTGCCTGCTAGCACTGAGTTCAGTATAGAGCAATTAATTTTCGAGTCTGGTATCCTGCATACCAATGGGGTTAACAACTTGTGAAAAGTGGGGGAGGTTGCTGCCAGGCTTGTACTTGTGGGGGTTTTGCTGAAAAATCTGAGATTGGGACACTGTAGAATAATGAGGAGAGACAATAACTGCTGAGTTTAACAGTCCTCTGATGGCGGAAATCATTGTGGTCCTCGAGTTAACACATGCAAACACAGACTGGTGCATGTGAAAATACATGATTTTAGTGACGTATGAATTCTAGGATGAAATGGGTAAAAAAAAAACGAAATATGGGACAGTCCTGGAAAATCCTGAGTGGTCATCCTGCGTACAATTGACACCTCCTACCCAGTGGAGCTGGTTTTGAATAATTAGCACCTTGCTGCTGAGTATGTTAGGTTTAGAGGATGCTTGACCTTTATTTGTATCTGGATTTGGAAGATCATTTGAAGGCATTATTGTTTGTGTTTTGCAGTGCCAACTGTAAGTTATCCAAATCTCCAAAGCATGTAGGAGCTTGGGGATTACTGCTGTCCAGCACATCATGACCACAGTCAAAGGTCTAATATCTTGGTTCTTAAAAACTGTTTCCCTCAGTTGGTCAAAGTTTGAGCTCGCATATTGCAAGTAATTATGAATTTTGTTATCTATGTCTGCCATACTCAAGAGGAAGATCCCAATAAATGGAAAATGGTCCATGTTTTACCAGGATCTTGCCACTGATCTTGTTTAGTATTGGGATAGTGAGCCATTTGTAAATCTACCTGAATGTACTAGATCCCACGTGTCTCCTAGATGTCTAGCAACAGAAACACCCTGGATTTGTATCTCCGCTCATCCTTTTCCAGAGCAGCATCAATATTGTAGGCTTGAAATAGAGGCATCCTTTTCCCCATCACCCCGAAAAAGAAACAAAACCTGTAAGATGGTGCAGATGATCAATCAGAACCTGTGGATGAGGAGGGGTGAATTTTAACTTAAGGTCATTGTTAATTATTTAGCTCAATGTTTTACCCATTCTGCAGTGTCTCAGTATCTTCAAAATTTCCTGTTTACCTTAGATTTTTGGCATCCACAATATTTCCTGTGATCTGAAATGGGAATTCTAGGACATTTATGTTAATAACTTTTCTACTGCAGCTGTTTCTGGTATTTCTTGTTATATTTTTGACCTCTGCAGTATTTCCCTTTCATTGCGGTTTACAATGGACTGTCTGCAAATTTTCTAGAATATGAAGGCTGAGTGCTGTCATGGCACCATACAATTATCCAGGAGATATAACGAAGCTCCTCTGAACTCTTGGCATTTAGTATTGTTGAAGCTTGTGAATGGTGACTGTAAACTTGAAAGTAGTAATTACTGTCCTACACTGCATCTGCCCCAAAAGATTCTTTTTGAATTATGCTGCTAAGAGAAGCTCCATCTTGGACTGTCACTGAAACTGTTGGCATACACTATGTGTATTTTGATGTGAAAAAAGAATGTCTGAGTGTACTGTGTTTTCTTTGACCTGAGTTATCTTATGCATTGAAAATGTCTGTGATTCTGAATCCATTGGCTCCCTAAACCTGTATTAAACATATTATGAAACTTTCCATCCTTTCATGCATCAGTCAAACATGTGTTCTTGAAGTGGTAATGAAAACTTAAGGTTTTAAAACTATCCATCCACTCAATTTTGTTAATCTGTCATGATAGGTTTTCCTGCTAGATGCACTGGAATTAAGGTGATTCAAATCCAGATAGCCCAAATCTCTAGTTATGGTAATGTTGTCATCTGTTCCAGCTAGCTGAATAGGAAAACCAACAGAAGAATGTCCATGAAAAGAAGTTATGGAGTGGTAACTGGATTAACTGTCTTTGGTGCAGATAATGACAAGTGCACACATCAATTGGAGTGGAGTTAGGCCATGCTAGAGAGCAAAATGCAAGTGTGACTAAACCTGTGTCAAACAGAAAGAAATTGAATTGATACAGTAAGTGGAAAACTGATATGAAGGAGTGAGAGTGTCCACCATAAAGTTTTTCAGTCATTTTGAGACATTAGATCTGCTTCTTGGAAAAATTTGACAAGCAACCATGCTGAATTTCTGAAAAGGATGAAAATAGCTACCTGACCTGATGCCAAAGCAGCTCAGCTGCTGTGGTTCAAAACGGCTTGAGCAGAGAACCCCTCCTGTCTAATCCTATAGGAAAGTGGAGTCACCCTGGAAAAGGCTAGCCACAAGGAGTTCATTGCAGGGCTTGGTTGCTGTACCAAATCAAGGCAAGACGTTGTTTTCTGTGTGGTGAGGGTGTACCAGTTATGATAGATTGACTGCAAAATGATCTCATCCACATCCTGAATGCATCAAGAGACTCTTTTTAATGCAGATGAAACTGAACTATTTTATTGTCTTTTACCAAATCACACTCTAGATGTTTCCTCTTCAAACATTAATGGTAGAAAGTGAAGCCAAGAAACCTATCCTGCTGTGATCTGTGCTAACATGGATGGCACTAAAAAGATGCTGCTGCTTTGATGCGAAAGTCTGAGACATCACATTGCTTTGTGAATATCAACTTATTACTTCACAGTATGAGTCTAACCAAACTGCCTGGATGATCTCCAGTATTTTTGAGGCATTGATCAGGAAGTAGAGAAAAATGTACAAATGGACAAACAGGAAAATTACCTTTACAGACAACTGCCTCATGCACTGTGACATCACTGGCCTCAAGTCAAGCTGATGCTTTTGCCTTTCAACATCAGACAATAGATCGGGGATGATTAGATTCCTAAAAATCAACTATTGATGGCAGCTGATCTTGCATCTTTATTGCTTGCTTCTGGAGTATTTGCACTCCTGTTAGAAGCTACTTGCATGGAAGATGGTAACAAAAGACAACATTGCCAACTGCTCCAACTGTGCTGAGTTCAAACAGTCTACAACTGTTCAAGATGCCAAGGAATGCAGGGGCAAGGGTGAGGCCAACCAATTTGTTGATGAAGCCCTTTTCTTTCCTTCACCTGTAGAAGGATGGCACGAAAATTCTAGCAGACACACCAAATGGATGATACTGTATGTTGCACAAAGGATCTGGCAGACAAGGTGGTGGTAGATGTCATGCGTTCTTCAACTGAGGAGCCAGATGACCCTGAAGGCCTGATGAATGCTCACCCATCGGTCTGCCTACCTGAAGTTGCAACGGCTGCAGAAATGCACCAAGATTTCATATTGCAGCACAAAAACACAGAAGACATGTTTGACTTCATTGACAATATGGTGGATTGTATCATGCCTGGCTGAAGACAGCACTTTACTTGGTTAAAGTTGCTGGATTTTTCCAGAGGTAACTCTCAATGTCTTTTACTGTACAAAGTCAGACCATTGCAAGGTATGACCAGATTGAAGAATAAAGACATTTTTCACCTATGTACTGTGTTGCTGTTTTCCTTTTGTTTTGACAGAGCACATTTGTAGGCTAATCTGGTTACATGGGGCTTCCTCAGTAATCTCAAAGCTCCACTTAGCACAAACTTGTGGATACAAACCCTCAAACTAACTTTATCATGACTTAATACTGAAAATATGGTTTGAAAATGAATGTGAAATTGCCATTCTTCTACTGTGAATTTAGATTTGACATTATGTAATACCTTGGATGCAAAATTGCTACTTGAATAAAAGCTTTGAACTTGCAATGGCTTGAATTAGTTGGGGGAAGTAGGGCTCCAAATAGAATGGAAAAATCTTTTTTGTGTCTGTTTAGTGTCTTTAACAGTTGCTGAATTTATTTTCAGATCTCTATTGTTAGGAAAAGAAATCTTATAAAAATAATTTTACGATGACTGGGATGAATGGTTCAGATGTTATTTTTCGTAAACTTTGGTTTAATTTGCATTGAGATTAATCTAACAGATTTTGTCTTTTATCAGAAAAAAAAAACAGCTGTTGAATTAACTGGAAACTTGCAATTTGAAGACAATGAATTTGACAACTGATGACGGTAATTGGAGCACTTGATGCATTTTTACTATCTATATTGGACCAGAACAATTTTGATTGCAGAGATCTCTTCAATTCTGAGCTGAGTCTCCAATCTCCTTATTAGCCGTTACAAAAGAACATTTCTACTTCCATAATACCAACTCCATCTATGTCACAGCTCGTCTGGCAGTGATGCATTCACCTGTACCTTTCTCATTTTAATATTTCAACAAATCCAGTCTTCTCCTGTCTGACCTTCTTATTCTCTAGTA
The DNA here is from genome assembly GCA_024137785.1 of Ginglymostoma cirratum. Classification (NCBI taxonomy): domain Eukaryota; kingdom Metazoa; phylum Chordata; class Chondrichthyes; order Orectolobiformes; family Ginglymostomatidae; genus Ginglymostoma; species Ginglymostoma cirratum. The sequence goes on along the minus strand of JAHRHZ010000271.1, from coordinate 13,017,078 downwards.
CACAATAAAATTCAGCTCATAGAATAATTTAATTTCTGTTCTTATATTCTCCATTTAAAAAGAAATTGGAAGTCATTTACTAAAAGGACGAAGCCACCGAATTAAGTTTTAAAACAAACAAATTTTATTATGTAAGCATCTAGTAAAGCAAACTACAAAATAAACAGTTTTGGATAATAACTTATACTTTACATTGAAAAGCCCAATAAAAGATAAACACAAATGCTTTGGACTAAAATCCTTAACTGAACTTGTCTTTTCTTTATGTGGGTGAAGAGTTGAAACTGAATAACAAAGAAAATCTTTGGCTACGTGTCCGGTATTAAAGTTTATTCACTTTCTTTGGACCAACTCCAAATATTTTCATGACTGTCTTGTAAAGTTTGGGACTGGGCAACTCTAGCCTGAGCTTTCCTTGCAGTTTCTGCACAATGGTTTAACAGGAAACTAGGAACTGCTTGTTTCTAATAGCTTTATTTTTGGTCAGTGGATATTCCACATCTCATAGCAAATCCTTTTCCTTGACTTACAAACTAGCTTATCTGTTTACAGCTCTAACATCCAAGACCTTCAAACTTGCTGCTTGTTTTCACAACAATTGTTACAATAGCTTCTTCCTTTAGATCCAAGCTTAGCAAATCTACCAATCTGTCTACCCTCTGCAAGCTCTCGTGTATGTTTTCCACGGTGAGCATGAATGTTAATATTTTCTCTGCTTAAGGTAAAGGCCTACTTAAGACATTTCTTTTGCTGTCTTGCTTAGTGAGTTGCAACTTACACAAGGCTATGGCTGAACAGTCCTGTGTACTCCTATAGGCAAGCACTCATCAACAAATTAGAACAAAAGAACCACCTTTAAACCCCACTGCCCATCTCTGCAACATGGCATGCTTATTCAACAAACTGTGGTCTTTTCAGCACTGTGGCATCCTTTTCACACTACCTTTAGCATCAGTCCAAAACCTGTTTTCTGGTATACCTTCCTGAAGCAGCTCTGCCTCTGTATTTCCCTTTCTTCCTTTTTGATCCTTCTTAAATAGCACTGCTTTATGTCCTTGTTTCATTTTTTTTTGGTGTGTCTTGCAGTTATTGGAAAAACATACCTTTTAGGTGCTTTTTCTGTGTTATTTTGTATAACTTGAGGGTGAAACAACATGAAGGCAGAGTTGATGTAATCTTCTGCATGTTTAATTTGCCTTAATCTTTACCATTTGTTATTTAGAAGTTTAGTATTCTCATGGTTTTAATCAGTTACGGAATTACTCCATTATGTCTGTTTATAATTTCATTAATCCTCGTTATTCCTGATATGTAATTGGTTCTATTTATGTTCTTATGGGTCTTTTATTTACCTTTATTCTGTTACTCAGTCAAGCAGCACAGCTATCAAGTGTGGAGTTTTTGTAACTTTTAAAGTATGTACTAGGAATGTTGTTGGGTGTATTTTCACCATGTCAATTGCAGTAATCAAAGAAAATGACCTTTTCGTGAGAATACAAGTCTTGCTAGCAATACCCATTTTTCTTGTATTCCCCCCCTCCTTTATTTGTGGTTAGTTAACTGATTATCTTGATAATGCATTCGCTTTTGTTGGAGCCCTGCTGTGTACTACTGCCTGTGTAAGAACAGCAACTGCACTTTGCATTTTAAACCTTGGTCTGCAAGTTGCCTTGTGACATCTTGAGGATGTCAGAAAGTATAAATGCAAGCTCACCTGCTTGTTGTTTTGAGTCTGAAGCAATAAAGTTTATGCATTTTTACAATGAAATACCAAAATGCTTCACAGTGGATTATCTTTTGATTTGTAAATTTTGGAAGATTAGCATTTAAATTATGACTTATTTTTGTTCAGTAATTTGAGACAAAATTTAAAATATTTTCTTTTCCTGCTAGATGCTAACTTCATCACTGAAGAAACATTTGATTTTGGAATTGGTTTCCCAACTGAAAGGTAAAAGCTTACTGATTTGCTATATTGTGTATTGTTGTAGTGCTTGTCACTTTGGAAATGTACTTTTTGCCAGTTTAGTGGTGAAGAAAGTTTTGGGAGCATGTTTTAATTATCAGCATTTGGAACAGCACATACCTTTTTTTTTTAAAGTTTGTAATTGCACATCTTGTCTATAGCTTATACTTTTTCTGAAAGTGCCATGCACTGACCTGTTGTATTAAGTGCAACTAAGCAGTGCCATAGAAAGCCTGCTTATGTTTTGTGTCCTCCTATTGTTCATTTCATGAATAATCAACTATTATTAATGTTTGGGGTATCTTTTGCTATTACACACTTGAAGCATTAACATCTTTCTGACACTGCAAGGCCTATAGCACTGTAGTTCAACTTAGTTTATTTTTGTTTTATATGTCTGGTACTTACTTTTTGTCTATTCAAACTTCCTTATATAATGTATTCAAGGTTATAGAGTCATACAGCACAAAAACAGACCCTTCGGTTCAATTCGTCCATGTCAACCAAATTTCCCAAACTAAACTAATCCCACTTGCCTGCGTTTGGCCCATATCCCTCTAAACCTTTCCTATGCATGTACCTATCCAAATGATTTTTAAATGTTGTAACTGCATCTGCCACTTCCTCTGGCATTTCATTCCACATTTGAACCACCTTCTGTGTGAAAATGTTGCCCCTCGGGTCCCTTTTAAATCTTTCTTCATTCTAAAAATATGCCTCCTAGGTTTGAACACCCCACCCTAAGGAAATGACCTTTACTATTCACCTTCTCTATTCCTGTCATGATTTCATAAACCTGTATATACATAGGCTATTTTTCTAATGGGTTTGGAGGATTTGTCAGTTATTGATCAGGTAAATTGCATATAGTGCTTTGGTTCAATTCATAATTCAATTCATATTTTTCTGCTCATACAGCCAAGAATCATTGCTTGAAACTGACTCTGAAGAAGTTTTACTTGCTCCAGTCAGGCATTCTGAGAGGTGTGTTGCTATGGGAATTGATGTGAACTGTAATAATGGAAATCAGCAGAAAACAAATGAAGCCGTGCTGAAGTGGAGTCCACTAAGTGCAGAAAAACTAGTAGAAATAGTAAAGGAAGCAAATCGTCTGGCAAATCAATTTGAAAAATGTGCTTTGAAGGAGAAGGAAAATGCAAAAATACAAGGAAGAGAGGATAGAAGTGGCAATGACCGATCAAAATTGGAAAAAGAATCCAAAGCCAAAATCAGACTTCTACAAGATAACAGAACGTGTAAAAAAAGTCCTCGAAGTCCAAGGAGAGATACATTTTTTGTGTTGGATAGCCCAAATAAGGCTCTTCTTCCTTCTGTGAATCTTCAGGTTATAAATGAAAACAGCTCAATCACTAACACCGGACATGCACATTCCATTGAACATGAAATCAGCAACTCCAGAATAGGTTTGACCAGTGAGTCTGAACGAATAACCACCAACAAACCAATGCAAACAAAGGAAGGTAACCTATCTACAGAAATCAAGCAAGCTGCTGTTAAGAAGGTGCTATACTTCACTTAGTTTTGAGCATATTAGATATACAAATATACAATTTTTGCATTTAACGATAGTAGAATTGCTAAAATAATAACCACTGCAGTTGCCATATCTTTTACCAAAATCATACTCTGCTTTCCAATAGGAAAATAGTTTTGCTCTGTTCATTTTTCCAAGCCACTACCAGCTAAACGTTTACACTATTACCATTTGTTGGTATTTTTTTCTTCTTTTTGTAGCAGTCAATGCTTTCCAAACCATCTGGTTTGAAACTTCCATCTGGTTTTAACAGGAAAGGAAATATGCATTCACTATCTCCATCCAAACCCTACCAATATCCTAAAAAGGATTCAGTGCATGCACCCTTGTCCTCTACAGGGAATCTAAAGCAAACCAGAGGTAAGTGTTCTTAAAGATGTTATAGTTATTTACATCGCGTGTACACAAAACACGATTAAACCTATGTTACTAAGCTAAAATAGCTGATATTCATGGCAACGTAGTTTTAAGCAGACCCAGAAAATGGTTAACAGTATTTAGTCATTTTGGATTCATTCATTCATTTATTCATTGCACATATCAGCTCCTTTTGTTGATTGGTTGCCTTGATTTTTACAGTAAATTATCTGTTGTGTGGTAGCAAAAGGCTTTAAAGTTGAAGTTAATTGTAAATGCTTGCTGACTGATTTACACCTAGGCAAATGTAGGAGGGAAGGAAATATAAAATTTTTTGACTATCGTAATAGGTGCGTCAATAAACAATCCAGAAAATCGTTCTGGAAAGAGTACCATTTTGCACAGCAAACAAAGTAAAGAGAAAGCCCCAGTGATATCAGAGACCAAGATGCATAGTTCATCGATCTCTTTTAAACACTCTGCTGATGCCAACATTAAGCTACTTCCAAGTGCTAACAAAGCTTCTAGCAAGGAGATCAATCAAATACAACCACCAAGCAAGATTCCTCCTGGAAACAGATTGAGACCTGGATCTGTCTCATCTATTCGCACTGGGAATAAAAATGAAAGAGCCAGTTCAGCTGTGCTTAAAGGGAAAGGATCAGAAAGACAACTCAAAACCACAGGTAAGAGGTTTTTTTTGTGAGACATTTCTGTTTTTCCTAAAAAAAAATGCAATTGTAAAACTAAAAGAGGTAGATCTGTCTAGCGATTTGCAGCATAAGAATTTCTTCCTCAGCAGTTTATCTATTTATATAGGGAATTTCTCAATTTCTGGATTAACTTTCCAATGAAAATGACATATTAAAATTTAATGCTTAAAGTATGGAATGTCCTGTGGAGAAATAAACATTATGCCTTGTTTGAGAAGGGAGGAGAAAACACTGTTGTTTCTTATCTTGATTATGCTTCTGCTGTATTTGAGGCTGCAGTCATTTTACTCCGTCTTATGGTAGATTACTTTCCTGTTTCTATTAGTTACTTCAACTAAGCATCTGAATTCCACTGTATGTGCTTCAGCAAGCCAAATGAAGTCTCAGCCTGAGAAAGCCACTTCAAGTAATGTTGTAAAAAGGTAATATTTCATCAGGTAGGTTTAAATTTCTAAGAGTTTTATGGAACTGTGTGTGAGAAGCAATTTGTTACTTTACTTGAATCACTTTGGAATCTCTTTCCTGTTTGCACACGCAAACCAATTCAGTTAATGATATGAGTCTAGTTGAGTGTTGCTGAAAAAGGCATAAGCTTTCGCAGCTTTTTGTCTTGCACCCAGTAGGACAGAAATGCAAAAATACCAAATTTCAAAGGGAGCAAACTAAACTGTATGAGAACTGGTGCTGAAGTGAATTCTGCGATGAAGAATATATCAGAGTATTTAACCCCAAACTTTAGTTTAAATTCCAACTAGGCAAGGCAACTCTAGTCAAGGCTTTGTGACGAATGCAGTAGGGAATGTCCTGCCCAAACTTTTTTTTCGTGAAAAAAAGAGGTGTAATGCGTAGAAGTTAATGAGCAATTCTGTTTCCAAAAGCTGAAGCCCTACTGGTAATGTGTAGCTTCCACAGTGTGTAAGCATGAGGCTTAGTGTAAACCCAGTGATACATTGGTAATTATTTTGATCCTAGCACACTCAGGATTTTTTTCAGTAGTGCTGATCAGTTATGGAATTATAACTAATACTGGGCACCATGTTCTGAGCTTTGCAAACACTGGCTGATTGATGTGGTCAGACTGCCTGTTGTGAACAACTAAAGACACACATGCTGTTTGCTGAGGTGTTCTAAGGCAGTTGTATATATTTTCTAATCAGCCTGTCCTGAGACATTATTGCACACCTCTGGGACTTGAACCTGGATCTCCTGGCCCAGAAGTAGGGGCATACCACGCACCACAAGAGGCTTAGACATTAAAGCAATTGTAACACTCAACCTAATGGTCTCCAACCCACACTCCATCTACTAATGAGTTCTGTACTACTGTAAGTCTACCTTGTGTCCTATTCCTGCATGCAGTCATTTTTTCAGTGGATTTCATGTTGCCTGCATAATTCTTTTGGTATCATTTAATTGCAAAGAAGCAGAATGTGCTCATTTAAGCAAAATGTGATTACAAAGTAGATAATGTCCTTTTGAAGTACTGTAGACACATAATTTTACATTGTTGTTGGTAAAATTCTAGAATCTATCGTTAAGGATGAGATTTCTAAATTCTTGGAAGTGCAGGGTCGGATTAGAACAAATCAGCATGGATTTAGTAAGGGGAGGTCGTGTCTGACAAAACTGTTAGAATTCTTTGAAGAGGTAACAAGTAGGTTAGACCAGGGAAACCCAGTGGATGTTATCTATCTAGACTTCCAAAAGGCCTTTGATAAGGTGCCTCATGGGAGGCTGCTGAGTAAGGTGAGGGCCCATGGTGTTTGAGGTGAGTTACTGGCATGGATTGAGGATTGGCTGTCTGACAGAAGGCAGAGAGTTGGGATAAAAGGCTCTTTTTCGGAATGGCAACCGGTGACAAGTGGTGTCCCGCAGGGTTCAATGTTGGGGCCGCAGCTGTTCACTTTATATATTAATGATCTGGATGAAGGGACTGGGGGCATTCTGGCGAAGTTTGCCGATGATATGAAGTTGGGTGGACAGGCAGGTAGTACGGAGGAGGTGGGGAGGCTGCAGAATGATTTAGACACTTTAGGAGAGTGGTCCAGGAAATGGCTGCTGAAATTCAACGTGAGCAAATGTGAGGTCTTGCACCTTGGAAAAAAGAATACAGGCATGGACTATTTTCTGAACGGTGAGAAAATTCATAAAGCCGAAGTACAAAGGGATCTGGGAGTGCTAGTACAGGATTCTCTAAAGGTTAACTTGCAGGTTGAGTCCGTGATTAAGAAAGCGAATGGAATGTTGTCATTTATCTCAAGACGGTTGGAATATAAAAGCAGGGATGTGCTTCTGAGACTTTATAAAGCTCTAGTTAGGCCCCATTTAGAATACTGTGTCCAATTTTGGGCCCCACACCTCAGGAAGGACATACTGGCACTGGAGCGTGTCCAGCGGAGATTCACACGGATGATCCCTGGAATGGTAGGCCTGAGGGTTCTGGGATTGTATTCATTGGAGTTTAGAAGGTTGAGGGGAGATCTCATAGAAACTTACAAGATAATGCATGGCTTAGAAAGGGTGGACGCTGGGAAGTTGTTTCCGTTAGGTGGGGATACTAGGACCCGTGGGCACAGCCTTAGAATTAGAGGGGGTCAATTTAGAACAGAAATTCAGCCAGAGAGTGGTGGGCCTGTGGAATTCATTGCCACGGAGCGCAGTGGAGGCCGGGACGTTGAATGTCTTCAAGGCAGAGATTGATAAATTCTTGATCTCGCAAGGAATCAAGGGCTACGGGGAGAGTGTGGGTAAGTGGAGTTGAAAAGCCCATCAGCCATGATTAAATGGCGGAGTGGACTCGATGGGCCGAATGGCCTTACTTTCACTCCTATGTCTTATGGTCTTATGGTCTTACATTTAAATGACTGACTAGATTTCTGGGGATTTTTTTTTTGCAAAAAGAAAGGAAAGAGTGCAACTTTGGCACTAGTTTTTGTTAAGGCACACAAAGCTTTAGGAATCAAGGTTAAATTTCAAGCAGTGAATTACTGATGTGCTTTCCTCCCAGTTGCATAAACATGAACAATGTTGATTAAGCTTTTTAAATAAATTACAAGCATATGTATATATTTGTGATAGTACATAAAAATATATCCCAAACCCCTTCACTTGCTAATTTTTTGTTGTACATGCCATTTTCATTATAGAAAACAGAAGTTTTAGATGTAAGGTAACAAGGTGTAGAGCTGGATGAACACAGCAGGCCAGGCAACATCAGAGGAGCAGGAAAGCTAATGTTTCGGGCCTAGACCCTTCTTCAGAAATGGGTCTAGGCCTGAAACGTCAGCTTTCCTGCTCCTCTGATGCTGCTTGGCCTGTGTGTTCATCCAGCTCTACACCTTGTTATCTTAGATTCTCTAGCATCTGCAGTTCCTACTATCTCTGAAACAGTTTTAAATGTAATTTGAGAATGAACAATCTATGTGAAGCATGTGTCGTTACATTTATCAAAGGTACTAGTAGAAGTATGTATTTGATCCTGCAGCTTGAAATTTATTAAAAGGAGCAAGCGGAGTTAAAAATACGATACCAAGAGTAATTATATTCTCGGTAGACCACTGCTTCCTGTGAGTGATATTATTATGCTCAACTTCACCAAATTGAGTTCCAAATTGTCCCAGTTTAAACCTGGCAATTAGTGCTGCTTACTAACTTTTGTTTTTGTATTTGGTACTTATTTTCTGGGTTAATATCTTACTTAGGTTTAGCATTACAGACTTGTGTTGCTCATCTTGGTTTGAAGAGGACCCAGTATATGGAGGTTAGTTTATTTTCAGAAAGAAGTAATCCAGTAGTTGTCCTGGGCATATGAATAATTGTAAATCTTTTACAAGTTAACCCAACTTCATTTTTAACATTTGATTCAGATGAGAACTAATACTTCAGTTTTAAATGAGGCCACTCTATATGTTTAAAATAGTCAAAGTCACAGCTAACAAAAAGACGTGAAGTTCCAGTAGTAAATGAGCTGAAGCAGGTATGGCAGCAGGCATGGTATTGGAGATGGAAGTAAGTGTTTTAGTGAAGCTACACACACATGGTTAGAGGTGAAATACAGTTTGTGAATAGTATGGTTCCACCTAAGACAGTGGCTAGTGAGAGAGGTGGAGTTGGTGGCTAGCAAATGGGTTTGTGGTCTTCAACCTTGCGTTGAGTGGAAGGAAATTTCTGCTTGGAGGATTTGGTGTTGGACAATCAGCACGACAAATGAGACAATGGGTGTCAAGAAGTAGTGGGAAGGTAGAGTTGAATATTATTGGGCATGTGGAAACTGGTGTTTTTTTTGATGCCAAGGGACAACATGTAGTTGAGAAGTAGGAGGCCAGCAATCTCTTTGGGGACCAGAGACAATGACGCAGGAGTGGAAAGGGAAGCCAATGTAGGTGATTCTTTGGCTACAGTTGAATAGATTAAGAATGGATTTATATGAGCATTGTTTCACTTAGCTGAACAACCACTGGTGAGATGTCAGAAGAAGCTGTGGTTGCCTTGTCAAAGGCCACAAACTAATGGGAAGGAATGAGGGTTAGTATGCCTTTGTTACAAAAGCATAACTCAAGTTTTTGACTTTCCATGGTTATTAATTTGCAGACTCTCTGAAAATTAGGCATAGCTTTGCTTTTTAGATTCATTTCCATTTAGAACTAGCATGCATGTTGGGAGCTTTGTCATTCCACCTTGCTGGACTAAATCTACACAGGTTTCATTTTGATTTTGCTAAGTTTGAAGTAGTACAGATCTTACTGGACATTTTCACAATGCACTACTTAACGTCAATTTTACTGCAAGTTTCATTGTTTTGTGCTTTGAAGTTTATGGTTTATTCGTTTAGATTATGATCAATTTTATATTTCACGTAAAATTATACTTACCTCAAATTTGTCACTTGCTTATATAATTCTAGGAATTTTTTTTCATGCCTTGATGGAGGGTCTTAATGTTCGTGATAACATACTGGTACAATTTAGATATTAGCTTTGCCTCAGTGTTAGCAATACTCCATACTACACTTGAGCACTTAATCTAAGCCGATTCTTTTTTCAGTGCTATATTGGTGTAAATGTGAAATAGCTTAGTTTTTAAAGCTTGAAAGATTCAAATTCAGTAAAACAATTCTAAACAACATGAATGCAAAGTGCGTTTTATCTGAAAGAAGTTGAGACTTCAAGTTAATTGCTATGTCTTAAACATTTCATTATGGATTTTTGTTTACATTTCGCTATGCAACATGCAACCTAGGTGCGGCAGAATGGCAGTTTGAAACTGGATGTAATGTTCATTGCAAAATATATGTAGTTTGCATTAGGAACCACCTTCATCTAGTGTAGAAAATGTGCTGCAGGCCTGTTCTCACATTTTACATAACAGCTTATTACATGTTTTAAAATATGTTGTATATTTCATTGTTTATAATTTCCAAATTAAGTCTTCTTTCTCTTTCAGATGATTTGTTATGGCATTCAATGGGTACAGAATGTGAGGATTGTTTTTTCTTGCATTTCTAACTAACCTGTGTACTGAGAATTTATTAAAACTTTTACTGTGGAATGTTGTGGCCTTTCTCCAAAGGGAGGAGATTTGGATGTGGAAAGGACTGAAACCTGTCTATATAAAAAATGAAATTTTAATGGTTTTAGGATTAAGTTTCAATCCTTTTTCTTTGCTATTTCACTTAAAAGTTATTTTTAAAATGGAAGCTATGTAACACTAAAAAAGGTGGCATTGATTTTTGTTTAGCTGTCTCATTTATGAGTCATAAACTATGAATTGTAAAAATATATCTTAAAGCTCAACTTTTTACCTTTTTATCTTGGCTGCGTCATCACCGGCACAAGATTAGTTTTGAAACATTCAGAAATCCTAGTAAACGTATTTGTAAAGTCTGAGACTGTGTGGTGCATGAGCTTTCTAATCTTCATGTCCTTTTTATTTCACTTATCACATACTTCACTGGAGGAATTTCAAGAGATTAAAACTGATCCATGAAGAAATGGTTTTGCAAAAGTTTGTTAAATGTACCTTTATGAACTGCCATTCACTAATATTGCCAGGTATGGTAAAATGAGCAAATTAAGGTAGGAAGTTCACAGATGTAACTCTGTTTCAAGAAAGAAAGGAAAACTGGGAACATGGTAGTGAGTTGTTGGAAAATGAAAGAGTCTTAACTTCCATTAGAACAAGTCGACATGCTTGTAAGGAAAATCCTATTTGACAGATTTACTAGCTTTTTGAAGTTATAACGAATAGAATGTTGTCCATCATCCATTCAATGTAGTATACCTGGATTTCTAAAAAAGTTTCAATAAGGTGTCACAGAAAAGATTAATGGCAAGACAAGGGCTCACGGAACTGATAGGATATTAACTAGGATAGAGGATTCTTTAATGGACCCAAAACAGGACATTTTCATATTGTAGGCCATGACTTGAAGTGCCACAAGTATAACTGTTGGTGTCTCAGCTATTTACTGAGGGAGGACGGAGGCTATAATTAGCTATAGACAAGTTAATCGAGTGGGCGGCAAGCTGGCAGATGAAGTCTATTGTGGGATATGTGAAGTTACTGACTTGCCATGCTAGAATAACCAAGTGGAATATATTTTTTGAAACATGTGAAAATTGTAAATGCTGATGTTCAGAGACTTGTGTACTTATACTGGAAAATAGGAGAGCAAGTGGTATGTTGGCCTTTATTTGCAAGGGGATTGAAGTACAACAATAAGAGTCTTCCCACTAGTAAACTGGACGTTGATGAAAGCACATTGGAATACTCTGTACAGTGTTGTGCGCTCTTTCTCTCTAAATGAGGATTTTCATAAATCTTGCAAAAGAGGACCTGGTACAGCAAAGCTTCACTAGATTGGCTACTGGGATGAGGACTTTGTCCTATGACAAGAAGATGAGCAAATTTAGTCTTATTTTCTCCAATTCAAAGGGGAAATAAAAGTGTTGATTTTATTGGATTTGATAGGCTGGATGCTGAGAGATTGTGTCCACTGGTCAGCAAATCTGAAACATGCAGAGTCTCAGGAGGAGGTAGATTATTTAGGACTGAGATGAGAAAATAAAAACTTCACCTTGAAGAAACGTGAATCTTTGTAATTCTCTAACACCGCAGGATTGTGCATTTCCATTGTTGAATAGATTTAAGGCTTAGATTTTTTTGGTATCTCAGGGAACCCAGGAATACAGGAGAGCAGCTAAAAAAGAGAAGTTGAAGTCAGATATAACCCATGATCCTATTGAATGATGGAGCAGACTCACCAGGCCTTATGGTCGATTCCTGCTCCTTTCCTTTGTGTTTGGATACATTGGTTTTAGTACAGGAATAGAAATTGGATTCAAATTTTGAAAGTTATGCGTTAGTACCAGGTAAAACAAACCAAATGCAATTTAATGGTAATATACATTAATCTGCCCATTGACATTTGTCAGGGAATGGAACTTGCTCCCTTCTCCTAGTTTAACTCGTGGTTTACTTTTACTGTCCTCGCAATGTGTTCGGATTGTTTTATGGACTAACACACTAAAATAAGCACCACATACTTTTGTACGATAGATTTGTTTTTGTAAGATTTGGTTCTTTGGATACAGTTCTATGAAGCTTTTTGTTTCTGTTTTGATATGATGGATCACATTGTGTTTTATTGTGTAATAAATACAATTAATCTTTGTTTAAAATTACAGTAAATGTGTTTTGTAGCAAAAAGCTGTGGCTGTTTTATTTTATAACTTGTATTTAATAAGGTGAAAGTACCATGTATTTCCCAACGCAATAGACTAAATAAAATTACATCAAAGCAGCTGTTTGTTTGGCTACTGTTGTTGTGGGATATTAGCTTTTTATTCTCTTTGACTATCACTTTGCATTGGAAGTTACTATGAATATGAGGTAAACCCTTGTGGTATTCCATCTAGATAGATGAATACTGACTGGGATACCAGTAGGCTGTACAAAATATGAACCTAAAAGGAAAGGGCTAACTGGTGCTCTAGGCTGGCTTTCACCTAGACAGTGACATCCCCATTTCATAAATCAATTTTTTTTAAAACAGTCATTAGAAAATAATTTCCTTTTGTCTAGTGTCTTTCTTGGCCTCAGAAGTTGTTTCTTTAATTTAGGATCTACAGAGAAAAGTGTACACAGCAAGAAAAATAACGAGATAATTGGCCACAATCATCCATTCTGGGTCAGAATCACTTTGTCTAAGATAGCTACCTAGCTTCTTGCCATTTTTATTTTGGCCTGACCTCCAGTGCAGGATCCACCCCATCAGAATGCAGCTGACCACACAGAGCATCAGACTGAACCTTTGTAAGGTTCACTTCCCCTTTTTTACAGCAATATCTGTTTTATTCCACTAACAAAGCCTCTGTTGAGAAGGTAAGTTCATTAAGTCAGTGAGTGAAGGGGTAGTGTGAGAGTCAAGTGGTATGGTTTATTGGAGATGTGTCACAAAGTGATTGGGAAGGTCTGTTGGTTTGGGGTGGAGCTAAATTTTATAGTTACGAAGGAGTTAGAGCTGGTTTAAGTTCTTGACCTTTTCTAGGTAAATACACAGGGAAGTGACTGGAAATCCTAAAGTGTCCAACTCAAATCAGAATTGGAAACTTATGAGGATTGCAGGCACAGGGTAATTGGCCATTGGAAATTTAAACTTCCTAGGCAATTCCCACTTTGTGGGTCAGGACAGTCCGCATCTTTGAGTCCCTTTGATCTCCAATATTTGTATAATTTGGGTAGGAATGTGTCACTGTATAACAAATTTGAACTTAACATGAATTAGTTTTAAATATTCTTTTAAATTCAATCAAGTCTATTAGTGTATTAGAGATAGTATTACAGGAAAATGAACTATTTTCTATGGATTTCTTCCTTTTAGGTAGAGGTTAGATCCTTGGGTGGTCTTGAATTTTAAGAGAGCAAGCCTCTCTTTTAAGCATGCTTAAACCACATATATAAATGAATATATTGCCATGTGTGTGTTTCTTTTTATATGGAGTTCGGCAATTTAGATAGAAGCAAATGAAAATTTTGATTTTCTGCCTGAACTCTTCAGATGGTTATTAACAAAAGGCTTTTAAAAATAATACAATGTAAGTAACTTACTGCATCTGCTCACATAACCAGATGGGGTGGCTTTGGGAATATCTTGTGAGCATGTTTACACATTCAAATGTTACACAGACCTATAAAACTTTCTCTTCTGTTTGTTAAGGGAATCAATTATAGTTGAACTGAAGGGAAGAAAAGACAACTGTAGATCCATGTCTGCCCTGGTGCAGTACCTGTGTAGCATTAAATACAAGAACAAGAATAAGCGTTCAACCCATAGAGTCTGCCCTGCCATTCAATAGCATTCATAATGTTCATCACACTACTACTTTCCCACATTATTTCTACAATCCACTAAAGTCATTTCTGGTTGAACCTGCTCAATGATTGCACATTCACAGCCCTCTGGGACAAAGAATTTGAAAGATTTCTCAACTTCAGAAGGAAGGAGTACCTCTTCCTCTTCAATCTTAAATGGTCGTGTCCTTATCTGGAGATTGTCTCCTGATTCTGAAATCATAAATTAGGGGAAACATCCCATCTATATCTACCCTGTCACACATTAAGAATATAATGAAATAGAAAACAATGACCCAGCTTCTTTCATCTCTCGTAATAAAACAAATACTATTCCAAAGGTAAATCCCATAGCCCTCTGCACTCTTTTTAATGGCAAGTACATCCTTCCTCAAACAAGGAGACTAAAACTGTACACAATAATCAATGTGATGTCTCACCAAATCTCTGCAGTTAGCCATCATGTGTAGTCAAATCCCTTGTAAAATTGCAAAAACTACATGCTAGTTTTTAGTAACGCATGCATAAGGACACTCTGATCCTTTTGAACACCTGCATTCCCAATCTCTTCACATTTAAGAATTATTCTGCCTTAGATTGTTTTTATTACCAAATTGAAAAAAAAAACTTATTTGCACTTTATTCCAGCTGTCTTGTTCTAATCCATTCAGTTAACTTGTCCAAATTCTCTGAGCCTTTTTGCACTGTCCTAACAACTTATGTTCCCACCCAGTTTGGCATCAGTCGATTTGGAAATATTACAATTGGTTTCCCACATCCAAGTCATTTATGTAGTTAGTTAACAGCTATAGATCTAGTACTGTTTCTTGCAGTACCAGTGACCACCGAGGTAACGTGCTGTAAATTGAGCCCACCTGTTTTTGAAGTCATACCAAATATTAATTTTCTTTTTGAAAGAGTTTGCACAATATCCTAATTTAGCTGACTCTCAGACCAAGATTGATAAAAAGCATGGACCATGCTTCTGTGCTTAGAATAAATAATTCTTGATACTTAATTAGACTCTAGGTACAAAGAACAGAAATAAACCATTTGAACATAACATTACTAACTAATGCCTCTGTAATTTCCTAAAACAGCACCACCCCCCCCACAAACCAGCAAATAGGTAGAAAAGATTATTGGTAGAGGGGAAAAAATATTGGAAAATCTTTGTGGTCTTTGCTTCTTAATTCCAGTGTTTGAGATAATGTGTCTGGCTAGCCAGGTATATGGTGTTTAATAGCTTTGTCTAGAAGCTTCCACTAGTTTATAAGTAGTACAGTTACTAATTTACTTAGAAAATGGCTCTGATTTTTGAATTCAAAAGTCACAGCTCACAGCAACTGCTTCAGGAAAGGTAACTGTGTTTCCTTCTAGTTTAAACTGAGTTTTATTTTACGTTGCAGAGCACAGTCCACTTTTATCTGGCAAGAATAATAGCACACCACTGTGTTGTGGAGGTGTCAGTGTCGGACTGGGGTAGACAAGGTCAGTAATCATATGACACCAGACTATAGTCCAATAGGTTTACTTGAAAACACAGACTTTCGGAGTCTTACTCCTTCTTCAGGTGTTAGTTACCATCATGTGTCTTTCTCTCTTGGTATGTTTATGTGTCTGTAACGTGTTTCCAGTTCCAACCTGTTCCATTAGCTGAGAGCCAATCAGCTTCACTTGTAAACAACTTCCTGGCTCCTGATCATCTGGGAATCCATAGCCACAAAAACACAGTTCACAAAAGGTATTGAATTCCTTCTAATTAAATTATGCACCCATCCTGGTAAACCCCTGTTTTTAAAAACAGTTCCTTCTCTTTTTTTAGTGCACAATTTTTAAATAATGTTCTTACACAGCCTGTCATCCTGAGAACCTGATGTCTTTAATCCAATTCTCAAACCATGTGAGTACATTTGCTACAGGGTCGGAGTGTGACAGAATACTCCAACAACAATCAAGAAGTTTGATACTGTCCAAAATAAAGCAGGCTGCTTCATTGGCACCACAGCTACTCTCTCCACCACCCATGCACAATAGCAGCTGTTTGAATCGCCTACACTATACACTGCAGACATTTCCACAAGCTTCTTTGAGAGCACCTTCCAAACTCTGAACCATTTCTGTCGAGAAGAGTGAAAGGGATAGATCCAGGGTACTTTCCATATGGTATGTAGTTAAATATAGTGCATGTCCAAAAAGTCATGGGTGTTTGAGCTCATAGATCAAGTGCAGATGACAATCAACACCGATGGAATGCTGGCCTTTATATTTAGAGGGCTAGAATTTAAGGACACAGAAGTTTTGCTGCAGCTATAAAAAACCCTGGTTTAGACACCACTTGGAGTACTGTGAACAGATCTTTGCACCACACCTTAGAAAGGACACAAAGGATGTGGATGTAGCACAGCATAGGCTTACAAGAATGATACCTCCTGAACATCAGGGGTTAAGTTATAAGAGGAGATTACAAAAATCAGGCCTGTTTTCTCTCGAATTTAGAAGGTTAAGAGGTGATCTGATCAATGTCTTCAAGATATTAACAGGAAATGACATAGTAGGAAAACTATTTCTACTGTTTGGAGATTATAGAACCAGAGGACAAAGTCTCAAAAATTAGGGCCACTTCATTCGGAAGAGATGTTAGGAAGCACTTCTACAAACAAAGAAAAGAATCACTTTCTCACCAGATCTTTCAGAAAACATTGACAAAGGTATCACCTCCAATTGTATACAAACAGCGACTATTAATGTCAATGGATCACCCCGAAAGGATGTTATTAAGAGGCTTAACTGCTGATGGAAGACCCCAGTATCTGCATTAAATACCTCTCCGAAAATAAAGGATGGTAATGTGTTTATCTATCAACTGCTTAAACAATTGGAAAAGTTTCCTGAAGCACCAAGAAAACTAAGAAACAATCCAATTAATTTCACAGACATTAATTACATCACATGTACAAAGTAAATTGCTAAAATGACTGCAGTAGTTAAGTTTTTGACAAAAAAAGATGAAATTAATTATATAGAAGAGCAATAAGTGATGACCAACATCACATTAGTCCATTTACTTGGGATAATATTTAATCAAGTGTGAACTGATACCAGGGCAGCTGGGGAATTAGAACAGGGCAATCATCCAAATCTCCTTAATCAATTATTTTGGGAAGACTGTGGAAATTATTGGATGGATGACTTCAAAGCAAGTCAGACATAGAAGGAAATCAGGGAGAGAAACAAAGAATTATTTCATTTTTACAATTTCCAACAAGTAAAGTCTGAAATAAAAGTGAGTCCACAGTTGTAAGTCAGTTTTCAGTGCTGGGAGTGGTTTTGTGGGAGGAAGTGACACAAGATTGTTATGATCCCCATGTTGTTAGTCCTAGATATGTCAGATTCTAGAGTGAATTAATGCAGTATATATACCATCCCTTTACACAGAGTGCACACAGAATGTGACTTAATGTCTGGAACAATTACAGTAGGGGTTGTTCAGAATTTATCCATAGATCTGAATGATTTGCTTCTTTGGGATACCATTTGGTAGGAGTGAATGTTGTAACTTGGCCCATAATCTCAAAGTCCAAGTGAGGTTAAAGTGATGGAAAAGTTACAAGAACAAGTTGGAGGGTTTTTTTTTCCTTTATGCAGTGACTAGAGCATTGGCTAAGCAAAGTCTGTAACCAAGGATCAGAAATGAACGCACAACCAGGGAAGGAAGGAAGTCAAAACCTTCTTTAAAGATGCCAATAATCCAAAAGAAGTATTTTGTGACCCATCTTTAATTGAGACCAAGTAAACATACAGAGTGAAGGAAATTACAATCAGCTTCTCCTGAAGCTGAGGGAATTCCAGAGTGTTATGATGTCAAGAATGGGACTTGATGAAGAAGTGGCGACTTTAAAAAAACAGTTAAAAAGACATTTGGAGGCACATGGGCCAAGCGCAGGCAGGTGGGACTAGTTTAGTTTGACACTATGGTCGGCATGGACTGGTTGGACATGCTATATGACTCCTTACGGACCTCCTCAAGTGAAGAGTGGGTAGTTGTTTATCAGGTAGTCATACTGCCCAGATATCATAAAGAGATGGAAAGGAAAGGTGTTAATAGATTGTATAGGATTATTACCAAAATAAAACTGATTCACCCAATATTATCTTTACTATAACGGATATGACAATAGCCCTAAACTTCCAAATGAAACTCTAAGAATGATTAACTCAGCTTAACATACAAAATATAAACTTAAAAGTTGTACATTGCTTTCAACATCTTTAAACAGATAATTAAACTCATTAAGAAGGCTATGCTCTGAGGCAACTATGATCATATACACAGTACAAGTTTGCATTATTGAATGATTAGCCAGAAAGTGAGATGCCAACCTTTGCAAAATTAATGTTGGAGGTACATGCCTCAGGCAGGAATCTTTGAACATTTGTATTTAAAAATGAATCTCCTCTTGTCTGAAGTTGTTGCGCTATTTTCATATGATAATGGTGAATAAAATACTAGCTCACCTTTAATTTCATCAAATTTTTGTTATTCTTTTAATTGGAATTAATGCCTGCAAATAGCTTGCAAAGAAAGAATGCCACTCTAATTTGTGATACATTTTCTAGAAGGGACAAAAAGTAACTTAAAATAGAGTAATCAGGATTTTGCCATCAACTAATAATAGTTACTGTAAAGTTGAATTGTAAAAACATATGAAATATTAAGCTGCAAAATTACACTGTAAAATTCCAGTTTTTTGACCTGTATAATATTTACATATGTTCTTAATGTGTAACATATTTGCAGTGAAGCCTATATTTTTCAGCAATTTCACATTTTAAACAAGTTTGTTTTTGATAAAAGAAATTGGTAATTTTTTTTTGTTTATTTATTTGCAAACACAACAGTAAATACATCAATACCTAAGCTCATATTTTTGCCTCAAAAAGCATTTTTCCATAATGAAAACATCAAAGCACTTTGTAAAACATCTGTTGATATGCATCCATGAACTACAGGAAATTTGTTTATTCCCTCTCCTGTCACACAATTGATAATAGATGAAGTGAATAGGAGCTTTTAGTATTAATACTACAGTCAGACTTACCTCTGTTCGTCAAATTCATGACAAAACCATGATTCATAGGATTACCACCAGCAAAGTAAATACTGAACAATTACCAGCATTAGAATAAATATTTAGCAAAAATCTGTAAATAAAGTAAGTCATTTATGGATACTTGAAATAATTTGCTTTAAACAACCTTATTAGTATTTGAAAATTAATTGAAGTAATTCTATAACTGCCAAAGATAATTGCTTTCTCTTTGAAGTCTTGGAGTATGCCCATCTTAATTCAATCTAAAAAAAAACAGGATTTTGTTTCATTTTGAAAGTGAAATCTGGTAGTTTCATTTATGTAATTTTGGTTAATTCAGTCCTATTCTAGAACCAACTGTACAACTTGGTGTAACTGATTGTCAGTATACAAATGAATAGTCTAAGAAAACTTTTTAAAAAATGGTATTAAATAGCACTCTTGTGAAAATATTTGAGTCAGGATTTCAGAACGTGGCAGTAACTTAAGGTGTCAAGCGATCAGTATTTCAAAATATATATTACTTCTTGAAGCAAAGGAGATGCTCCTCAATAAATTTGGGAAAATATAATAATTTCAAACAACTTTTTTTTTCCTAAAGCCAAAGTGTTAAGAACTGAAAGTTAACTGCTGTAATAGGATTTATTGTAAAGTTAAAAGTCAAGCTAAATAGAGAACAGTCAGTTTTCTTATCGGATGTTGTATTCAATTGAAAAGTTACCGTCTATCAATTTAGTTCTTTTGCAGTTTGAAAGGATAATCTATAGTTACTGCATTTTCCTTCTACAGTATCCTAGCATCATTTAGGAATTCTGCAGCAATGTAGAAACTCTTAATGGCTTGCTTTCTTTGATAGGACCACTTCTCTAATCTGTATTCTCCAAGCTGTTGTCTCATTAATGTAATCTTTGGTCACATTCATCAGTTTACAAATCTGGGAAAACGGTGTACAATCTATTTTTATTTAAAACACACTGGTTGTTATATGGATTGAGTTTAAATGTACTAATGCTCTGTTATATTGTTTCAAAAATTTTATTAATGCATCTTGGTCTTGTGCTTCTTGGTCTTTGGGCACAGTTTGTTTTTCAACATCCAATAAGGGGAACCATTGGTGTGGATATTTTAGAATCATAGTGTCTTATAGTACAGAAAGAAGCCCTTCAATGTACTATGTCCAGGACAATCATCAAGCATCTATCTACTCTCATCCCATGTTCCACTACTTGGCTCACTGACTTGTATGGTATGGTTCTTCACATCACTTTACATAGAACCACTTTCAGAAGTTACTAGACTTGAAATTATGCTATAACAATAATATTCAACTGCTTACCATGTTTGATCGATATTTTAGTTGTTAACCTGCTTATAATAAATATTTTAAACCTTGCATAGATTGGAGGACAATTAAATTTTACAATGAATGTTCAACTTTCAGACATCCTTATTGTACAGCATAATTTTGAAAACAGTAAATTAGGGCTTTTCTAATCCTGTACCTTTCTGTGAAGGAATTAGTTTTTTTGGGACTGAGGAGATGGAATGGGAAGTGTCTCCTGCTCCTAACGTTTCTTATGTTCCTGAGAATGTGGCCTTGATATTCATTTCAATGTTGATTAGATTCATGATGCTACTAAATTAAAAGGCAGATGTTCCCACATCTAGTTCCTATTTATGGGTACAGAGAAACTGTTGTAATATGATGAAAATTGATAACTGTGCATCTAATAGCGGCTTTCTGTTCTAAAACAACAATAAAGATAACATTGAAAAAAATACTATAAAGGGGAATGTGTTTTCAACTTAGAAACTGTACTAGAATAGTAGCACGTTCCTAAATCATGAAACAAAAACATTTTGAACCAAATAATCTGCCATACTGCTGTCAATTTCAGGTCACTGTATCTGTTTCAACTACATTTATTTAAAAACTGCCAGTATGTACATTAAGGAACGCACTGTACAATTCACTGTTAGAAAGCATTCAGTGTTCTGGTCTTTTGTGGTGACAACAATGGAAAAATCATCTTTTTTCTCAGATAAAATAGTGGAAGTCTTTACTTTCAGTCAAACATTGAATCTATACAATATTAACAGACACCATATTAACAGAAAAAAAATGAGCAGCATTTTTTTAAATAAAACATCCTCAATTTTCTACTCACTTTTCTCTTAGAACTATGTTAACCAACTTAAAACAGAAAAGCATGTACAACACACTTTCTCTCAAGACAAATTACAAATTATATCAAAATATCTACAAACAACTGTCTTGTGAAAAAAAAAATGTCCAAAGTAGGCATTGGTCTGAGAACAACTCCACTACAGCTGGAGCATGAAGGCCATGTGGCTAAAGGCATTTTTATTTCACATGTGGTGAATATAGTTACAGTTTGACGGTTTGAATTTGCACGGTTACAGCGTACAGCTCTGTTCATGAGAGCTATTCAAAGGGGACTGCCATATGTGCAACCTTTGACGATGTAGTTTCCCAAAGACAAACTCAAAAGCAGGCATTGCTTATTTAAATGTACACATTTAAAAAGAAAGTCAGAACTGGATAATTGGATTCTCAATAAATGTTCATCCTTACCAAATTAAACAGGCCGTGTGCAGTGTTTTAACTTCATACGATTCCTAAAGAGTGCCAGTTGTTTATGTACAAAATACTTGATCCATTATGACTGTATTGAACATATGATTGATTAAAAAATAACCAAAGATACTAAGTTTTCAGTGTGGCAAAACATTCTCTAAATTTTAACAGAATTAAATCCTTTTCTTTGCACATCAAAAAACTGTAGGTTTAAATTTAAGATAGCCACAATTGCAAGTTATATGACCTTATTGTAAGGTAATTTATACTATTCCTATAATGCATGTCTCTCATATCCTATAATTGGGACAGTTGGAGTCAAAAAAGCTTCTGATTGAGATTGTCTAGGGGAATGTTCAATGTGGGGCTATAATCGTGAACAGATATCATATAAACAGTAGTTACAATAAATTCCCTGAAGCTTTAAGTCTTTCATTTTTCTGCACATTGTTTAAGAACTCAAAATTTTGAAGCTTTAATTAGCTTCTTTGAATTTTGGTTGCTCCGTGCGCTGTCCTCGCTGTTCCAAAGTATGTCTGGGTGCATTTTGATCATTGTGTAATCTAGTTTCCAGGCACCCACTTTGTTCGGAACAGCATTTCAGCAAGATTTGGCACTGACAATAACAAGTGATCGCTTCTTTCAGACGCCCTCTCCTGATGACAGCAGTTTCTTTCCTTTCCACATTAGAGAGTCCACTTATGTGCGAGATTGCGCCTTGGGGCAAGGCACAAGTCACCAGTACTTTAGGAAGTAAGCAAAGTGACATCACCGCAGCTTTACAGCAATCCTCTTTATCCTACGTTGACATGAGAAGTCATATCGAGGTCTCATCACTGCTACTGAGTGTGAAAAGAACAAAAGGAAAAAAATGCATGATCATGATTATATGCTGAAAATAGTGTGATGGAAATCAACTGTGCATTTCATAGTTGGAAGTATATGGCTGATAGTGAGATATTGTTTCAAATTAACTAAATGTTTCAATGGAGGAAATTAAAAAATAGAAATCTGTAAGTTTGATGAGGAGAGAAAAAGAGATACAAATTAGTTTAAAAAGTAAATACACTGAGGCACAGACACTAATTTGAATGTATATCACTGAACATGTTTTAAGTTTTTTTTTGCCAGATTTCCGGCTGAAAACAACATTTATGTTCAGTTTAAAAAATAATATAGAACAAAACGTGCAGAAAGCTATGAATGAGAAAAACCTATACTGATCACTAAATTATTTCTTTGACAAAACTTGTCCTGCTCTTTAAAAGATGAATTAAGTAATTCCTAAAATACTTATAGTATCATTGAAGATTACGGCACAGAAACATACCATTTGGCCATTTGTGTTCATGCCAACTCTCTGGAAGAAAAACTCATCTAGTTCCACTCCCCCACTCTTTCCTCATAATTCTGCAAGTTATTTTATTTAAGTTAATTATCCAATTAAACATGCCTCCACGAGTCTCTCAGGGACAGTATTTCAGATTCTAACCACGACCCGTATGAAAAATATTTTCCTCATTCCATCATTACTTTTGTCAAACACCTTAAACCAGTGCGCTCTGGTTTTTGATCTTCTTGACCAACACAAACAGTTTCTATTTACTCTATCCAGATACCTTAACATTTTGATAAACTCTATCAAATCTCTTAATTTAATCTCCTCTCCAAGGAAAACAGTTTAACATCCTGGTTGAAAGTTGAAAAACTACCCAAAAGGATTTGCAGATATTTTCTGTCCTCAGTAATCTTAACTTCTCTGTGGTGCAGAATGTGCATAAAAAGTAACTGTAATAGAATGTCATAACGTGCCAAATATTATGACATCTAAAACATCATTTGATACTAAAGGGTATTAAGTGCAAGGTGTCACTGAAAAACCTCAACTGCCAAAGCAAGGTAATCTATCTCTTTGCAACCTTCATACAGTTGACCTGCACTATTAACATACATTATCATAAATAATACAGATAAAAATGTTGAATAGTAGTGAATTACAGAAGGTCAGTTGATGATTCCAGGTGAGAAATGGATAAACAGAACCAATTCCAAAAATTATTCTCAAAACTACACCATGAAATAATGTTTGTGTTTACTTAATATATTGGAGTTAAAATTCCCGGCTCTAGTATTATTTTAAGCATGTCTTTTCTAAAATAGGGTCAGTATGAGTTTGCAATGTATGTTGCTGATGTAATTATCTTTGTATTTTAAATCTTTCATGCCATTGCACTTCTTTTGCCAGAAGTATTGATGAAACATTTGCATGGAAACAACTGGATGCCAGCACCAGTATAAACAGTACAATTCAATTCTTCAGATTACAATGAGCTTTGGCAATATTTATTTTTTTTTTCTTTACTTCAGCAATTTTGTCAACATGCTGTGTTTTTGTTATGTAACACTGAGTGACGTACAGAAGGGATACTCACTCAGACCCTGATGAATCTTCATCCACTGTGCCTGTTTTAATGCTCATAGGTATGGGCATCACTCCATTCAATTCCCCTGTTGTTTGCCTCAGTTTTGTTACACCTCCTGACCGACTTCCTTCACTGGATCCTACTGAAGATGCTCGTGAGCAGACAGTGGCAGGTTTATGATTGGAAAGTTCGTTATGAATTCGATTGATGCTGTTTTTCTCTGAGAATAATGGCAATGCTTTATTTTTCAAAATTCCTATAAATTCCAAAAGGAAGATGAAAACATTTTACAACATAATTTACATAAAAGTTACTTTTTATTTATGAGTACAAATGTGGGATAATAAATGTAACTGAAATATGACATATTCACAATGAAATTTTGTTTTTGAGAAACAAGAACAAAATGGTAGTGTAAACTGTAAGATTATCCCTCATCTTAGCTGAAACAAATAAAAGCATTTTAAACATTATAGCTAAAATCTAAGTTAGAAGTAGGAATCAACTGTCAGTTTGGAACTAGTTTGCCCATTGTACTGGAAAAGACAATGATGGAGTGTAACAAGAACAAATAAAACAGACAAATTAATCACAAATAACAACATAAATTTTTTAACATTAAAAGAAAATTGTTTTGAGGGCAAACAAGTATCAGCATTTAGTTTCCATCTCACTATTGGAAATTGAAGGGCTTTCAAAAATCAAAAGGTTAAAGCAGAATGCATATGCAGTAACGTTACAAAGCATGGTGGTGTTTCAAATGTGCTGCATGAATCTTGTAAGATGACAAATGCAGCTTGATTTTTCACAGGGAAAATTGTTTACTCTTCATTTTTCCTTTCATGAACAGCAACTTCACTGTATTGGAAGAGGAATTTAGAGAAATCAGGTAAGCATTCTGATGAGACAGTTTCCTTTTTAATAGTTGGTTATTAAATGGGAAACAGAGGTCCAGGAACAAAAACAACTCTCCCATAAATTAATGGCCCAGATTTTGTCTTAAGAATAATGAGGAGGATAACAGTGCTTGTCATTATTATGGACAGCACTTTCTAGAGTAGACCTAAGCAGTTAATTGTGGAAATTTGGAACTGAACATCCAAGTTACACTGTTCCTCCACAAGTCGTACAAGAACAATACTTTGCTCAGGGGTTGGGTATTGAAATAGCAGACCATGTGATAGTAAGGCCTGGTGTCCAGAAAGCTGTAGAATTCCCAAACAGAAAATGAGGTGTTGTTCTTCCGGCTTGCGCTGAGCTTTGCTAGAGCACTGCAGCAAGCCTGAGACAGAGATGTTGGCAAGGGAACAAGTTCTTCAACACACCACTTTCTGGACTCAATATCGAGTTCAACAATTTTAAGGCTTGAGGCACCTTCGCCCATGTTCTTACCCCAAGTTCCAAACACCAGGCCTTGTTATCACATGGTCTGCTATCACAAAACCCATTGTTAGCAACTATTAGTCTCCATTAGCAGCCATTCATTCTCCTAGGATGACTGCTACCCAATCTTTTGTCTGTCCAACTGTTGTCTCTCTGGGCTCTGTCTCCACCTATCATTTTTTAGTCCTTACCCCCTCCCCCTACCCTACCTTCTACATAAAAACCAACCTTTTCCTAGCTACCATTGGTTCTGAAGAAGGGCACTAGACCCTGAAACATTAACTCTGATTTCTCTCCACAGATGCTGCCAGACCTGCTGATACTTTCCAGCAATTTCCGTTTTTGTTTCTGATTTCCAGCATCTGCAGTTCTTTCAATTTTTTTTACCTTTCTGAGGTTGTGCATTAGGGTTAGGCAATGATAATGTATTTTCTTTGTACAAGCTATCTCCATTTTCCTTTGGCTTCTCATCCAAATGGTTAAGTTTTTCTCGGTGAAGCTCAATGTTTGCCACAGTTTCGACTTTCAAATTCTCTGACCCGCCATGACCTTCACTTTCACTTGCTGTTGTCATAAATTCTCCTGGCCAATAAGGTTTCACATGAGCAGATATGTTGTCCACTGGAAAATCAATTGAAATTTGTTTTAAAGGCAAGCAAATGAAAAATACTGCTTTTCGTTTTCTCCAGATTTGGACATCAACTTAAATATGGTAATTAGAGAAAGATTTTCATTCATTTCTGAACATTTCGCAGGACACTTACAAATGGTTAAACTCACTAAATTGTCTCTATGTTGGAGTAGTTAAGCTTTGCACCTTAATGGGTATTTGTAATTTTTAATAAATAAACATGAAATCAAGATTGATAACAGCATGTAAAACCAAGTAACATTGATCAGCTTATTTGAATAGAAGTAGTCCATTAATAAATAGGTGCACTATTGGTATATGTACATGACTGAGGTCACAATCTCTGTATATAAGGACCTAAAGTAATTAACACTGCCACATCACCATTCAAATGGTACAAAACCCTTGTTATTAAATTTAAAGCATATGTTGTTATTAGAAATATAACATGATAGTTTTAATTAATGCTTCAAACCACTTACAGATTAAAAAAGAAACCTGCACAAGCTCTGAAATAAGACTACAGTGTAAATCTTCCAAAGAGCAACAATCTACAATGGAATGTTACTAGCTTTTACTTTTTTCTGCCAAGACCATGCTCCACATTTTTGATTGGGACATCCTATCCTGGCTTCCATGGAAGTGTATTGTAAATTGGAGAACTTTCTCAGAAAGCACTATCATTGGAGAAAAATAATGGAGTGGATTATGTAAGTGGGAAAAGGAACTGGGTGCGTGATGTAAGGTTGTAGCTGGATGAGGTACATACTTGGGAAGGTTTTTTAATAACTTGATTGTGAAATTAACTAAATTTTGGTATAAATGAAAGAAGAAAATGCATTGAAAAGACTCTACTCAAAGTCACTAGAACTTATAAGATACTGGGGTTTAGTGCTGGTGCCATGTACTGTCGTGAATTGATTGAGGAAGTCTGAGCAGCTTTATAGTTACCTTTTGGAGTACTGTGGTGATGATGTTTTTCATTATTTGGGGATATAATTTTCTCCCAACCTGGATCTCCTTGAAAATCTTCTTCACTATCTGAAGAATGAGTGGAGGCATAAGACCCACTTTGGTCATCTTCCAGTGACAGATCACTGTCAGAGTCTGAATCGTGTTCTGTAAAGAAACAATAAACACTATATTTTCAGTCCTTCTGGAACAAAACAGAAAAAAACCCTCATTGCCAGCTTATACTCCCTATGCCATCATTCCCAAGCCTTTCCACCTCATGATCACCCCCCATGCCCCATCACACCTTTCCATCTCAACTTTGGTCTCCTATGGCTCTTTGTAGCCCTATGCCTCCATCACACAAACTCACAACAACCTATGCCCCAAGTTGTGAAATCAGTCATGCCAGACAAATCCTATACGGATAGCCATCAGACTAATATCAATAGAGTGAAATAGCAAGCACCAACTTTTAAACAGTAGACTTTTAAAATTCAAAAACCTATAGATTTAAAGGTCCTGACAGTTCACATGACTTAGTCCATTTTTTGCCCACATCATATCTGATTTTACAAATCCCAAAGGACACTTAACCTCTCCCGTGTGTCACTGGGTCTATCCAAATAAGTGCTTTAAATCTCTCAAGAATTCCAGTAAGTTTAGTTGGACCTTCTCCTGAAAAGTGTACAGCCTACACCCCACTAATGAAAACTGAACCTGTTTTATGGCTGCTGTACATAACCATCGTTTACCAAGGATATGCAACTAACAATCTCTCCGCGGTGTACCCACAATGATGAAGTCAGATGCTGGATCTGGGACATGACTTTTGGAATTGCTTTCTGGCACCACGTTACCTAAGACACTCTCTCAATCCTGGTAAAAATTCAGGCTCATGATAACTGGAGGATTGTACGACTGAATTCCAGCAATCTCTTACATGTTATAAATGAAAATCTCTGTGGCTGAATCAATCCCTGCTACTGGTTTTGGGCAACTTGAGAGTATAAATTTTATGTAAAACGTACTGATCTGAAATTCTATTTCACTGATTGCATGACTGAAGAATATTTTGTTGTACTTTACCCATTCCCATGCATCACATTACTACTTCTGATCTATCAGCTATATATCACAAAATCTCAGCTCAAAAGCAGTAACTAACCAGCTACATAACAAAATTATGGACTAAGGTACTTGCACTGTAAATGGGCATATCTCCGTTAATAACAAGAAAGAATATGGGAGAATTTAGTTGAATATGCTCATTCAACAGCAGCCTTTAGTGCAATAATATTAACCTTTCAAACAGAAATATATTCAACCACTGAGCATCCTGTTAAGTAGCAGGAAAGCAACAGAAAGCTGTTTTCCTATGTCAAAACATTAAAAATATTTCCTCCATGTGATGATACACGTGCATTGTTTTAGCTAATTTTATGAAGACAATTCCGAATGGAAGAATTCCACCTGGATTACATATGCACTAAATTCCTCTCAAGCAGCTATTATTCAGGATATGAAAATTTACTGGTACATCCTTTTCACTGTACTGATAGTGACATGTAAGTCAGGGATTCCATCAAAACCATTTCCCTATTAATAAAGAGCACATAAACTTTTCTTTCCTTTATTTATCATCCAGAACCAGAAAAGATGCAAATCTGCCTTACACCATCAAATATGCTGTTCGTAAGGTTGGCAAAGGAAATTAGTCAGAATTTTCAGCACAATTAGCACAAAACTAATGGAGAATTATCTTTAAGGGTTTAACAGTTCAAATAACTTGCATTAATTATAATGTATTCCTTCCCCCAACATTATTAGTTTATTTTGTTAAATGCTTTCACTTCTAATGATAAAAAGGACCTACTTTACAGCAATTCAAAGAATAAGTGACACATTCCTAAAGAATGGCATTGTTATTATCCTATTTATTATGGTTGAGTTTTAAATGGTTTAATGTTTTCATTCCATTTTAATTACATTTGGCTGAGAAACAGTTACTAAATTAATTAACTTGGGCTTGCACATCTTTTAAAAGCTGTGTGTGAAGCCTGCACATTACCACCCATATGCCTTCTTACCATCTGGATTTGTCTTAATCTCATGGAATAAGGAAGTGGCATGGTCAGTGAGTGCAACATGGGCTTGGCTTGAGGTACTATTATTCAAGGCGGCTTCTTCCCTAAGAAAAAAAGGAGTAATTTGTCATGAACAGTGCAGCCAGTGATGTTAATACAGACACTTAAGGTCACAAATTTGACTGAAATATAGGAAAGGCTCCATCCATTCTTCCTTCCAGGATCAACATGTTTTTATAGAACTTGCGATTTTTTTTCTCTCCAAGGAAAATATCTCAACCTCTCCAATTTATCTACATAACTGACATCCCTCATCCCAACATTGAGTCTCTTGAATCATTTCTACACTGTCTCTAATGCCTCCATGTCTTTCTGAAAATGCAGTGCCCAGAACTGGATTCAACACTCCCACTGAAGCCGAACTAGTGGTTTGTACAAGTTCAATATAACTGCCTTGCTCTTGTCCACTTATGCATCTGTTAATAAAGTCTAGGACAGTGCATACTTTATTAACCATTTTCTTAACCTATTCTGCCACTTACAATGACTTATACACACAAACACCCAGGTCTCTCTGGTGCTTATGATGTTTAGCATGCGAGTTGTCTTGTTTTATATCTTCACCAGGCTGCCTCATTATTTTTAGGTATGTCTGGTGCTGCTCCTGCATGCCATTCTGCATTCTTCATTGAACCTGTGTTGATCCCCTGGCTTGATGGTAATGGTTAAGTGGGGGATATACCAGGCCATGAGGTTGCAGATTGTGTTGAAGTATGATCTTGCTGCACCCCCAAGTGCCTCACTGGTATCCACTGGAGTTGCTAGATCTGTTCAAAATCTGTCCCATTTATCATGGTGATAGTGCCATACAATACAATGGAGGTTATTCTTAATGAGAAGGGAGGACCCCATCTCCGCAAGGACTGTACAGTCGTCACTCTTACTGAATACTGTCATGAACAGATGCAGCAGGCAGATTGGTAAGGATGAGGTCAAGTATGTTTTTCCCTCTTGTTGATTCTGTCACCACCTGCCAAAGACCCAGTCTAGCAGTTATGTCCTTTAGGACCTTACCAGCTTGATCAGTAGTGCTGTTGCCAAGCTACTCATGGTGGGGTCACTGAAGCCCCCCCACCCTATCCAAAAAGCATTTGGTGCCCTTGAACCCCTCAATGCTTCCTCCATGTGGTTTTCAAAATGGAGGAACACTAATTCATAAGCTGAGGGATGATGCTATGTGGTAATCAGCAGGAGGTTTCCTTGCCCGTGATTGACCTGGTGCCAAGATCTCTGGAGTCAATGCTTTTGGACTCCCTGACTTATTCTACGGTGTTGCCATCTCTACTGGGCCTGTCCTTTCAGAGGCACGTAGCTTGCTAGGTTATTTCAGATGGCATTTAATACACAATCACATTGCTGTGAGTCCAGAGTCACATGTAGGTCAGACCAAGTAAGGACAGCAGATTTCCTTCCCTAAAGGACATTAGTGAACCTGATGTATTTTTTCCAATAATTTACAATGGTTTCCTAATTCCAGATTTTTACTGAATTCAGATTCAAACCTGAATTCATAGAATATTAACAGTTTAGCAAATAATACCACTCCTCGACGCCTCTGCTTCTCTCCTCTGAATTTCATCCGGTACTTGTCTTTCCAGTACATTAACTTGTCTGTCTGGTCAAGTTCGGTACAAACCTGCTCCGAGGTCACAATGCTTCCAAGGTACGTATCATCCATAAAATTTGAAATTGTGCCATGTATACCAAGGTCGAGGTCTAAGGGGGTAATGTGCTCTTACAAGCAGCATGGCCTTGTCTGTTGTACTTTAAATTGTTGAATGGACATCATGTGCCTCTAAAACAGTGTTAGTTTGGAGAAAATTTGCCATCATCAGATCCTTCCTCAAAGCACCCAGGTCTGCCTCTCCATTATTGCAAACAGCTTCCCCTTTCCATTCCAAGTTCTTGAGTGTACGATCACCTCTCAATTCAGTGCCATCTTTCCCAGATCTCCAAGTTTGAACCTTCCAATCAGATATCCCACCAAAATACTGAATGAGTCTTGTTAAGGTCACAAATGGCACCCTTGTGATCAATACAGTGGGAAACTGCCTCTCCCTATTCTGCTCTACCTACCTAAACCCAAGCTATAACCTTCCTTTCACTTTGATTTTACAACAAGATCTGCCATCTTATTATAAGTAAGGCTTTAATTGCCAGCTTTCCTCACAAACAAACTGTAGGATTTCAAAGCTGTTTTAAAATTAAAAACTGTTTAAATGTCCGTTGACACCATTCATCGTGTTATCCAATGGGAATTCAGGCACGACTGGGAACTCATTTTAGAAATGTAAGCAAAATATCAGTCTTTCAAATCCCTACAAAATTTGAGACAGAATTGGACTCAATCAGTCAGAGTATTTCCCTCTGTGTCACATTACCTGAGGACGAATGCAATGTAGCTGTTATGGCTTTTCCCTGACCTCGAAGTGCTGCTTACTGACCCAGCTGAGTTGCCAAAGGCTGAGTGACATGCACGACTGTCAATATATGTGTTGTTACACAATGACTGCTTGAAACAAAAGACATGAAGAAATAAAGATTATTTTGTTTCATTTCAAATCAACTATTTCATGCAACTGTTCAAACATTGAGAAGTGCATCTCACTTATGGAAAAATGTACTATTTAGCAGAAGAGAAACGACATCTTTGTTCTGTTCCAAGAAAATAACACTTAGATCAACTCTTCAAATCTAGCAAGGACAGATGTTCATTCCAGATGTTTGTAAACATATGGTTAACAACACATTCAGTGAACATACTTTCACCTCCAGTCATGTTTTTACAAAGTTTATTCATACCAATTAAATGTCTGTTAGCCTCTAAAAGATTTGAGATTTTCAGAAAAGTTCAGAATGTCACAAACCTTTTCAATTTCTTTGATGTTAAATGGCAATGGTAATAGAAATAAATCACAACATAAATTTCAGTAGAATTCTCACTGAAAAAATGTACTAAGTGCTTCATATCATTTAAAAAGATGAAGTTGGGTGTGTGTGTGTGACGTCAATATTCTCTCAGATTATCAATGGCTACACAAACTATTCAAATTTTGCTGGAGCAGCCTGAGATCATTAGAATCTGTGTTAAAGCCTTTTTATCCAATTCCACTTCCATTTTCAATATTCAAGTGGAAATTCTGCTGGAATACTTGTTACAATGGACTCAAAACTTGTAAAATAATATTTGAATTTCAAATATCTGAACGGAAGGCTCATATAACAAGATTTCAAGTTTCAAGACTTGTACTACAACAAACTAAAAACAAAACCCACTAAAACTAGGCAACTTTGTTGGCAACTGAAATATTAGACAACAAAAAAACTTTTAACATGATCAAACTGTTCCAATAACCAAAAATTCCCCTGCCATGATTATACCTTAGGCTACCCTTTAGGTTGGCATGTAAATCCTGTCCAAAACAACTTTTCATTCCCAACAACCTACTTCCAATTTCCTTTCCCAGCTGAGAAACTTCCTACTCCAAGATCTGACTTTCACAGTGAGGATTATCCTGGAAATTCCTCCCTTCAGCCAAAGTTAAGCAATTCTTCCAACTTCATTTAAATCCTCATGGACTTTGTTTCCTCATTCTCAGCATGAGCTCCCACCTGCCTTCCACATAATGAATAATAAATACAGCATTTTCTCTGCTTAAGGTGAACAAATAGCTGTCTCTATCTCTGTGCTCCTCTCTCTCTCTCAGATTCTTGTGGACTGGTCTGTCTCTGTCGGGATGAGTGGTATCTTAGAACACCCTGTAAGCCAATGTTGTTGTAGCTTCCTGTGAACTCTTCAAGTGGAAGTTTCCCTTCTTGGGACTGTGTGGGGTGGACATGTTGACTAACTTGCCAGCCTCAATGCTAAGAAAACCAGATCTATTGCCTGGTAAGTATCTCAGCCTATAGCAGACCTCAACAGAGATATTCTGACTCCCAGAAACTGCTGTTGAATCAAGACCTGGCACAGCTGGGTCCTAAAGACTGAAAAATTTAGGGGTACTCCTCATTGGATGCCGCAGTGAGAAGGTAGGATAGTTTTCTTCTGCTCCTCTTGAGATGGGAGGATGTGGGAAGAGGAGTTTGGAAATAAGGGCAGGGCCTAGCTGTCAGGAACCATCTCCTCACCCCATGTCCATGCCAAATTGGGGGAATCAGAGGCAAGTAACCCTGATTACCTGGTCAAGAAACCAACTATTATTCTAGCTTGGCCAGACAGCATCAGAGGAGTAGGAAAGTTGATGTTTCGGGTGAAGAAGGGTCCCTCTGATGCTGCCTGGCCTGCTGTGTTCCTCCAGCTCCACGCTATGTTACCCCTGACTCCAGCATCGGCAGTTCTTACTATCTCTGAGTGAGTCATTTTTCCAGCTGGCTAGGAAGGCAGGTAATCGGGGATGTTGCAACTTGACGCCCTTAGGTGGTTAGTGATTACCACTTAAAGATTTTAGGGTAACAGAGTTTTGAACAGTACTCAAAATGACATTCAACTCATTGTGCTCATGTCAGTCATCAAGGATTTACCTGTTCTAATTGAATTTTCCAGCACTTGGCCTGTAGCCTTGTATGCTATGTTAATTCAAGTTTTTTTTTTATTCACTCACAGGATGTGGGTGTCACTGGCTAAGCCAGCATTTATTGTCCATCTCTGATTGTCCAGAAGCCAGTTAAGAGTCAACCACATTGCTGTGGGTCTGCGTTAGAGTCAGGGTCAAATGTAGGCCAGACCAGGTAAGGATGGCAGTTTCTTTCCCTGAAGGACAATGGTGAACCAGCTGGGTTTTCCTCCAACAATTGAGAATGGATTTATGGTCATGATTAGACTCAACTCCAGTTTTTATTGAATTCAAATTCCATGGCTGGATTTGAACCCAGGTCCCCAGGACATTATCTGGGTCTCTGGATTAACAGCTCAGCTATAATACAACTAAACCGTCACCTCCCTGCTCATCTAAATACTTCTTAAATGTCTTGAGGATTCCTACATTTACCACCCGTTCAGGTAGTGACTCCCTGATACCCAGCACCCTCTGAGTGAAAATTCTTTTCTGAAGGTTCCCAGTGGATGTTTTCACCCAGATCTTCATTGGTGAAGTGTTGAGAAAGAGTGAGCATCTCTCCAGGGTTGACTCGCTCAATTATTTCCACTGCTCACTATTTCAAAGAAGGGGGAAAATTCCATCATTCCCCTCTCAAAGCTAATCTCCACAACAATGTGAATCACATAAGTCTTTAATTGAGATAGAAATGCTGTTTAGCTGTTCCCTAGACATCTAACTTCAACCTATCTTTGGAATTAATCAGAATTTGAAAAATAACCATTTTTAATGTCTTCCCGTAATTTGGAAGTGAACAGTCTACCCACAACCAGTATGTTCCTGCTATTACTTACAGGGGTGAACATCTTTACCTTCTTCCCATCAAAACAACCTGAGCTTCCCTTTAACCCTTAACAAGCAAGACAGCCAAGTTTGTTGCTGGGCAGAATACAGGTCACATTCTCCTTCCGTTTTAACCCAAATTACAGAGACAGCCCCAAAAACGTAACTTATTATTGTATTTGTAACAAATGATTTTGGCAAGGGTACTTCATTCATAGAAAAGTGAAATATCATTAGACTAGATTTTATTGGACATTTTTCAGCTGGAAGTAAGAAGTAAATACACAAGAAAAAGAAAAAAGTTACTAACTGATGCCAATGTCGATTTTGTTGTGCCAACAGTGTCATCTGTGTGCTTCTTACTGAAAACATACTTAAAAGCTTTTCTTACTTCATTGTTGAGGATGCAACGGATGAAAATAAATGGACCCTGCAAGCGAGAAAGTTATTACTACAAACTAACAAGCTGGTTTCCACAATAAAAGCACTGTAGTACTTCTCATTTCGCAATTTTGTTCAAACTAAAAATTACTACCTTTTGTCCTAGTAACACTTGAAACATAAATATTTAGTTCCTTTAATTTTTAAAGGCTAATTTCATGAGTCAATAAGCAATCAATACTATTTATGATTTCGTATCAATATTTGCAACACAAAATTGCACTTTCAAAATTTCTCCTCATAGCCCATCGAATGGCAAATAAACTTTAGCAACTAGAATAGTATTTTTAAAAACAAAATAGTTAATTTGACAGCTTTACCTGGAGACAATTAAAACCAGCAAAGAGATAGTGGAAAATAATGGTGTCACTGTTCACAGCCAGCAAGGCCAAGAACCAGGTTGTGCTGACAAGCAGCAGCACCACAAATGCTGTACGTAGTCCAGACCTATTAAAACAAAAATTCCAATCATTATGTTGATGTGCAACACCAACTTTGCATCTGCTTTTTAAACATTATTCTTGCATAAAACACAGTACCCCAGTAATTTATAACATAAAATTAGATGAAAATTGAATTCACTGAAGCATTATAAGTTCAGTATTCAGTGCCATAAGGTAATCTTCATTCAGATGACCAAAAAACTATATGGAGTATCTTAAAGGAGGAATGCAAGGAGAAGCAAAGAAGTTAGTGGGGGGGTGGGGGCACAGCGGAATGGAATTCCATAGCTTAGACCCTAGCAAAATGAAGGCATCCCATCAATGGTAGAGCAATTAAACACTAAGAATGCTCAAAAGGCCAGAAATCAGGGAATTAAGATATACCAGATTGTTCGCCGCTGCAGCAAGTTACAAAGATAGGGAGGAACAAGACCACAAGAGGGATTTAAAAATAAGGATGAGATTTTTGAAATCACATACTGATAAACGTACTTAGGAAGAAATTCCTCATGGCTTCAATTCTTCCATTGCAACTTTAATGAAAAAGTCATGAAACACTAGAGAAGTTGCTGAATATTAGGCTCTCTATATAATGGGGCAGCTAATTTGATACTGTCCATTTTGTACACCATCCGAGACAAATTTTCACCCCTAAAGTCTTGAGGACTGTGTTTTTACCTCATTGAAAGAACTACATCCATATGTAGACTTTAAGACATAAAATGCTACTCAATACCTAAATTAAGGATTTGAAATAAGATCATATATGCTAGCATCCAGCAGTCATTATTTTGCCCACTCTATTTCAATATAAGTTCCTAATTTAAATTAGTACTTTTGACTTTTAATACTTCAGATTTTCTGCTCCTAATCTATTTTTTTAAATTTAGTTACAATAACCAGAATTTTTTAAAAAAACGTGTGAGCTCATTAATGTTTTATCGAAGATTTAATCCAAAAGCACTTACACACGTCCTTTCTTTTCAAAACCTTGGTGCCCTGGTCTGCAGGAAGCTTTGGCAGACAGAATATAAAGAAAAACATTCATCTGCAAGGTAGAAAACACAATGACAACAACGTAAAGGGGTTTGAAAAGGAGCATGTCAGTTTTAAAATTCAGGCTATGCCAACGGGGGAGACGTTATGGGTCAGCGAACACAGGGGTGATAAGGACTCGATATGCCTTGCACAATGTGGAAGGGGCTTAAAACAAAATGGGGCCTTATTATTGTCAAATGAAACAAACCAGCTAAGATTTAAATGTGCAAAGGATGACTCACCAAAGCATTCTGCCTGTATGTTGCAATATCCTCTAAGTTTACATTTTAAAATGTGCTTGAAAAGTGGAAATATTGAAATGTATGAAGAGTGAGCAGTAGAGTGAGAATAATCTGGGTGGTTTATATGAAGAAAGTCATTACGATTGACATGATGAATACATGGTTTGCTTCTAACCTGTCAATTTTTCCAATTATAGGATAGACCATTCACATTACTGCTACCATTGCTATAATAGGCAATCACAAATTCTAATGTACTGAAAATATTTAGCGTTTGGGTGTTAATGCCTGGTGAGGTGTATCACTAAGTTCATGTTCATTGTTCACAATCAACGACAGTGTGATAACACGCATGTCTCTTTTAGAGGTAGACTTAGTTACTGAAGAACGCATTTGCAAACTCACAGAAACCGCTGCTGTTATGGGACCTGCGAAGCTCCATATCAAAGTGTCATAGATTGACAACCAGCAGAAATCAGGATTACCATAACCCTCGGGATCAAGGCCAACAGCTAACCCTGTGAAAGAAGTCACAACCCAAAGAGATCATATTTAGAACAGAACTATTCAATGGTTAAAGAAGTAAATTGAAGTTCAATAAGGATGGAGGTGACAAAAGGCAATGTAGCATGGAACCCAGTTCAACACAATTTGCATCTTTATCAATGAATTTGATATCAAAGAATGGCCTACTTACACATGCTTCTACTCTGCTACAATGCTATCTTGGATTTTTTTCTGGCTTATCACACTATGCAAATAGGGCGGGCTGCTAGAATTTCTCCACCTTTACTATTCATGATGATTAATGGAAATCAAACAAAAAGGTAATAACCTTATAGAGAGATTCTAGTGAGCCATTTGCAGATATTGGGTAATACAGGTTGGCATTGTAAAATGGCAGAGTAATACTTCCCCTATTAGATCATACACAGTTTGTGATGCAATATCAGAACATAGCCAGACTGGTAGTAGGGTAGGATATCACGTAGGTGTTTCAATGTTATACATTGGAATCCAGTAAATGGGCAAAGCAACTTTTGACTTGCATCCTTGGGAATACAACTTATTGGTCTTCATATTTTATTCAGTATTTTCACATGCAGCATCATCAAGGTCCTTGCCCCAGATTTTGGAGTTCAAGATTACCGCGTTGCTATCAGTGCAGCCAAAACTAAAGGATCAATCACCCTCATGTTCAACCTACAAATAATTAGCTGTTTGGCAGAACCCTGGAATGAGTTGTTCACAGGTCCCCCGCCTCTCTCAAGAGTATGACATACAGCCTCATAGCACGTCAAGAGAGATGCAGTGCAAGTCTATGAAAGACAGAGTTAACTGAAATTCACGTGTCCTTTGGTTACACATTGATCTGATCAATGGGACGACGCGGGATAAGTGAATCAATCAGTTTCGTGGGCTTCATACTGAAAAGATAACAAAGAAAAACCAAAAGAACTGCAGATGCTGTAAATCAGGAACAAAAACAGAAGCTGCCAGAAAAGCTCAGCAGGTCTGGCTGCATCTGTGAAGAAAAAAGTTCTGAGGAAGGGTCACCAGACCCAAAGTGTTAAATCTGATTTTTTTCTTCACAGATGCTGCCAGACTTGCTGAGCTTTTCCAGCAACTTCTGTTTTTGAACAGATAACAAGTGTCTTTTAAAGTATTATTTTTTCACGTTTACAATGGCTCAAAGAAATAATAAAATTGACAAAGCTAAGTAAATATACTGAAGGTACAGCACTTGTAACAAATAAAAGATAATGTAAAGATCATTGTGGAATGCTTCAGAGAGGAAACAGTAAAATTTATGAGAATGATTCCAGGGATGACAGATATCAGTTACAACGATGGACTGGCAACACAGAACTATTTCCTTAAGAGAAAGCTGAAAGATGATTTTAAAAAGGTGTTCAAAATCACGAAGAGGCTCAACATTGGACAGAGAGAAACTTCCCATTTGTGGAAGGATGGAGATCAACAGAACATTAATTTAAGGTGAATGGCAAAAGAATCAAGGGTGAGATGAGGAACATCCTTTTATACAGCAAGTAGTTAGGATCTAGAATGCACTACCTGAGATGTGGAAACAGATTAAGTTGTGGCTTTCATAAGGGAATTGCATCTTTTTTTTAAAGAGATAGCGATTGTGGGGCTATCAGGAAAAGGAGGAGTGATACCAGTAGAGTAAATCTTAGAGGGATGGCAAGGATATGATGGGCCTAATAACGTCCTTCTATGCTGACAGCATTCTGTGATCCTAAACCATTCTGCAGACTAATTGGCTTATGCTGCATCCTATCTAGTAACTTAGAATGCAAATGTCCTATTGTTTAAGAAGGGTAGCAGGAATGACCCTGGAAATTACAGGCCTGTGAGTCTCATGTTGCTAGGAGGAAAATTATTGGAAAAGATTCTCAGGCACAAGATCTATATGCATTTAGAAGCAAATAGACTGCTTAGTGAAAAACAACATGGTTTTGTGCGGGAGAAGTCATGCCTCACTAACTTAAATCGAGTTTTTTGAGGAGGTGACGAAGATGATTGATGAGGGTAAAGCAGTTGATGTTGTCTATATGGGCTTCAGTAAAGCCTTTGACAAGGTCCCTCATGGCAGACTGGTACAAAAGATGAAGTCACACGGTATCAGAGGAGAGCTGGCAAGATGAATACAGAACTGGCTTAGTCATTAGGAGATAGAGGGTAACGGTGGAAGGATGCATTTCGGAATTGAGGGCTGTGACTAGTGACATTCCACAGGGATCAGTGCTGGGACCTCTGCTGTTCATGATCAACATAAATGATTTGGAAGAAAATATAGCTGGTCTAATTAGTAAGTTTGCGGATGATACAAAGATTGGTGGAGTTGTGGATAGTGAGGAGAATTGTCAGAGGATACAACAGGATATAGATCAGTTGGAGGCATGGGCAGGAATATGGCAGATAGAGTTTAATCCAGACAATTGTGAGGTGATGCATTTTGGAAGGTCAAGTACAGGTGGAAATTACACAGTGAATGGCAGAACCCTTAGGAGTATTGATATGCAGAGAGATCTGGGTGTGCAGGTCCACAGATCATTGAAGGTGGCAGCACAGGTAGATAAGATAGAAAAAAAACAGGCCTATGGCATACTAGCCTTCATTGGAAGGGGCATTGAGTATAAGAATAGACAAGTTATGCTGCAGCTTTATATAAATTTAGGCCACACCTGGAATATTGTGGACAGTTCTGGTCACCACACTACCAGAAGGATGTGGATGCTTTGGAGAGGGCACAGAAAAGGTTTACCAGAATGTTGCCTGATATGTGGTATTTTATCTATGAAGAAAGGTTGGCTAGATTCAGTTTATTTTCACTGGAATGCAGGAGGTTGAGGGGCGACCTGAAAGAAGTTTATAAGATTGTGAATGGCATGGATAAAGTGGAAAGTATGAGGCTGTTTCCCAGGGTGGAGGGGTCAATTACTAGGGGCCATAGGTTCAAGGCATGAGGTGGGGGAAGTTCAAAAGAGATTTGCGAGACAAGTTTTTCACACAAAGGGTGGTGAGTGCCTGGAACGTGCTGCCACAGGAGGTGGTGGAAGCTGACACAACAGCAGCATTCAAGAAGCACCTGGACGAATACATGAATACAAAGGGAATAGAGGGATATGGATCCTGTAAGTGAAGACAGTTTTAGCATGGAAGGGCAAAATGTTGCGGTGCAGGCTTAGAGGGCTGAAGGGCCTGTTCCTGTGCTGTACTGTCCTTTGTTCTAGCGGAAACATATAACAAAATGACAAAGTATACATGGGATTTTTCCTGCACAAGATGAATCATATTTCTTCTTAGCCACAAACCTTTAGGAGCTTTGGTCTACTACTGAAGACAACTTGGAAAATGGGTGTCTATATTCTATGTGCAATGCATCTAGCTCAAAAATGAAAACAAAGTCCTCATTTCCAACCTACTGCAAAGAACAAATACCTGTGATGAAGGCAGGGACACCCCAGCCAACCATGTAGTAGAACCTCATGGGGCCATAGTTGATATCACGAACCTCTGTTAACATGCGGTAAATGTGAAGCCCTTCCAAGAACATCCAGGCAAAGGTGCACATGTAGAAGAAATGGAGCAGAATGGCAATCACAGTGCAAACAAACTGTGAATGACAAGAGAAAGGACAAATGCAATGCATTCATTAGATATCAGTTATAGTTTCTCAGTATAAGTGGGTGGACGTCTATGCACTGGAAGTTGCATAGTATTTACAATACAGTAAGGGCAAACTTGGCAAACTGGTCTATGATAATCTTACTGCTCCACACAAAGCTCCTCTCACTCCTCTTCATCAAAACTTATCAAGAACTCCTTTCTGACTCATATTTTAAAATAAACTCTTTCATGGGATGTTGGCTTTACTGGTTGGGCCGGTATTATTGACCATCCTAATGCCCCTCGAGAAAGAGGTAGTGAGCCACCCTTTTGAACTGCTGCAGCCTCTGCGATGTAGTTACATGCACAAAGTTCCAGTATTTTTGACCCAGACAGAGTGAAGGAACAGTAATATATTCCAAGCCAGGATGGTGAGTGGCTAGCAGGGGAGCTTGCAAGTAGTGGTGCATATATCTGTTGTATTGGCCTTTTGTAGGTGGTGGAAGGAGGCTTGGCTTGGATGGCGGTGTTAAAAGAGCCTTAGCAAGTTGTTGCATTGCACCTTGTTGATGGTACATGCTGCTGCCAGTGTGCGTCATTATAGGGAGGGAGTGAATGCTGAACATGGTAAATGGTGTACTAATCAATCAGGCTGCTTTGTCCTAGATGGCATTGAGTTTCTTCAGTGTTGTTGGTGCTGCACCCAACCAGATAAGTACATAGCATTTTATCATATTCATGGCTTGTGTACTGTTAATGTTGGACAGTTTTTGAGAATTGAAGTGGCAAGTTATTCGCTGCAGAATTCCAAACCTTTGACCTGTTCTTCTAGCCACAACATTTATTTGGCTAGTCCAATTCAGTTTCTGGTCAATGGGGATCCCCAAGCATCCTCAATGGGAAGACAGTTTTTTGTCTCCACAAGGGTTGTACAGCGGTGACTAATCAAGATCACAAGAAGTCAGACAGAAGTAGGTCAGCCGGCCCACCATGTCTGCTCTGCCATTTAATGAGATCATGGTTGATCTGATATTCCTCAACTCCACTTTCCAGCCTTTTCCCTATAACCTTTTCCCATAATGCTTAGAAATATGACTACCTCAGCTTTGAAAATAATTAATGGCCCAGCCTAGGCAGCCCTTTGCATCAAAGAATTCCACAGATTCATTACCCTCTGAGGGGTAAAAATTCTCCTCATCTCTTGTCTTAAATGGGCAGCTCCTTACTCTGATTACTGCCTCTGGTCCTAGTCTCTCCTAAAAGGGGAAATTACCTCTCTACATCTATCCTCTCAAGCCCTATAAGAATCCTATAGATATTTACTAATTGATGTGTTCAGGGATGTTATTGCATACTTCTGGAGCAAGTGGGGACTTGAACCCATGCCTATTGGCTCAGACATGTGGACAGTACCACTGCTTCAATAAGATCTATCTTTCTTCTAAACTCCAAAGAGAGTACAAACCCAACTTACCCACTACTTCTCATAAGAAAATCCCTCCATACTCAGAATCAACCTACTGAATCTTCTCTGGACTGCCTCCAATATCAGTGTATCTTACCAAGAGTTGACAGATTGCTCTTTTTTCCTGTTATGACATTATATGAAATAAGTAATATAATTTATTGCCTTTATGTATGAGAATGGCTGAAAATGGAATTGATAGTTAGAAAATATTAATTGAAGTTCTGCAGTCACGTTTTATTTTCCAATTCTGTAATTTCTATTTCTGCAGTTCATTAAACATACCACCAGAGGGCTCCATTGTACAGTTTAAACACCATAAAACCGCAATTCGAAAGGTTACAGAAATTATTAATATCCAACACTAAATCCTAATATTTATTTATCTTAAATTGTAACAATTATAACATTTCAAACATTTATTAAGCACTGTAATTATGGTCATTAAATTTGTTTATAAGGAATGAGAATTTAGCTATGACACAACACTAGCTTGATCATGTAACTACATTGCTAAAACTAAAAGTAATTCCAAGTCAGGTTTAGGAAAAATAAAAGCAAAAACAGAAGCACTTCCTCAGAGATTCTAGGTAAAGGCAATTAAACAGCCTTCTTTACATCTCATTTTTTTTTAGAAAGGAATAAGTAAACTAGGCTCTCATTTTTACAGGTTAGTGAGCAGTGGGAACTCCTACAACATGTGCAATTAGACTCAATACCGAGGTCTCAGGGGAGGCAGTAGCATAATGTCTGGTAACTAAGAACCCAGACTAATGTTTTAGGGACATGAATTTGAATCCACCATGGCACAAGGTGAAATTTGAATTTTAAAAAATCCAGCAATAAAAAGCCAGCTGAAGGCAAGTATGTAACTACCATTGATTGCTGTAAAAACTTACCTGGTTTACAACTATCTTTAGGCAAAGAAATCTGCTGTCCTTGATTTGTCTGGTCTACATGTGATTCCAGAACCACAACAACGTGACAGACTCTTAACTGCCCCTAAGATATTAGGGATGGGCAATTAATGCTGGTCTTACAAGCACGACAATGAATGAATAAAAAGAACATATTACCATTGAGTCAAGGTGGTCACGCTGACACAATTTGACATTTTTTAAAATCATTCATGGGATGTGGGTGTCACTGGCTAGACCAGCAGTTATCATCAGTCCTCACTATCCCAGAGAGCAGTTCAGACTCAACCACATTGCTGTGGGTCTGGAGGCCAGACCAGGTAAGGTTGGCAGTTTCCTTCTCTCAAGGACATTAGTGAACCAGATGAGATTTTCTGACAATCAGCAATGAATTCATGGTCATGATTAATTTCAGATTTTATTGAGTTCAGATTCCACCATCTGCCTGGGCAGGGTTCGAACCCCATGTACAAAGTGTAAACAGCAATCTTATGAGGACTATGCTTAGATTATTGCAGTTAACCCCATTTGATAAAACATCTACTACCAATTTGCTATATGGTATTGTACAATGGTGTGCCAAAACTTTTGGGTGCATCCACTTTAACTTAAATTACAAAATGCCACTGATTTTATTCAGTGTCATTGATTGAAGGACATGAACTTGATGTTGGTCAAATTATCCCCATATCCCATAGAGACAGTTCCCGTAACACTTACTGGGTTATCTGCTTGGTTAATTCCAAGGACAAAGATGAGTTCAGACGAGAAGAGAGCGACGACCATGTTTTTACTGATGCTGTGCTGG
Organism: Ginglymostoma cirratum; assembly: GCA_024137785.1. Taxonomy (NCBI): domain Eukaryota; kingdom Metazoa; phylum Chordata; class Chondrichthyes; order Orectolobiformes; family Ginglymostomatidae; genus Ginglymostoma; species Ginglymostoma cirratum. The sequence goes on along the minus strand of JAHRHZ010000271.1, from coordinate 12,973,043 downwards.
TTTGAACGAAGGGTCCTTAGAAACAGGAGAATCAAGAAGGACAGCAGCAAAGCACTGAGTGAGACAGCTACAGTGGAGTATGTGACCAGCTTCAGGGGTAGAATTTCACCATTCTGAGGGGAGAATTGTAGAAATAAGATTCTTACTGTAGTGTAATAATACATAAATATAAGTGTCATACTTGCAGCTCCTGGAATCTTATTAGCTACTGCATTAGACAATTTGTAATCACTAGCTGTAAGAAGAATTTACAAATATTGTTCATGCTTTTATTACGGCACAGGTATACAAGGTATTTAATTGCTTTGCATCATAAAAATTGTTTTGAATTTGCCAGTAACCCATGTATATTAACATTTGGAAGATCCATACAATACATATGACACCTAATGATTTAACCACTGTTATGATTATATGGTTATGGTCTGGCAATTTCCAGAAAAATCCATGAAAGGCTACCACTTATTGTAAAAAAAAAAGTTAATCTATTATTAGGCAAGAAAATAAGAACAAAGCTGGTACAATCACCTGACTTTCCAACTTCAAGCTGCAATGTGGACTATACAGAGACATCAAATGTATTTACAGATACATAAAAACTCTCAACGTGGAGCTAACGTAGATCGTTGACTCATTGTGCAATTGTAAACTGGTCATTGACCAGAATGAAAACTAAGAACCACAAATAGGAGAAGAGCTGTCTCCAGAATGCCACTGCCTTTGATGAGATTTGACTTTGTTTTTGCAGCTAAGAATGAGTCAATAAAGGCAAGCTACTCAGATAAAGAAAGATGCATTTTGAACCATTTGGAAGAAAATAGAGAGACATCTCAAACCACTAGTGGTGTTTTGTAATCAAATAGCTGAAAGTACCATGCCTGCAGAACCAGAAGCCAAGAATCACCTCTGTCTCTTAAAATCTGCCGTCCTGCAGAAATCTAGCTGCATAAGAAAATCACAACTGCCCAACTACAGAAGTCACTGCAACTGTTGAATCTGACGTAAAGGTCTTAACCTTGGTAAAAAGGACCTGAAGCACCGGCCCCCAAAGTTATACTTCAGAGGCCTTTGGAGCTTTCTTCTTTCAAATGTTCTTTTTGTCTTGTCTGTATCTGTTTTAATCTTGCTACTTTATTTTGTTAATAGAGTCATACAGTATGGAAACAGACCCTTTGGTCTAACCAGTCCGTGCTGATCATAATCTCAAACTAAATTAGTCCCACCTGCCTGCATCTGGCCCATATCCTTCCAAACATTTCTTAATCATGTACTTATCTAAATGTCTTTTAAACGTTGTGACTGTACCTGCATCCACCACTTCTTCTGGGAGTGTATTCCACACACAAACCACTCTCTGCGTCAAAAAAAAAATGCCCCACATGTCTTTTTAAAATCTTTCTCTCCTCACCTTAAAAATATACTCTCTAGTCTTGAAATACCTTTGGGAAAACACACCTACCATTCACCTTCTCTATACCCCTCATTATTTTATAAACCTCTATTAGGTCACCTCTAAACCTCCTACGCTCCGGTGAAAAAAGTCCCAGCCTATCCAGCCTTTCCTTATAACTCAAACCCTCCATCCCTGGCGAGATCCTGGTAAATCCCTTCTGAACCCTCTCCAGCCTTCCTATAACATGGAGCCCATAACCGGACACAGTACTCCAGAAGAGGCCTCAACAATGTCCTGTACAACCTCAGGTAATATTTTCATCTCTTTTTATGCCTAAGAAATGTTCAATAATAACTTGCAATAAACTCACTTTAAATTTTAAATTGAAAGCCTGACTGTTGTTTTACTTTAACATGACTCATTACAAATTAAACAGGGGCTACATGAGCCATATTAATTCAGTACACTGACCACATGGTGGACATACCTGCTGGCTATGCAAGTTGTTTACAAGTGCCAAAACTGCAGTTAGGGATCTACAATAATCATAAACTTTGTTCAACAAATATTCATAGGGTACTTGCCTAACAAAATAGTAAAATAATATTGATTAAAGAAAATCAGGTGCCAAGAAATGCCAACATATTCAGCAAAGCAATAATTTTCAGGTTTTTTTTCATCTTCTAAATCCTGGCCCAAATGGATCAACACATCTACTCTAAATAACTCTTTTACACAACACTCAAACCCAAATATCTCCTGGTCATGGTTTGGTGGTGACACACTGGCTGTTGAATTGTGAGGTTGTTGGTTCAAGCTCCATCCCAAAGCCTTCTGGACTAATGTAGGCTAACACTTCAGTGCAGTACTGACAACAGATAGTGGGCACTGCTCTGCACTATCATAAAATGTAAAACTTTGGCCCCATCTGTCAACTCAGGTGGATACAAATGATCTTTATTTAAAGAAGATCTAAGTTGGTTTCCTGGCTATAACTTGTCCTTGAACTTACATCACTAGAACAGATAAACCTTGTAAGTTATTGTACTGCTGTTTGTGGGAGTTTGCATATACCTGACAGGATGTCAAAAAAGATATACATGTGCAAATTCCAACTTTCTTTCCTTGAACTTTCCTCCTTGTTAAATGCTTCTGGCTTTTAAAACTGAAGGTTAATGCCATTTAATTATTTCCTCATTAGTCCTGTTTTCTCTTTTATATTTTTCAATTGTAGGGGCATCTGAACGAGCAGCCATGGTACTTTTCTGCAGTTTCTCAAGAAAACAAAAAAGACTATAACACTCGGGCCACATTTTAAAGTGGCGGGGCTGCGTCACCCACATCTATATCTCAATGACATTCACATGCACTTCAGGCTAACTATAGACTCTGAATGGCAGAAAGGAGGGAATAACTCTACAAAGTAGCTCAAACAAACAAAAAGTACAGGAGAGTGGGTACAATCAATTTAAATGCTCATGTTATGTAAAGAAGCATACAATCTGCTTGTGAGAAACTAAACGCTATGTCATTATCATACAACAACAGAATCTGTTATATTGCTAATGTGTCGCAGACTTCAAATTTTTGCTTAATTATCCCATTCAATGCGAGAAAGACTGGAACAGCAATCAGAAGTGAAAAAGGGTGATACTTTTCTCCAAAGAGACAGACTTACCTCTCGTCTAGAAATGTCCATCAGAACAGCAAAGCTCGTCATATGATTACACTGGCAGCTGATATGGGTCTCGTTCCTGAAGACTAATTCACATCCTTTTGATGACCAGCCTCCGGTTCCACCGACACTGCACAAGTACAGACCAGAGAATGAAAAGAAGGGGCCATATAAAAGTAAGTTAATAAATATGTGTGTCACATAATATATTTCCAGATCAAATCGAAGACAGCATTTGTAAAGCAACTTAGAAGTAGTTTGAGATCTTGTGCTAAAGGTAATACATTGCAGATTCCCTAGCAAACCACATGACTTGGAACTATATCACCACTCCCTCACTTCTGCTCAGTCAAAGTCCCAGGACTCACTGCCTAGCAGCACAGTATACAGAGTGGTATGATTCAAGGCAACGGCTCACCACACTTTCTCAACAGCAATTCAAGGTTGGCAATAAACGCTGGCCATGTCAACAACATTACATCCCACAGATAAATAAAATAATGGTAGTTCCTGTTAATTCATTACCCATATCTCATTTTAAAATGAATGAAAAGAAAATGTTGAACCCTACCTGTACAAGTTCTATCCTATTCGTGACCTTGGTACCATAATTTTAAGCAAGTGTTCTTGTATTTGTATTTGTTTTTGTATTTTGTTTGTGTATCCTATGAAAATCAGTTAAAACTATTCTGCGATGTTATTTTGTCCTTGCAGTAAAATTTCTTGCAATGATTATGTTCTCATCGTGAGTTCGGAGAAGCTTTCAATAGTGACCAAGGGCTTGTGTCTTGTCAAACACATTGATCACATAGTCAATTTTTTTTTTATTTCCAATCATTGTGTGGAGAGATTGATGGGACAATCAGAATTTATTGCCCATATTAATATAGTGGTGAGCCACTATCATGAACCACTGCAGTACCTGTGATTAAGGCCATATATGATGTACAGAGTGAGATGGCTAGTAGATTTAGAAAAGTTATTGCCGAGCAGGATCAGTCAGATAGATGGCTGACTGTCAGGAAAGTTAAGAAGGTAGTTCAAATGTTTCCAGTGGCTATTCTTCTATCAAACAGTTGAAGGGGATAGCCTCTCCATGGAAAATGGAAGGGCCAGTCAGTTATTGGACACTTGGAATGATTCTTATGTTAGGCAGCGTTTGACAAGATTTAATAGAATTATTGTTATGGGGGATTCTCCTGTCAGTGGCATAGAGAGGCAACTCTGTGGCTGTGAGCATAAATTTACGATGGTTTGTTGCTTTCCTGGTGTTAGATTTAAGGGCATTTCTAAATGTTTCAAGCATATTGTTAAAAGTGAGATTGAGAAGCCAGAAATTATTGTACACATTGGTAGGAATGACATTTTTAGACAAAAGATTAAAGCAGGACAGAGCGAATTTAAGAGATTAGGGTAAAAGATTAAAAAGAAAACCTTAGAAGTGGTAATTTCTGGTTTACTCCAAATGCTAAACTCAAACGAGGGAAGGAACAAAACGTCAAAGGAGATAAATCAATGGCTGAAGACCGGGTGTGTTGTTCAGGTTTTTGGAAAATTGGCATGTCTTTTGGGATAGCAAAAGACCTGTTCAAAAAGGATAAGTCTAACATATACTGGAAAGGGACCAATATCCTAGCAGGTTGATTTGCACATTCTATTAAGGGACACTTTACACTGATAGAGAAGGCGAGCTGAGGAATTCTAAGAGCAGTGTCAATGGAAGGATTGATGGCGTAGGTTCTGAATGTGAGCAGAGAACGTCAATTAGAAAAGAAAGACAAGACAGAGTCAGAAGTTTTCCTGCTCCTATGATGCTGCTTGACCTGCTGTGTTCATCCAGCCCCATGCTTGTTATCTCAGAGTCAGAGTATGTAGTAACTCTGAAGAACTAAATTGCATTTATTTCAATGCAAGTGTTCTTACAGGCATGCATGATGAACTCAGGGCTTGTTTAAGAACATGGGATTGGGACACATAGCTATTACAGAAACCTGGCTGAGAGATGGACAAGATTGGCAGCTCCATGTTCTGGGTTTTAGATGCTATAGGAAGGAAAGAAACGGAGGCAAGAAAGTAGAGATGGTGGTGGTGGTGGTGGTGGTGGTGGGAGGGGGTGGTGGTGCAGGCAGGGGAGTGATGGCATTTTTGTTTAAGGAATACATTACTGCTGTAACTAAGGAAGAAATTTCTGAAAAATTGCCCAGTGAAAATATATAGTTAGAAATTGCAAATAAGGAAGGAAAGATCATCTTGATGGGATTGTACTATAAGCCCCCCAATAGTAAGAGAGAAATTGAGAAACAAATATGTTGGCAGATCTCAGACATATGTAGGCATGATAGGGTCACAATAATGGGGGATTTTAATTTTCCAAACATTGACTGGGGCTACCACAGTGTTAAAGGTTTGGATGGTGAAGAATTTGTCAAATGTGCTCAAGAAAATCTTCTTTATCAATTTGTGGATGCCCCTACGAGAAAAGGAGCAAAACTAGACCTTCTTTTGGGTAATAAGGCAGGGCAGGTGACTGAAGCAAAAGTGGGTCCAGATGTCATAATTTTATTAGTTTCAAAATGGTTTTGGAAAAGGGCAAGCCTTCCATAAAAGTTAAACTTTTTAAATGGAGTAAGGCAAATTTTAATAGTGTAACACAAGAACTTTCAAAAGTTGATTGGAGTAGACTGACAAGTGGGAGGCATTCAAGAGTGTGATGATGAGAATTCAGTGGCATTTTGTTCCTGTCAGAGTGAAGGGTAAGGCTAGTAAGATTAAGGAACAGTGGATGAATAAAGATTTTGAGATTCTAGTCAAGAATAAACGAGAATCATTTTTTAGATATAGACAACTTGGTTCAATTGAATCTCTTAATCAATATAAACAGTGAAGGGGCATTGTTAAGAGATAAATCAAGAAAGCAAAGAGGGGACATGAAATAGCATTGGCAGGTAAGGTTAAGGATAATCCAAAGAGATTCTACAAATATATTAAGAGCAAGACGGTAACTAGAGAGAGGGTTGTCTTTGGTGTTGAACCCCAGGAGATGGGAGAGATACCAAATGAATATTTCATGTCAATTTTTACTGTGGAGTAAGAAATGGTGTCTAGAGAATGCAGAGAGATAAACTTTGAAGTTTTAAAAATAGTTCACATTACAGAAGAGGAAGTTTGGAAGGTCTTAGAGAATATAAAATGGATAAATCTCCAGGACCTGATCTAACGTATCCCAGAATGTTGTGGGTAGTAAGGGAGGAAATTGAGAGACTCCTTGCAGAAATATTTGCATTATCTATAACTACTGGTGAGGTGCCTGATGACTGGAGAGTGGCTAATATTGTACCTTTGTTTAAGAAAGGTTGTAAGGAGAATCCAGGGAACCACAGACCTGTGAGACTTTCTTCGGTTGTGGGTAAATTGTTGAAAGTAATTATAAAAGACAATCCACCTAACCTGCACTGTGGGAGGAAACTGGAGCACCCGGTGGAAACCCATGCAGATATGGGGAGAATGTGCAAACTCCACACAGACAGTCGCCCGAGTGTGGAATTGAACCCAAGTCCTGGTGCTGTGAGGCAACACTGAGCCACTGTGCCACGCCAGTTTGACAGTGGTTCCTTGGAAGAGGTGACAAAGAGCTAGTGCAGCCCAGAGAGCTACAGTGCATCAATTACTACCTTCAGTGGAGGAAAGTAGATATTGGAATGAAACAATGTTCAGCAAATGGTAAGTGCTAGACAAATAGACTCAGGATGGTGATATCCTGTCAGGTTTTTACAGTAAATTTGTAACTGTTCATTGGGCAATTATTTGGGTCAGACTGGTCCCTTTCCATTTGTCCAATATGCATTTCAAAATCAGATCACTGAAACTGCGCAAGAATGCAACATTCAGGAATTTTAAAATAGAAAATTCCATCTTTGATCTGACCCCAGAAGAAATGAGACTTTTTTTTAAATCAAAGAGGCAGAAAAGATTTATTTAACTAGACTGAGTTCTTGTGGTACACAATTGGAGCTTGGAAAACTGCCTCTGTATTAAGAAAGATCAATCATCCCTTCAAAAGACCAGGCTGACCATTTTTGCTGTTACCAGACAGCTGAGCCGTTGTTCATAATCCATGCTTGCTGTGTGTGGACTTATCAGACATTCTACATCCTTTTCCCTGAGACAATCAGGTCTACAAATAACGAATGAGAGGTCTTACGGGATGGAATGGTTCCAGAAGACACAAATCGGCTTGGATCGTTCTTCAGCTTCAAAAAGCCTGTACTGCACTCTGATTGGCTTTTCCAGCTGATGCTGAAGTAACTCATCGTTGTCATGGACGGCAACACTTACTATGGGGCTGTTAATGACAGGTCGCTTAGGAACCCTGAGAGAGACAGAAATCAATTCAGAAACTGAATTAACAAATTAATTTTATTTCCACCTTTGCTACTATGCTTTACTAATGTGTGGTTTGAGGGCTCAGCTGGAAAGCTACTTACTTAATTTCTTTCCCCATTAAGGTTTACCTTAGACTTCTTTTGTCAGGATCATAATGTTCTGGTAAAAGCTGTCCCAGTGTCCAATAGATAATTATACTAGCAATGGCATCCTGCTCATTTGAATCAGACTGTCTCCGTTTTCTGTTTGGAGCTGTGCTTTCATCTTCAGATGAGGAGGTTGGCACTTTGGGATTTTCTGGTAAAGAAACCAAATAAAACAAGTTAATGCTTCCCTATGACTGCTATTGGAGTCAAACACTTCAATAAGTAATACTGGTTGAACCATAAATACTGAACACTTGTCTACTGGATTTTCCAATTTGCTTTATTATTTGGTGCCAGGAGTTGATGCTGGCACTCAATTAAATAGATTGTGTTGAATAATGCGATAATACAGGTTTACCTCATTTCAATGCTTCCTCACTAATGAATGAGAACAAAGTTTTGCTTTGCGATTTTCTATTTTATCAATACTTGCCCCATGAAGTTGCAATGGCTTTACAACAGTGTTATCCGGCAATGTTAGTCCAAGCATGGTTTATTGTATCTTTCATTAGTAAAGTGAGTACTGGACATTGCTGCTGGGCAGCTGAGGCCTGGTTTTGCTGAAGGCAATGAGGTGCACAGATCAGGTGGAAAAGTGTGCTGGCAACACACTGAGCTTGTCAACAAGAATTTCCCTCCTTAATTTTTACAGGTAGAAGCTCATAAGTAAGCTGCCACCAGGATAGCTTCCAGTCCCCAAAGTGCTGTTACCCTAATGAAAGGCTATATAAAAATTTAAAAAAACGTAATGACACTCTGGATGGAAAAGAAACCCCGTGGAAGACATCACTGGGAGCTTGAGGGCTTTGTTTAAAAAAGCAATCACCCTGGGCTACTGCTGGGAGGAGGTCCTCATTCTGCTGGAGGCCTTCCCACGTGGAGAGGAGAGGTCTGGCTTCAATGTGCCATTGACAAAACGTGGCCACATTAATGCTTTACATAATCAAACTGGCTTCCTGCTTCCTTGTGTTGTAAGGCCTGTCCATTCCCTCGTCAGCCATCAGTGAAATGCCCTAATGGTGGGATATGGTCAGGGATCCTAGTCTGCCACAGCTTCCAGAGTTTTTAGTTGCCTTGTGCCAGCCTATAAAATTCTCCCCCATGATTTCAATGCTCATACTAATGGTTAAAGTTACCGTGGGCCTACAGGACCACTGGACTGCTCTCTCATTCGACACAGACAACTGTGGTGATTTAACCTAAGTGCCACCATGACTCTGGCGAGGGGAGAGGTTGAGAAGGAGAGTCCTTCATGGCAACCTCAACTAGTGTGGGATTTCAGCCCGTGCTGTTGGCATCACCCTGCTTTGCAAAACAGCCAACGGAATTAACTAACCTCTTCTCATAGTAACACATACTGCACAAATTTACTTTAGCAGCTTTGTTTTGGCGAGTGATAAAACAAAAATAGCATCCAAGTTTAGATCATTGTGCATGACGCGTTGCATTGTTTATTGCTTGGTTTTTATGCACTGACATAGTGTGTAACCCAGAGGTAAACATGAGTAATAAGACATTGAGAGAGATATATGGAAAATTCAAGATTTTTTGGCCATAATAGGGGTTTGATTTTTACATGAGATTGACTTTTATTTGAGTACATATGGTAATTATCAGATGTGCAGTATTTTGAATGGGACATTAAACTGAAGCTCTCTTTGCCCTCCCAGGTGAAGTAAGAAAATTTCAAGGCAATATTTTGTGGAATAGGGGAGTGTAATAATAACCTAATGCTCTGACTAATATTTATCCCTCAATCAACTTCAGTAAAACGGAACAGCTAATCACCATCACGTTACTGCCTGTGGGAGTTTACTGTGACAAATTGGCAGCCTTACTTCATACGTTACAAGATTAACATTAACCACACTTCAAGAATAGTTTGTAAAGGGCATAGAGATATATTGTGGTGTCCTGGATTGCAATATCTAAATGCAAGTTTTTATTTCAATGAACTGATGTTTGTCAATTTCAATATGTATTTTTACTTGCATGATGCATACAGTATGTTTTTTGTCAAAATTAATGCACATAAACAGTATTTTCTTAGTGACATCTATGGTTAAGTGGCAATTTTTGATTAAAGAAGATTGTTTTAGTCCAGTGATCTGTGTCATCAATCATTTATTAACAGCCTAGCGATCAGGATCTGGGACAGGGGGCTATATCAGGGCCCAATAATGAGGACTAGAGACTCTAGTCCTGGGGTCAGGTTCATGTTGGCATTCCTATGCTTGGGTCAGGGACTGGGGGTTGGGGCCAGGAGTTGCAACAGAACCCGTGATTTTTGTCTCCGGGCTTGCTAGAAGCTATTACGTTTTGAAAGAGGGCATTTAAATACAAAAAAAATTGATATGTCCTCTTACTTCATCAGCATACATTATGATCAATGACATTTGGTCATTCCTTGAAAAGTTTTTTGCCTTATAAATCGGGCATGTAAAGGGAGGTGATGATGATGGTAATTTTAAAAGCATTAAAATCCTAGTGACAGGAAACATAGAAACACAAGAGTTAACATCAATTGCCAGAGCTTTGAGGCTAAATATAAACATATTTTGGGTCTTATTTTTATGTAAAAAGTGATTGGGCACTCGTGGAACAATATTGTGTTATTATAAGGCAAACAACTAACACCCTGTAGATATTAATTTTGTAGTAGACAGAATAAATTCATCAGAAGATGAATTTCCTTGGCATTTTTCACAATCCACTGTCATGAGGTCAAAGAAAATCTCACTTGATATGTGGAATCAGAGTATCTCATGGTGAACAGTGGTGGAGCAGAACGAGCCCCAACAAAATTCAGTCCCATTAGATTTATCTGGGGCCACAGATTGGTGAAAATAGAATCATTATTACTCAAAGAAATTTTACCATTGTATATATATATTTTTAAGTTGTCCTCCTTTTGGCAATCCGAAGTTTCTTATAACCTGTTGGTTACTTTTGAGATTTAATCATTGTTGTTCAGCTGGTAAATTAGTGTTATATTCCATGGTAGGGATTGTGAATCTATTTGCTTTAGCATGAGTGTTTAATTTAGTTGCTGAGTGGATGGGGAGGGGAAATCATTTGTATTTTATTTAAAACACAGTAAATCATTTTGTTGGCGAAGCTAATGCTTAGAAATATTACCAACAAATTTTGTCACTCTTCCCAATATGAACCAGAGACCAGAAAGATAGCAGGGGATAGCAAGAACTGCTGGAGTCAAAGTCAATACAGTGTGGAGCTGGAGGAACACAGTAGGTCAGGCAGCATCCGAGAAGCAGGAGAGTTGATGCTTCAGGCCTAGACCCATCATCAGGACTGGGGAAGGGGAAGGGAGCTGGGAAAGAAACAGAGGAAAGATGGGTGGGGCTGGGGCAAGGTAGGAAGGATGGTAACAGGTGGATATAGGTAGGAGTAATTGGGGATCGGTCAGTGGGATGGATGGGCAGATAGGTGGGAGAGAAGATGGACAGATAGTGTCAGGTCAAGGAGGTGGGGATGAGAGGGAAGGTTGGACTTGGGCTGAAGTGGGGAGATTTTGAAACTCCTCTCCTGGCCTCATCCGATGCCCAACCCTTCCTCGTCATTCCTGCCTCCTTGACTGGATACTACCTGTCCATCTCCTTCTGCCCCACTGTATCGATGAAGATAGCAGGGGATGGTGGAGTCAGAAAATACTGCCTTCACAAATTATTACCTCATTATTCTATTTCTTAACAGAAAATGTTCCTACCTTTAGTTTCTGCAGGTGTAAAGATAGTCTCTGGAAGGATGGCAATGGTCTCCAAGTCTTCGGGTTTCTTTCCTCGGATGAAGTCATATTGTGGAAGTTTCACTCCAGAGAAGTTCATTTTGTGAAGACGATCTACTGAAATCACTGGAGGAAAAAAGACTGCAATTATCTTTTGATGTTCAGATATAATCTGCCCTAAAATTAAAAGCTGAGCAAAAAGAGTAGGGGAAACTAGAGTCTTATGCTCACTCATGACATTAGATTTTAGTTTGGGTTTCCTGCATTGAAGAGATCAGTAGTGGTTGGAAAATAGCTTACTGACCTAATTATGCAAATTGTCTGTCTAATATTGTACCAGGCCAGATGCCAGAGGGATAGAGAACAGCAGAAAATATGTTGCACCCTCACCTCACCAGGTTTTGCTGAAAATCCCAGGATGCACTGCATTAGTTGTATCATGCAGTCAGCCAGCACACTCTGCCAATCAACCATCCATTAATTATAATGACTCCACTCTCTTTTATTCTCAATAATAACACTTACTTTTACACTTGGCTCAGGAACATGTCAAGATCGATCTATTTTAACATTATTAATGTTGTTCTGCACTGAGCATCCAGTGACATTTATGAGCAGGGTAAGAACTCAACTCAAACCCAAACTCCATCATTTCAATGAAGTAACTATAGGTGTATTTACACTGAAATTTCCTATTGCTGTCAAGGAGTTTCAATTGTTGCAGATACAGCAGTCATTAGGGGTAAATCTACAGTTCTGCATTTCATAAAACTAGGATTTCAGTGCTATAATCATATTTTGACAAGCAGCCCTTCCGAGAGGGATGCCCCTGTAGCATTGACGTTAAATCGCTTTATGCCAACCCTTAAATTATAATGTGATGGATCCTTAAATTATTGAAGCTGGTCCTCAATGTCATCTGGTTGAGGGTCAATTTTGAATATTAACTTTATCAATTGAGGTTAAACATATACAGGTGGAGAACATTGATATGATGGCTACACGTGCAGAGACACTTTCAGTGGAGTTGAGTGGAGTCAGGGGATAGGTACTTGTAATGTTTCATTTCACAAATAAATTTACATCACAAAGAATGGCTCAGATTTTTGTTCTTCACCAGATGGCTATCAGGAGTAAATAACTTACACATAACAAAAGCTATAGTCTTCTTTTCTTAATTTCAACTATTGCTTCAATAATTAACTAGAAATTTTTGCATCAGAATAAAACAAAATGTAGGCAAGTTATGCCATCTTCTGCCTACCTGGGGCACATGTTACTAAGAATTCTGCAAATGACACAACCTGCAAAAACTCAGTCCATTTCAGTCCATATCCATTATTTTTAAGTTATCTCAATGATAACTTGGTGGAAACTAGAAAACCACAGATTTAAATGTTCAGAAGTACACTAACATAATCTCAATTCTGGATGATGAAATGATCCAGTGTTTGATTTAACATGAAGATACTGTACGTAAGTGGCTTGCTGCTCAAAGATAAACATCTGGACAGAAAGTCCTCAGAACTGAGTTTAGCTTCTGATGACTTTGAATGTGAAAGCTGTGACATATTGTGAAAAGCAAGAACTTTTGAAATTCAGTTTTTCAAGTGTTAAACATATCACTGGAGCACCAATTAGGGGAACGGTGCCACTGGTGTAGTCAATAATAAAGTTGATGAAAGAGCAAAGTGAATACGATACCGGTTTGCAAATCACTTGGAATAAAAGGAGTAATATATTCCAGAAGGTACTACATATTACTGGCTCAAGGTTGCCCATATTCCAGTCTCTGTATTGCTCACCAATATTGGGTGTGACAATGGTGAAGGGGCTGAGGTAGGTTTTTCTCATGTTTTGTGCCAGAGTATTTGCATAATCTTCATAGTGTTTTAACAAGTGTGCAGTTCCTCCATCTGATTGCTGGATTATGTCCCAGTGCTTCTTGTTGCTGACATCAAGAATTGCACTTCCAACTTTAATAAGGTTCTGCAAATGTAACAAAACAAAATAGATGGTTTATTAATGAGTTATTAAAGACTGAATAAGTAAAAAGTCTTTGATTTCTTCCACACGCATACCCAATTAATGTCCATCCATCTGCTGATTTTAATGATAGGGGTTATGAATAATTTCTTGATTGTTGTAGGTAATCAAACAAAAATTCAAAACAGGATGGTTCTCTAAAAGGTTAAAGGCCTTTCTCCACGTAGCAAATAAAGATGGATCAAATGATCTCTTAAATTCTGTGGTGCTGCAGAGACCTTTGCTATTATGCTACTGTACAATGAGACACCTAATCTGGTTAGTTCACTTTACTTCAGTTCTGCTGGTGTGACTTTGCCAACAGTGTGGTGAAATCTCCATTCATGCATTTGCATCTACTTTCTTAATAATGCTTATCAATCCCACTATTGAAAGGTCCCTCTATTACAAGTTGGGGAGACATATATAACATCAGATGGTGAACTATTCCATACCATTCTCTTGCTTTCTGATGCCCACCCAGATAAAGCATTACAAAAGACCTGGATACTGTTCCTCTTGCTCCAGGAATTATTGAAAACAGGGAAGTAACAAACTAAATTGGTGACAGGTCAACTTGTTAAAAAAACACAGCAATAATCGCAGTTAAAAAAATGTTATCCAACTTTTCAAAGCAAATGCAAATAAGTGAGTCCAAATTAATGAGAAAAGAAGTCTAACAAATATGATTGCTTGCCCAGGGCTTTATGCTATGCTTGGACTCAGTGAACTGGACCATGTTCAAGTACTCAGTGGAAAACCTAGATGAGTATGGCACCATCATCACGGACATTATTAGCAAATGCATGGAGGACTGTACACCAAAGAAGTCAATCTGAGCATTCCCCAACCGTAATCTTTAGATGAAACAGGTAATCCACTCCCTCCTGAAGACCAGGCATGCAGCATTCAAGTCAGGTGACCCGGACCAATAGAGAAAATCCAGATATGACCTCCGCAAAGCCATCAGGATGCCATGAGGCAGTACCAGACCGAGTTAGAGCCCAGACTTACCAAACAGACTCCCACTGACTGTGGCATAAACAACATTATGAGATACAAAATGAAACAGTGTAAGATAGCGAACAATAATACATTCCTTTCTGACTCGCTCAATGCTTTCTATGTTTGGTTTGAACAGAATACCACAGAATGCCCCGACAGCCCCAGACACACCTGTTCCCTCTGTCACTGCTTCAGAAGTCAGATTGGTCTTCCTCGGAGTCAACCCAAGGAAAGCGACGGGCTTGGACGGCGTCCCCAGCCATGTACATAGACCCTGTGTGGACCAACTGGCAGAGGTATTCACCAACATCTTCAACCTCTCCCTCCTACAAACTGAAGTCCCCACCTACTTCAAAAAAGACCACTATTGTCCCCGTACTCAATAAAACACATGCAGTGTGCCATAATGACTACCACCCAATAGCTCTGACTTCAATAATCACGAAGTGCTTCAAATGGCTGGTTAAGGCTGACAACTCCAGTCTCCCAGCCTGCCTCGATCTCCCACAGTTTGCCCACTGATGTGACAGGTCCACAGAAGATACCATATCCCTAGCCCTACACTCATCACTGGAACAGCTGAACAACAAAGACACCTATGCCTGACTCCTGCTCGTTGACTACTGCTCCGCCTTCAACACCACTATCCCCTCCAGACTGATCTCAAAACTGTGTGACCTTGGTCTTGGCTCTGCCCTCTGCAACTGGATCCTCAGCTTTCTGCCCAATAGGCCGCAATCAGTGAGGATGTACAACTGCACCTTCTCCACAATAACACTCAATACTGGAGCCCCCAAAGATGCTTCCTCCGCCCTTTACTGTACGCTCTGCACACTCACAACTGCATTAACAAATTCCGAACAAACGTCATCTACAAGTTCATTGACTACAGTACTGTAGTGGGATGAATATTTAACAATGACGAGTCAAAATACAGAAGGGAGATAGAGGGCCCGGTGATGTAGTGCAATGAAAACAATCTGTCTCTCAACGCCAGCAAAACTAAAGAACTGATCACCGGCTTCAGAAAGAAAGGAGGAGAAGACACCCCCATCTACATCAACAGAACTGAGGACGACAGGGTGAAGAGCATTAAGTTCCTCGGAATGACAATAACCGAAGACCTGTCCTGAACTTCCCACATAAATGATACAGTCAAGAAGGCACAACACTTCTTCTTCCTCAGGCAGCTCAGGAAATTTGGTATGTCCATAAGATCCCTCATAAACTTCTACAGTTGCACCACTGAAACCATACTGTCCAGGTGCATAACAGCCTGGAATGGCAACTACTCTGTCTAGGACAGTAAGAAACTACAGAAGGTGATGTGCACAGACCAGGCCATCACGGAAGCCAATCTTCCATCCATGGCCTCCATTTACACGGCTTGCTGCCACGGAAAGGTGGCCAACATCGTCAAAGACCCATCACACCCCGGTAACGATCCCCTACAACCTCTTCCATCAGGCAGAAGATACAGAAGCCTGAATACACGCACAAGCAGGTTCAAGAACAGCTTCTTTCCAGCCATTAGCAGATTTTGAATGGACTCTAGCCTCAAATAATGTAACCTGCAATGTAACCTTATTTTCCTGTAAGTCTTTTTGATCTGCCTGTACCATTAGTAAACAAAGCTTTTCACTGTATTTTGGTGCACGTGATGATAAAATCTATCAATAAATTAAAATACAAATGGATAAGCCTATGATAATTGACAACTGACAGTATAGAATTAAGACCAGAAGCATAGACTGTCAATCTCCATAACAATGTGATTTCAAAGATAATTCTGCCAAATATTGGCAAGATCTGCTCATTTAAATATTTATATATGGCATGCTTAGGGACTTCTAAAATCATAGATTAAGGTGACCAGGTCCCACTAACCATTTCAAAACCAAGGATTTGGTGTTAAAGCAGTGACTGATTTCTTTGTTTTGAAATTACTGACACAAATGTTTTATATTATTCCTTGGGTATGAAAGACTAAGCAGATGGAGAACTGCAATGACAAATGCCATCTACAGAGGGCATGGTCAATGATAATTGCATCCCATCTATTGAAGTACTTCCATGAAGAACCTGCTAGAAACGGTAAACGTTTGTAACTCTACCCAAATGTGCTTTGAAATTTGCCCCTCATTTCCATCAAAATTGTGGGCTTAACAATGTTGTATGTTTTGTGGAACCAACCACTACCAGCTAATGATTGGGGTGGAGTGTTACCACCACTTAGAATCATAGAATCCCTACAGTGCAGAAAGAGACCATTTGTCCTGTCGAGTCTGCACCAACTCTATTCCCACAACTCATTTTTCATGGCTAACCCCATTAGACTGCTCATGCCTGGACACTGTGGGCCAATTTACCACGGCCTATCCAACTAACCTGCACATCTTTGGAGTGTGGGAGGAAACCAGAGTACCTGGAGGAAACCCACACAGACATGGGGAAAACATGCAAACTCTGCACAGTCAACCAGCACTGGAATTGAACTCAGGTCCTTGGCACTGTGTAAAAGCAGTGCTAACCACTGAGCAACTGTGCCATTCACTTCTTGCTATACTGGGTTACATATCTATTTGGTTAAGAGTATTAGCCAGGGAACCAGCAGTGTGTTTTAAGGAGAAGAGCACTCAAATTAATAATATGTACCAATTGTTTTCGTGCAATAAACTACAAGTTACATTGACTAGTTGCACCTAATAATTCAGATTATCACAACTTACATCCATTAACGCCATCTATACTTCCCACTGCCTCAGGAAATCAGCCAACATAGTCAAAGGCCTGTCCCACCCTGATTAAACTCTCTTCCACCCTCTTGTATTGGGCAGAAGATACGAAAGTTTGAAAACACATACCAACAGATTCAAGAATAGTTTCTCCCCCGCTGTTGTCAGACTTTTGAAAGGGCCCCTAATACATTAAAGTTGATCTTTCTCTGCATCTTCTCTGTAGCTGCAACACTATATTCTGCACTCTGTTCTACTACCCTGATGTACTTATGTAGATATGATTTGCTGGATAGCATGCGAAACAATACTTTTCACTGTATCTCGATACATGTGACAATAATAAAACAAATCAAATCAAAGTTATTGCTGATACACCTGTCTCCACTGGGATCTCGGGCTAGACTCACCTTTTCCCCGCCACAGCTGTATGACATCATCAGAATGGATAGACCTCAATGCAGTTTCCAACATTAACCCATTCAGAAGCATTATTTTATATCAAACCAGGCCCACTTGCTTGCTTATGCACTACGATTACTTGGGGAGTGCACTATGAAGAATCCTAATAAATCAGATGTTGAGGAGGCCTCAAAATTTGATGTAAAGTGACAACACTCATGGCACTGAATGGATCAAAGCTCTATTAACAGCATCAGGAACTCTTGGTGTTCTGAACTCCTTTACCTCTGTGAACTGGACTTCCTGGGTTGCAGCCAAGTCAAATCCCTGCTGCGTGTTCTCAAATTCTAAGATTTTTGAGGTCACATGGTACGCAATCTTGACATCACTGCCGAAATATTCATCTGTGTGCTGGGTGGCATTCCGCAACATTAGGGCAATTTTCTTGGATTTTTCCATGTCCAGCAAAGTCTCATTCCTTTTCAGTTTATTAGCCTGCACGAAAGACACGTCCTGAGAAAGTGGCTGAAGCTCTCAACAATCATACAATTAGGGATATTTATGTTGCCAAATTTTAGAGACCAATGCTATTTTTTAGGCTAAAGGAAGGCTTAAAGTGAAATCTTTCCAAAGTCATTATTGGATTAAGTTGTCAGTAGGACTTTAACTACAACTACTAAAAGAAAAAAATAAGATTGATGGGACAAAGTAGAAGAGTTCAGCAATTGGGGTTAAGTCTAAAATAACAAATTGTGCCCTCATCATGGAATGTTCCAGAAAAAAAAACTAAACATCAACAAGAAAAAAATGTAATTAACATATTTTACTTCTGAGAATACTATGAATATGAAGTTTCTAATCTGATCACCCTGACATCTCATGTTTCCTTTCTCCCTTCTCCCATCCAACAGGGACAAAGCATTAATTATGGATGAATGTATATCAGGTTGAGTCTAGCCACAATACGTAATTGCATAACACGATCAGATTACCAGTTATAATCTTAAAATTGCCCTTCATTTTGTAGCTCACCAAAGATAAATGGCCGCCTGGAAATTTATGATCGCAGACTTCCATCCTACCACTTAAAGATACAGAGAATGTGAGCACTGAACTACAATCATATCTAGGTTTGTATTTTCCAATATTACTGCAACTGTTATTTCAGGAGTTCCTCTGTTGCTTCATGTCAGGGAAGAAAGGAATGTGCTATAGACATGGAAACATGAAAACTGTTCAAGGCCATGAGATGGAACAACTAACCCCAGCATTTATTCATCTCAACCTTCTAAACTAAATTCTCCAAACTTACAAAGGCTTTCAGCTCTACAAAAGCATTCGTTGTACAATTAAAGAGATCAGGAGGGAGCCAGCCTCTGTGTTCATCACAGTGTCGGATTCCTGTTCCTGTATAAAACAAAAGAATATACTATCTCAGTGCCTACCAAGTACAGGCTTTGGCGCAGGGATAGGTGTTATCAAAACTGTTGTGTGGAATAACTCATGCACATAATTGCCTTGGAGGAATTGAATCACTTCAGTAACATGTTACCTACTGGATTGAGTCAAATATCAGCAGATGACATTTGTGGCTCTTTCCAAGTGTAGCGAGATATAATTTGTATTTTTAAAATTTATTTTCCCAACTTAGATGTTTTGACTCCAGTTTTGTCTCTATTTGTTTCAACAAAATATAGCAGAGTCATGAAACGCATAAAACACATAGCTGCCAATGGAAGGGTTTGTACCAACAACAGATTGATAATTTTGAAAGGTATTTGGTGGTGGTGAGGGGGGTTGGGGAATGTTGGTGGTGCAAATTTTACACCACCACAACCTCATCCCCTCATCACCACACCTCCCCCTCACCCTTATAGCAGAGGTATTCCCAGGTAAGGGGGCTCTGAAGGCAGCATGGTGGCTCAGTGGTTAGCAGTGCTGCCTCACAGCACTAGGGACCCGAGTTCGATTCCACACTCAGGCAACTGTCTGTGTGGAGTTTGCATGTTCTCACCACGTCTGCATGGGTTTCCTCCCACAGTTGGAAGATGTGCAGATTAGATGGATTCGCCACGCAAAATTGTCCATAGTGTCCAAAGATTGGTAGATTAGTATATTAGCCACGGGATATGCTAGGTTACAGGGATAGGGTTAGAGGGGTGGGTCCGGAAGGGATGCTGTTTGAGGGTCAGTGTGGGGTTAATGGGCCAAATGGCCTGTTTCCATACCATAGGATTCCATGGTAAAGTAAGGTGGGTGGCTATCCCCACCACCTCATGCTCACACCTGAACTGTGTCCTCCATAATATTTGGGTAGGCAAAGCATCAGCCAGCTCATGTGCCCACAGGCTATTGAGGCCCCCAAAACTGGCCAATTAATGCGCAGTTAAGGCTCTCACTTCATCACCACAGCAACAATAGGTACAGCTGGGGAAAGCAGAATGAAAGATGCCAGCCTGCTCCTTTACATCTCAGGTGAGAAAGAGACACCTCCTTTTGGGGGATCCCTCAACCAAATTGTTAGCTTTCCATTGTGTCGCCATATCCCTCCCCTAGCCCAGTTAGATCTCCAAACATATTTCTCTATCAGTCACCATCAAGCTTCTCCTTGGGCGTAAGTGCAGTACCAGGATTGGTCACTACTGAGATTGAGGGCAGGACTTCCTCTCACTGTAGGAAGGGAATCTCACAATTACCTTGTTCAGGCTGTCCACAGCGTACAGTCACAGTGAGCTGCCTTTGTTTAAGTCAATGACCTCGCAATTAACTTTTAGCAGATGGCATTTAGTGTGGATAAGTGTGAGCCTGTTTGTTTTGTTGGAAGAATAAAGAAACAAGTTAATATCTCAATGGGGAGAAACTTCAAAATGCTTCAGTGCAGAGTGATCTGTGTGTCCATGGCATGAGTTGCAAAAAGCTAGTATGTGAGTAAAGTAGGTAACAGCGACAGCAAATGGAATGAGTGTAAAATTAGGGAAGTGTTGCTACTACTGTGTAGGGCGTTGGTGAGACTGTGTACAATTTTGAAACCCTTACTTGAGGAAGGATATAATTACATTGAAGCATTTCAGAAAAGGTTCATTACATTAATTCGAGAGATAAAAGGCTTGTCTTGTGGGTAGACAGTGACCAGTTTTGAACTACATCATTTGAGTTTAGAATAATGAGAGGATATCTCATTGAAGTATAGAAGATGCTGAAGTGGATTGACAAAGTAGATGTAGAACAGACATTTCCCCTTGTGGGGTAATCTAGAAAGTGAGGTCATAGTTTTAGGCTAACAGATGGCAGATTTAAAACAGAGATAAAGAGGAATTAATTCTCCCAAAGGGTTGTGAATCAAAGGGATTCACTACCCCAGAGCGCAATGGATGCTGGGACTTGGAATAAATTTAATAGACTGAGATTTTATTGTCACACATACTGAGTATTGGAATACATACGTACAGTGAAAAGTGCACATTGTCGCCATTCTCTGGCAGCATCTTGGTTACAAAACCAGAATTAACAGAGTCAAAAGGTAAAAGGGGAAAAAAAAAGTCCAGATATCAAAATCCAAAGTCCCATTTCCACAGATGTGCCTGGTACACCCAGTCACAGGGCAGGCACCTGGGCCCAGCTACAGCCTGGAGTCTACGCCAGCCCATCAGTCCCGCCCGAAGGAGCCGTGCTTTCGCGACGCCCCCCCGCCTCTAATTCCCGGGAGGAGCTCCGCTGAGCGCAAGAACGTTGGAAGGAGCTACCCCACCACCGATGCCACCAGTCCCCATGCCAGGACATATAGGAGGTAAGAAAGGCCTACTCTTGCTGCTGAGTTGATCGCCAAGAATGGGGGCGCAGGAGGAACCAAGACTCCCACCGACTCTGGCCCGCACTTGATCTGCCGCTATTGCTCCGGCCCAGCTGGATCCACTGCCGCTGTGGTAAACAGCCCACGTGTTCAGCTCCTGCCTGGTCTCCGGTCCAGGAGATAGACAGATATTTAATTAGTGATGGATTAAAGGCTTAGGAACAGCAGGCAGGAAAGTGGACATGAAGCCAAGAGGTGATCAGTCACAATTATATTAAATGGCAGAGTAGGTACAAGGGGCTGAATTGACTATCCCTCCTTCTAGTTGTGTTTTACAAAAACACAAATTGCTGGAGAAACTGAGCATGTCTGGCAGCATCTATACACAGAAAGCAGAAGTGGAATGGAAACTTTAAATCTGCTTTCTGTCCACGGATGCTGCCAGACCTGCTGAGTTGCCCCAGCAATTTCCGTTTTTGTTTCAGATTTCCAGCATCTGCAATTCTTCATTTTATCCTAGTTTTGATTTGACGTCCTTTCTGCTGAGAAGGTGGGGGTGGGGATTGTGAGGGGATGACCAATGCACCCAAGCTTTGTTCATTAAGAAAACTGACACGTGTTGTTCAATCAACAAACAATTCTCACTTTTGATTTCAATAATGATTCTTCCTAAAGAAAGAAATTCAACCCAACATACAAGACAAAATGTTGCCGTAACACTCATGTAAATATACACAAGTGAACAGGCAGAGGCCTATGCAGCTTAGCAACTACAATACACTACACAAGATAAGCAAGTATCATTTACTGCTTTCTCAGCAAAGGTTCAAATGGACAGGCTTATGTAAAGACACAGAAGAATGGGACAGACTTTTTAATGAGTTCATACATGGTTTATGGGCATTGCTGGCTAGATCAGCATTTATTGTCCATCCCTAAATATCAGCAGGCAGTGGTGAGATGCTTTCTTGAACCACTGCAGTCCTTGGAGTGTACGAATACCCAAAGAATTGTTAGAAACGGAGTCTTAGATTTTGACCCAGCCAAAAATGAAAGAATAACATTATATTTCCAGGTCAAGATGGTGCGTGGTGTGGAGCATGCAGGTGGTGGTATTCTCATTATTGCCAGGGCCCTACGATGCCAAATTCAGCCAAATGCTGCCTTGACATCAAGGGCAGTCACTCTCATTGCACCTCTTACGCTTCGTTCTTTGGTCCTTTTTTGAACGAAGGTTACAGCAAGGCCAGGAACTGAGTGGGCCTGACAGGCTCCAAACCGAGCAGGTCATTGCTGTGTAAACGTCATTTGACCGCACTGAGGATGACACCTTACATTCTTCTGCTAATGATCGAGAATAGATAAAGCAGTAATTTGCTGAGATAACAAGGTGTAGAGCTGGATGAACACAGCAGGCCAAGCCGCATCAGAGGAACAGAAAATGCATCATCCTTCGAGTCTTCCGCCATCTGCAATCCGACCCCACCACCAAAGACATTTTTCCCTCCCCACCTTGATCTGCCTTCCGGAGGGACCACTCTCTCCGTGACTCCATTGTCCGCTCCACACTCTCCTCCAGCCCCACTACACCCAGCACTTTTCCCTGCAACCGCAGGAAGTGCTACACCTGCCCCTACACCTCCCCCCTCACCCCCATCCGAGGCCCCAAGAAGACATTCCATATCAAGCAGATGTTCACCTGCACATCTGTCAATGTGATATACTGCATCTGCTGTTCCCGTTGTGGCCTCCTCTACATCGGGGAAACCAAGCGGAGGCTTGGGGACCGCTTTGCAGAACACCTACGCTCGGTTCACACTAAACAACTGCACCTCCCAGTCGCAAACCATTTCAGCACCCCCTCCCATTCAGCAGATGACATGTCCATCCTGGGCCTCCTGCAGTGCCACAACGATGCTACCCGAAGATTGCAGGAACAGCAACTCATATTCCGCTTGGGAACCCTGCAGCCCAATGGTATCAATGTGGATTTCACAAGCTTCAAAATCTCCCCTCCCCTGACCGCATCCCAAAACCAGCCCAGCTCATCCCCGCCTCCCTAACCTGTCCTTCCTCCCACCTATCCCCTCCTCCCACCTCAAGCCCCACCCCCATCTCCTATCTACTAACTTCATTCCGCCCTCTTGACCTGTCTGTCCTCCCTGGACTAACCTATCTTCTCCCTACCTCCCCACCTACACTCACCTTTACTGGCTCCATCCCCGCCTCTTTGATCTGTCTGTCTCCTCTCCACCTATCTTCTCCTCTATCCATCTTCTATCCGCCTCCCCCTCTCTCCCTATTTATTTCAGAAACCCCTTCCCCTCCCACATTTCTGAAGAAACGTCTAGCCTTCCTGCTCCTCTGATGCTGCTTGGCCTGCTGTGTTCATCCAGCTCTACACCTTGTTATCTCAGATTCTCCAGCATCTGCAGTTCCTATTATGTCTGAAGTAATTTGCTGGATTGGGTTTAGCCAGCCTTTTGTGAATAGGACGTATCTGGGTAATTTTCCAACAAAACTGAATAGATGGTAGAATTGTATTGGAACAGATTGGCCAAGGGTGTGTCAAGTCCTGGAGTGCATCTCCAGTACCATAATGGAATGTTATCAGGGTCCAAGGCCTGTGCCTTGCCAGGGCCCTACGATACTCTGTGCCTTCATCTATTTCTTCATATCACCTGGGAGTGAATATAATAAAGTTCAATGATAAGTTGGGAAGGATAAATATCAGTCAATGATTAAGATTCGGACTGGAAGAGGACGGATTTTAGGGGTCTAAAAGTTAAACAGGAAAAGGTTGATTGGAAATGCGTTTTGATGCATAAAACATAAACAGAATTTCCAAAGCAAGATGATTAATGTACAATTTAGGTACATACCCAAGAGAAAGAAATACGGGGTATCCAAAGCTAGCGTAGCCTGGATGACTGAGGATATTGGTGAGAAAATAAGGAAGGAAAGGGAGGCATATGATGCATACTGGAATAATAATAGCAAAAACAATCAGGAACAGTATCTCAAATGCAGGAGGGAGGCTAACGCTGAAATAAGGAAGGCTAAGAAGAAGCATGAGGAAAAGATGGCAGGCTGTGCTAAAACAAATATTTTCCAAACATATTATAGTAAAAGATGAGTGAAGGATAGAGTGGGACCCATAAGGAGCAAACAGTGTAAGCTGCTCACTGAAGCAAAGGGTATGGCAGAGGTACTAAGTGAGTATTTTGCTTCTGTCTTTACCAAATTAGAAAATGGTGACAATAGCCACGTTGAAAGTATATGTGGTGAGCAACTGAGCAGTATGGTAAAAGACAAAAAAAAAAGAGGAATTAAAAAGGCTGGCGGCACTATAGGTAGAGAAGTCTCCAGGCCCAGATGGAATGCATCCTAGATTGTGGAAAGACGTAAGGGAGCAAATTGCTGAGCCGTTGACAGAAATCTTCCAGGCCTTTCTGAACACAGGATTGGTCCCACGGGACTGGAGAATTGCAAATGTGGAAAATGTTTAAGACAGGAACAAAGGATAACCCATGAATCTATAGATCTTTCACCTTGACATCAGTACTGGAAAAACCGATGGAGGCCATATTACGGAATAAGGCAAACATACACTTAGAAAAATAAATTAATAATAGACAGTTAACATGGCTTTTTCAAGGACAGGTTGTGTCTAATAAATTTGATTGAGTTCTTTGATGAGGAATCACAGACAATGGATCAGGGTAGTGCTATGGATGTTGTATGTTTTGACTTTCAGAAAATATTTGATATGGTACCACATGGCAGATTGATAGCAAATTAGAAATGTTTGGGATTGATGGGTCCTTGGCATCATGGGTTAAAAGTTGCATAAAAAATAAGAAACAGCGGGTAGGTATAGGTGCGCATTTCTCAGATTAGAGAGGAGTTAAAATCATATTCCCTAGGGATTGGTACTGGAACCTTAGCTTTTTATGATTTATATAGATAACTTGGAGATGGGTGTTGAGGGCTAGATCTCTAAATTTGCAGATGATACTAAGTTAGGGAGAATCGTGAGTTGTGAGGATGATGCTATCCCATTTCAGGGAGCCGTTTATAAGTTAGCCAAATGGGGAGGCATGTGGCAGTTGAAATTCAAAACAGAGAAATGTGAGATAATGCATTTTGGTAGAAGAAACACGGACAGACTATCCAGGCTCAGTAGTGCAATTTTGCTGGGAGTATAGTAGCAAAGGGACTTCAGAGTTCACGTGCATAATTCTCTGAATGAGGACAGGCAAGTTGATACAGTTGTTAAGAAGGCTTATAGGATTGTTGCGTTTATAAAAACAGACATAGAGTATAAAAGCAAGGAAATGATTGGTCAGACCATGTTTGGAGTATTATATTCAGTTTTAGGTATCTTACTTACAGAAGGATGTTAAAGTCCTGGAGAGACTGCATGAGAGATTTTACTAGAATGAATACCAGGAATAAGTGAACTTAGATAGAGGGAAAGATTAGAGAGATTGGGTTTATTCTCCTTGGAGCAGGGATGATTTAGAAGTGTTCAAAATTATGAACAATTTTGATGGGGTAAAGCAGGTCATTCTGTTTCCACTACTTGGTTTGTTCGTAACAAGGGGTCACGTTTCAATATTGTCAATGAGAGAGCTAGGAGTGTGATTAGGAGAAACTGCTTCGCTCAGAGAGTGGATAGGATTTGGAATGCATTACTTGGGAGAGTGTTGGAGATGGAACATTGCCCACTGGGCTGGTTGGGGAATTCCTTTCTTCACAGGTCACTGGTCTGTATGTGGGTCATTGCAGAAGTTTCTCCTACACTCCTGCCATAACTTGCACTTTAATTCTGACAAAGAATTTTGTTTATACATGGAAACTGAGCTTCCTGTCAGAAGTTACAGCTCGGAGTGGGAGAAGGGATGAAGAAATTCCCTGTTGATTGATATTCAAAGTTCCATCCTCAGCCAGCTAGTCTGTAATTGTATTTTGTTTTAATTTCAGAGAGAATATCTTTCTTCACTCATACAATTAGAAAGCCAGTTGAAATACAAAAAAAAGCCTGGGAGCTCAGCAATACCAAGTAGTTTCAGCAAAAGCCATTCCTCACCTCCTGCAGCATTATACTACTTCCTTACAATGTGTCAACAACTGAGTCAGATTAAACTGTTCTGGCTGATTAACAAGGAAATATTTTGAAGACTTATGAAACTGTAATAACATTACCCATTGATCCTCTGGGACACGGTACTGCGGCAGGGAGTCCAAACTTAGTTCTGGGCCACCAGATCTCTGCCTCCATGGCTCGTGGGCAACTGTCATAAATCACTGGAGGAAAAATAAATACATGAAAAATGCAGGACACTGTTAAACCTCTAGTGACACCAAAAATAAATTACTTCTCCATCATATCAAATAATTTCTTCTTCAAAAAAAAAACTGGATATAGGCGAGTATAAACCTAGGTTAGTGTTTCTGTGTAGAATTCAAATACAACCAAGATTTTGGGTTTGTTCCAGTAATATACTGAATAAGTTATCATTCCTATCAATTATGCATTGCTGTTGTTTTATTTCAAACATTTAAACTTTAAAACTAGTCAATGAACATTGCATAAATATTTCTGAAGAGTACTTTTAACGTGCACAAATTAATTGTACTTCAAATAATTGAGAACAACATCACAAGCATTCAATAAAACTACATATCTTGACATCTCTGAATAATATTCAGAAGTCACAACAGATTCAAGAATGACTAGCAGGGAAGCACCAAGTCCAACTTTACAGTAAGTTCCTGACTTGTTTTGTTACTTTTCCACTGCTTTGTGCAAACTTGTGGTTATTTAAAACACTACCTCAGGTGGTTGAATGTCAAACGTTATTTTATAATGCTTCTATGAAGCAGCTTGGTATGTTTTACTATAACATGGATGTTATACAAACCCGTTATTGTTAAATACCAAGCCATGCTTTCAAAGTTATTTTTCAAACTTTAGGACTACCATCTTTTTATCTGGTTTACAGATTTGTAAAATAGAGTTTTAATTCTACAACCAGTTAATATGTCATCAAGTATTTCTCAATCATTCTCTATTCATGGGAAATGCCTATTACCCGACTGTACAGTCATACCATACCACCTACTTCACCTTGTTTGAAGCTACGAAGAAAACTATTTAAAAATAAGGGATTACCGATTAAGACAGACAGGAGAGAATTTTTTTTCTCAACGGGTCATTAGTCTTTGGAACTCTCTTTCCCAGGAGATGGTGAGGCAGGCTTTGAACATTTTTAAGGGCAGCGGTGAATAGATTATTGGAAAGCAAAGCAATTAAACGTTATTATGACTAGACTAGAATGTGGAGTACAGTTAACAATCAAATTAGCCATTTCCATATCTAGAAATTGCAATCACCAGAGAAGTAGTAATGAGCAAATTGATACAGCTCCAGGCTGACAAGTTTCCAGGGGTGGCTGATGAGGCAATGGATATGTTGGTGTTAATTTTCCAAAAATCAAACACTGGGGTTGAAGAAACTCAGACAGCTATTTCACATTCAATTCTAAGACTTCATATAAATGGAGTATAGTAAATTACTCAGATTATATGCCATAAATAACGGTCAGCCTATTAGCACTCAATGGTAAATGCAAATTACACAGCAACATCAGAAACTGCACATGAGCGGTTTCAATGTAGAAACCAGTAATGTGTTTGCTAATTGTTCTGCTCCTTCAGCGGTTCTGCGCAGAGACTCAGCATCAACTTACTTGGAAGTAGCTAAAAAATGGTAGATACCCCCTCAGCATAACAGAAAAGGTTGTTGTCCATTCATTTCAGTGTAAATTACTTTTTAACAGTATGGTAAGTCCCAGTTACTTCAAGACAACCTCTCTAGCACTGAAAATAATGCCTACAAGTGTAGAGTTGCATTCTTTCAGTTTTTAATTACTTGTGGAGACTTGAAATAAAAAAGTGATTCTTCAAATATCTTTTCCTTTCTCTTTGTTCAAACCTCCTCCTCCTTTAACCTGTTACCTAATTTTATTTCATTAAATTAAATACTTCGACATACTTTTCTTACTTCAGACTTTTCATGTTTGTTAAAAAATATATATTAAACTGGTTTAGGAGAGACACAGGTTTTTGCCTCATTTATTTAGATCACAAATTTCTGTGGGGGTAGGTGTTGTGCTGAAAAGGCTTTCAAATCACAGTAGGTTTAGCTCAAACTTTACAGAAAGTCTTTGGAGAAAAAATGGCACCATCTGTTAGCTGCTAACCTGAAAATCCATGTTGATATCTCATTGGATTCAGTTCATTAAACAGTATAGTAAAAAAAAGTGCTTTTTTGTTTTAGTTTCATAAAGCCATTAGCAAGTACAGAGCTCCTGTTACAAAGTACCATACAATACAAAGCACAGAAGCCACAACAGTGCTTGTCAGAATTATATATGACTCACATGTGGGATACTTTTCACATTTTGTAATGCTCGTAATTCATTACGTCAAGGGAAATTTCAAAATCCAGACGGTGCAGCACTCTGGAGCTACATTTTCACCAGCACTGAACATTATCTAAATCTAATAGCTGCCCAATTCTGTCCTGCATCTTATGGTATAAAATCTAGTTGTGTACAAACATACCTTCACACCCATGAGTGAAGACTTCTGCAAATGGATTGTCACAGCGGTTGCACTGCCTTCCAATCACACCAGGTTTACACTGGCACTGTCCTGTCTCCATATCGCAGGAGCGAGAAAGTGAACCAATTGAATAACAATCACAGGGGTAGCAGGCATTGCTTCCTGGAGGCCAGTAGTGGTTTTCCTAAATAAAATTATACATTATTTCATATCTATGTAGTCAAAATTGCCAAATAGAGACACAAATTAACATTCTGCATTTCTCCTCTCCTTTATTTTCTCTCTATATTTTGAGCTCATACTATGATGGTGGCAGGTAATCAGTTCCCAAACTTCCATTAATATCACTCTTGTGAAGGTCTGTGAGATACATGCATATAGGAATGCACAAAATAACTTTGAAGGTGGAAATAAATAGATGAATAGTATCAAAACCAATACATTCATGAAGTGTTTGGAATGATTTAGGTGTTAATATTTACCACTTGTCATGAATGGCCGTAAGTTAACAAACAGTCTTAAGGTTTAAAAAAAAGCATATTTTCTTGAGTGATTTATCAAAGCTCTACTTAATTAGTGTTACTGGTGATGTGGTGTATTTAACTGCTTTTCCTAAGGAAATTTCCTAACAAGAAGATATAAAGGAATGAAATGACAGGAGCAATTTTTCTTTTGAACTTACAACGTTCCACCCACTTTAACTGATTTTCAACAGAGTGTCGACTTTTTTGGGAATCTTGAAACTCTGTTGATCTTACTTGGACTGTTGCACAATGTCTCCATTTTAGTTTGATTCTGAAAACACTGCTACCCGTTCCAAGAAGGATCAGTGACCGGAACACATTAGCTTGTGCTATGAAACCAACAGCTTAACAGTGAATCTCGAATAAAATCTCAGATGTTACACTTCAAACATCACTATTGCCAGTCATGCCTGAAGGGATTGAAATTCAGTTTTGTGAACTATTCACAAGCCGTAAAGCTCAGTATAATCCACCTTAAATTCCTCAATTGTATGAAGTGCTAAAAAGAATAATGGGAAAATAGCTCTCTTCCTGCATCATGAAACACCTGTAGGGAAAATCTACTGTATTATTATACTGATGACTGGGCAGCAAATCAAATTCCTAACATTTCCTTGTTTAGGGGAATCGCTCCTCGAGATTGAAAAGCAGTTTCACCTTTACTAGTTCGCTTTCAGAATATCTGAATCATAAGTGACTGCTCTAGCTCCTAATCTTGAGTTGAAAGGTAATGGTTTCAACTCCCACATTAAGAGATGAACACATGATTTAGACTGCATATTGCTGAGAAGTTGCTAGAACGTGATATCTATTGAAAAATAGGGGTCTAAGGCCTGCTTGAGCCAAAATTAGTTTCTTTGGGTGCCAGGCCTTCTGGATTCAGGAATATATGTGTTTGCATGTGGCCTAGCCAAGGCTGCAATTTCTCTCTTTTTCCATTCTTTAAACATCACCGTTAGATTTGTACACACCGGATCAAACATGTCAGCACTATGAGTCTCATACCTCCAACCCTTGTAACTTGGTAAGCACAGAGTAATGTTTTTCTTAAAACAAAGAACAGTCAATCTCAAATATTCAGCTCAATATCAGGTAAATATTTGGTCTGGGCACCAGTAAGAAGTTGAAAAGTTGACTTTAAATTTGATTTTTAACAGGTTGAATTATACCCATACGTAATTCTTTTCACTGCAGCTAAGTGTTAAGGAACTGAAACTCGGTGCTAAATGTGCAGGGGGAGATTTCGCATGCAAAAGATGGATGTGTGAAGTTATTGTCTGAATGTTAGGCTGTCAGGCTTTAGCAGCTGAGATCACATTCTTCACCTTGCACCTGCATTCTCCAGAGGTCTTGTTACAGTCAGCATCAAATCCATTCCTTGTATCACAGTTACAGGGTCCACACATAGGATTCCCCCACCATCCTCTAGGACAAGGCTGGTCAATCCTGTAATTGGAGAATGCAAATTTGGGTGAACTTTCAAATTTTCAGGTTGTTATCATTTGAGAAACAAAAATATAAATATCTAAGCAACGATATATGTTAGTGAATAATCTCATTATGGGATTAGTGAGTGGGGGATATTTTCTTTGGAACTACAAGAATGGTTCAGGTGTGCACTACAGAACAGAAAGCTACACAGGTTTCCTTCCATGACTCAATTCCCTGGGATTCAAGAATACACAAAATGCATCAAGGAAATGCTGTGGATATGTCAGGTAAATGGACTGATGGTCTTCACTTGGTTTAAACTGTCTAAAGTGGGAGTTATTTTCTGGGCCTGGAGGTTGCATGAAGTGAAATTAATCAGGCAAGATGATGGTCCACCAGATCTTTGCCACTTTTCTGACCCTGCCCCGATTAGGTTTTGGGTGGGAATGGCCAAGCGTTCCTTCTTATCATCCCCACTTCTGACTGAGGCTCTTAAATGATCAATTGATGACCATTTAAGAGGCACATCCCACCTGGGCTTCAATTATTTCAGCACTCTGCATGCGTGCGATCAAGAGACTGGTCTTAGGATACAGAATGGATGCAGACAGCCAGTCCCCATTCATTGCCTTTGATCCTCTCACTCCTTGAGAACCCCATTTTGCAAATCTTCTCCCCACCCATCACCAAAGCAGCATTCTGATTGGCCGGCAGCTCTCCGGGGCCAGGACTCCTTTGTCCTGGATCCTAAATCCGACAGGAAGTCCTCCAGCAGCCAATCAACTGCTTTATTGTTGGAGGATCCAGTGGGTTCTCTCACATTCATGAGCTGTGGGTCCATCTCCTGGAAACTCTCCTGCCTTCAGACATTATCTGGAAATAGGAAAAATCCACCCAGTATTTAATGTGTTAAGTTCAATCTCAGCTGGACCATCAGTGAAAGAAAACTTTAGAATGTTTCCTTCACAAGTAAACAGCAATACTTGAAACGGGGCACAGCCTGTTGATCAGGTCTCTTTCTTTGACCACTTAACGATTAGATGAAGATTTATAGGAGTGTGACATAAAAGGGGCCCAAAATAGCAAAATCATATAATGAAATCCATTTTGAGCGGAGCACTGTATTTCTATCTTTACTAAATAAACTTTTGAAAAATACTTCTCAATCTTTAGACATTTTCCTGTAAGTTTTGATGACAATAGAGATTTTATAAGTGTTCTGATGTTATTGTGTTATGTCTACCCATTAACCATCTCTTAATCGGCTTGTTAGTGAAGTGTAGAACCCATAAATTAGAAATATTAGTTAATATAACTCTTCAATTAAACAACAGCTTTACACAACACTTAGGCCTTAAGAGTACCCTTAAGAGTACATCTTTGATGAGCCCTTAGCTCAGACTCTTACTTACTTAGTCTCACAGTATTGTCCAAAATAATTTACTGAGCAATCGCAAGTGTAGCCATGAGAAGAACTGGGTTTGCGGGTACACACAGACAGATGTTCACAAGGATTTAGTGAGCAAACATCCTTACAATCCTCACCATAGTAACCTAGAAATAATGAAAAATTTCCTATTAACATTCTTCATAAAAAGACAAATTATACATAACTGTACAAAATATACAGCAAAGACATGTCAATTCCATGCAAACAGTCCCTGCCAGCATTTATGCTCCACATGAGCCTCTTTGTATGCTTCCTCTCGTACATTAGCACAAGCCTCCGTTCATGTCTTCAGTCTTACTCTTTTCAAGAAAGATGATATGCCTTCCTGACAGGTACAAGTACAAAGATTTGGCATTGTTTGTACATATCTAATAATCAGTAGTAAAAAAGTCAAGGTTACCATACAAAGGGGTGGTCACATGCCAGCGTTTGATACTCTGAAATTTATGCATGTTGTCAGTCAGCACGCACAAACACTCAAATACACTGGACACTTGGATTTCCACAGAACATCACTTGATTAAAGTCAATCATTGACTGAAGTTTAATACGGGCCAATTTAAGTGAGCATCTATCATTTAGTACATTATTCTGGATAGTAATGTGACAGCATAATGATACTCATATGTTTAAGTTTTTATGATAACAAAGGTAAAGATTATAATGGGTGATCTATGGGATGTGAAACCTAGAAGATTACCATCTTGAATCCCGGGAGCCTGCCTTTGTGTTTTAAGACTTAAAGAGAATCACACAGGCTATAAAATGCTGAGCTTCTCAGTGACCCCATTACTAAAGTGGTGTAAATCTTTACCTGGGTCACAGCTGCAGGAGTAGCTATCCCAGTCATCACTGCAGTAGCTGTTTGTAGGACATGGGCTGGAATCACAAGGATCAGGAATGCTGCAGCCTCCCTCCACATTCACATTTTCAGCTTGGTTTATATTCAATGCCAGTGCCGTAGATGGTGT
This sequence comes from Ginglymostoma cirratum, assembly GCA_024137785.1. Classification (NCBI taxonomy): domain Eukaryota; kingdom Metazoa; phylum Chordata; class Chondrichthyes; order Orectolobiformes; family Ginglymostomatidae; genus Ginglymostoma; species Ginglymostoma cirratum. The sequence goes on along the minus strand of JAHRHZ010000271.1, from coordinate 12,939,736 downwards.
CTCACCAATTCGAACCCCCTGAGGAGGGAAGTGTTCATTTTACAGCAGCTCATGCCAGCAACAAAATCGTTTGCATCTGTATCTGTTTAAGATCATTCTTTGTGCAAAAGTATTATGGTTCCTTTGTTTTTGAATTTCCACACTTGCAACTAAATTGAAATGTCAGCTGGGTTTCCATTCAGTAGCGGCTGTGAACAATAATTTTGATAACTAAAGCCAGCTGCCCAGGGAACACTCCAGCTTTACAGTCAGACAATTTTGTAGGGAATCAAGAGATGGACTTCACAGCAGTGCGGGAGCCACAGGAGTGCAGCATTGATCACACAGTTAGAGGCCTGGTTTTATTCACTACAGATTGTCGAACTCTCCAAAGGCAACTGGGCGAGACTCATTTCGTTCTGACAGGTCACAAAATTGAAGGATTTCAGTTCATATACAGCAGAACACAGTCTCAGGGAAAAAGTACACTTGTGTGCCTGATAGGAAACAATTGCCAAGTAGCATTGATGTTGATCAGGAAACATGGAGGAAAAATTTAAAGATCCCACACATTCAGACTGATCTCAAACCTTTGGACCATACCTCCCTGCTATGAATTTACAAAGTCTGAGCCTGATTAGGCGATGTCAGCCTGTTATTCAATCTCAGAGCCAACATAAGGAAGCCTGATTGTCATGTTTTAAATATCTACATTTGTGAACGTCCAGTGAAGGTGACAATTTCATGAATCCATGCTCATTTTTCACCCCTTGAACCAAATATTGATGAGGACAATTGCTACCTTGCCTCATGTCAACCAAGTCATCATTGAGCAGGGAGTGAATCCAATATCTTTGTTGTTTCCACGTCTGTGCAGTAAAAAAAAGGTAAAGTTACCACAATCTACCAAAGGTCTGCATTGCAAACTGGCTATTCAGCCAACTGAGCTAACTGACTCTACAGTAGACTACATGGGCAATCATTCAATGAGCTATTATGGGATGACAAATCTAACATTTCTACCACTGAAAGTGAATACAGTAACATAAAGCATTTGTTAATTCACAAATTTATTGAGGAAACAAATAGCTAGAAATATTGAAAACCCCCATTGATTATATCCTGGTGTTTGTCATACCTGTATACAGCCCCGGAACCCATGAAGAACGCTGCCATCATTTCCTGAGACTCCACCAACACTGACTGTTTTCAGATTCAATCCATGCAGCTCGCTACCAATTTCAACCATTGTCTGTCAAGTAGAATGGAGTCAGAAATCAATGGGAAAATTCTCACAAGAGTCATAAATCAATAATAAAGAAAATCTCACTAATGTATTAATTGATAGCTCAACATGATCTATTCTTTGGTGTAATCAATGAAATCAGACATGTGACATCGTTCATCTTGAAATGGCAATATACAAAAGCCAAAGCACTGTATTAATTTTCTCAAATGGACGTCAATAGATGATTAGCAATATGCCCTGATTCATATTTGTTCACATTAGGATAGACACTATAAGGTGTGGCAACATCTTTCTCATTTTGTTGACTGTTAGAAAAGAATGCAAAATGAAGTGGAACGTTCTCAAACAACTCTTGTGTGGACACAAGACTGAATGCATTAAATTGTAGTGTCAATCAGATCACTGGCACGTGAATTGAAAATCAGGCAAATGAGGTGAGAAGGAAAAGAGTTATTAGTGCCCTGAGGAGCAACTTTCTCATGCAGAGAGCGGCATGTGTATGGAACAAGCTGCCAGAGGAAGTGCTGGCAAATGGGACCAGTTCAGTTTAGAATATCTGGTCGACATGGACAAGTTGGACCAAAAGATCTGTTTCCGTGCTGTATAACTCTAAGACTCTAAGTGGAGGTGGTGGTGGAGGTAGCAGATGATGAAATTCAAGTTTAGTTTAAAACATCAGGAATTAAAACCTAGCCTAATGGTAACCATATAACCATTGTCAATTGTCATAAAAATTCATCTGATTCATAAGTGCATATCAGGGAAGGAAATCTGTTAGGCTTGGCCTACATGTAACTCCAAAACCACACCATTGTAGTTGAATCTAAATTGCCTGCTGGGCAATTAAAGATGGGCAATAAATGCTGGCCTATGCCCACGTCCCATGAATGAATAAGTTTTCAAAAATCAACTCAGAACTATAAAGTTGCCAATGCTTGTCTGAAGTGAGTAGGTGTCTTGATGAGTCTGACTATTAAACACTGGACACACAAACAGGACAAATGCTTTATTTCTCAGTTTTTGCATGTGATGAACACAAAAATTCCCTGGTTCAAGGGAAAAACAAAGACTGTTCCTCTGTACAAAAAGGTATTTTCCATCACTCAAAAAGTTCCATTCTCAAAGGGAAAAGTTTCTTTTCTGTTGAAGTTTAGAAACACTTCTGATAGTAAGATTGTGCACATTGCTGTGGACCAAACTAGACCAGACCCCTCAAAATGTTTTAAGGAGGTAGCTTAGTCCCTAACTTTTTCTTATTTTAAAGGCAAACGTAAAGTATCTATTCCAAATGCAATGCAACTGGTCAAATTACTCAACGCTAAGCAAAACACAATTTATTTATACACTATAGTTAAAGTACAGCCAAAGAAAGGGGAATTTAGAATAACATAACTTTTTTTGGAAACTTAACAGAATAATAAATACAGTAACTATTAATAATTAACTGTTCCAATATAATAACATCCCAGAAATGCACCCCTTGGCAGAAAGGAAAATTCATAGATTCTCACATGCAGTTCTCCAATCCAGGAGGCAAAAAAAATCAGGAGAAAATTCAGAGAGAGTAGCAGCTAGGAGACATTCAGCGAAGTCTCCAACTCTGTTGAGACCCCAATAGCATCTGAGGCAATGAAAAACCAAAACCCAGAATCCCTAATCTGAGAGACTTGGCCACACCCATTCAAACTGCACAAAAGAAAAAGCCAAGGCTCCCAAGCTCTTTACTCAAGTGCTCTTTAGCAGCCAGCTCAGCACTTCTGCCTTACAACCTCTCTTAAAAAAAGGACAAAATAACCTCTTAAAGTAACAGCTTCATTACAACAAAAACAAAGTTGCTGGAAAAGCTCAGCAGGTCTGGCAGCATCTGTGGAAGAGAAAACAGAATTAACGGTTCGGGTCCGGTGACCCTTCCTCAGAACTGGGCCTGAAACGTTAACTCTGTTTTCTCTCCACAGATGCTGCCAGACCTGCTCAGCTTTTCGAGCAACTTTGTTTTTGTTCCTGATTTACAGCATCCGCTGTTCTTTTGGTTTTTATTTAGCATCATTACAACATTGGTTACAAGATGTGGCAGTAGAGAGGGAGACATGGATCTGTTTCGGGGATGTTTAATGTATCTGAGATTCTCATGTGGCTATGGGGATACATCATAGATTTCTGGTGAAGAGCTCAGCCTAGTCTAAGTTTGCTTTGCTCAACAACTAGTGCAATATCTAATTCCTTGAATCTTAGACACCAAGAATTTAAAGTCTTTCTCATATCTTTATCTCTGCTAATACTCATCTCTTCTAATCTCGTAATGCATAACATTTTCCAACTTGTGTGATGACATCAGTATCAATATTTCAATAAAAAAATGTTGCAGTTTATAACTGAGTTAAGGTACATCCTTACATGAAAGGTATCAATTAGTCAGAAGTAATCTATGCTTTTAACCTGAATTGTAGTTATTGACCAAAGCACTGAGAGGAGCTGTTTAAGTGAGATTGTTCCTTTCCCTTTATTCACATGTTACAAGGACAGAACCATGAGGAATTATTACAATAAGCCCTCAATTTCAACGATTATCTTAGATTTCTGCTAATTTCCCCAATTCAAAGCAAATTCAGCTTCCCCTCAGCCAAATTAACATTGCAGTGCAATATTAACTCTCACCTACACTTGGTAAACATTAACTGAAAACATCCCTTTACATGCACAGGAACACACGTTGATGGAGCCTTTGAAGCAGCACAGGTGAAATGAAATATGTCTGGGTGTGCATTTGTGTATATATATGGCAGTATAGGGGAGGTGTTGTTGAACAACGTATGGTAAAGATATCCAAGAAGTTTATGAATTAAACGTGACCTGCAAGTTCTTTTTTATCTCACTCACAGTTCCTTTACTTACATTTTTTTTTGTTAAAAATGAGCTTTCGATATCATTTCCTTAAAGTTCCCAGGTTTCATTGGCAGGTAGAATAAAAGGAGAACCCAAAGAGGTTTTTTAAATAAACAGCAAGACTAGGGCCCATTAGGGACTGTCAAAGTAATGTGTGCGTGGATGTGGGAAATCCGAGTGCTGTCCTCAGTGAATACTTCACAATGGAAAAGGATGATACAGACATACACGTTAAGGTGAAGGACTCTGGAAATATTAGAAGAAATTAACATAGAGAGAGGGGAGATATTAAATTGTTGAGCAGCTAAAAGTGGGTAAATCTGCAGGCTCAGATTAAAGTATTTCAGGCAGTCGAAAGAGGCAGAAGAGGAGATATCAGCAGTCCTGGCAGTAATTTTCAAATTCTCTCTGGCCTCAGGTGAAGCCACACAAGACAGCTAACATTGCTGCATTCAGTTATAAACAAGAAGAAGAGAGATCAGGAAATTACAGGTAATTCAGTCAAACCTCAGTAAAAGGGAAGTTATTAGAAAGATTTCTGTGGGGCAGAATATATATATATGTATTTGGAAAGACACAGATTAATCAGCGAGAGTCAGCATGGATTTGCTAAGGGAATGTCATGTTTGACTAATTTGATGGAATTTTTTGAGAAGGTAACCAGGAGTGTTGATGAGGGCAATGCATCTGATGTGGTCTACATGGAGTTTAGCAAGGCTTTTGATTAGGTCCTTCATGGAAAATGGGTCAAGAAGGTAAGAGCTTCTGGGATCCAAGGTAAAGCGGTATGTTGGATCCAAAATCAATGGAGAGACAGGAAACAGAGAGTGATGGGAGAGGGATAAAAGGTACTGCAGATGCTGGAGAATCCGCGATAACAAGGTGTGGGGCTGGATGAACACAGCAGGCCAAGCAGCATCATAGGAGCAGGAAAGCTTGACGTTTCGGGCCTAGGCCCTTCATCAGAAATGGGGGAGGGGAAGAGGGTTCTGAAATAAATAGGGAGAGAGGGGGAGGCGGATAGAGGAGAGGATAGATGGAGAGGAGGCAGACAAGTCGAAGAGGCGGGGATGGAGCCAGTAAAGGCGAGTGTAGGTAGGGGGGTAGGGAGGAGATAGGTCAGTCCAGGGAGGACGGACAGGTCAAGGGGGCAGGATGATGTTAGTAGATAGGAGATGGGGGTGTGGCTTGAGGTGAGAGGAAAAACAGGTTAGGGAGGCAGAGATGAGCTGGGCTGGTTTTGGGATGCGGTTGGAGGAGGGGAGATTTTGAAGCTTGTGAAATCCACATTGATACCATTGTGCTGCAGGGTTCCCAGGCTGAATATGATTTGCTGTTCCTGCAGCCTTCGGGTGGCATCACTGTGGCATTGCAGGAGGCCCAGGATGGACATGTCGTCTGAGGAATGGGAGGGGGAGTTGAAATGGTTCGCGACTGGGAGGTGCAGTTGTTTGTTGCGAACTGAGCGCAGGTGTTCTGCAAAGCGGTCTCCAAGCCTCCGCTTGGTTTCCCTGATGTAGAGGAAGCCACAACGGGTACAGCGGATGCAGTATACCACATTGGCAGATGTGCAGGTGAACATCTGCCTGATGTGGAAAGTCTTATTTCACAAGTTTCAAAATCTCCCCTCCCCCAACCGCATCCTAAAACCAGCCCAGCTCATCTCCACCTCCCTAACCTGTTTTTCCTCTCACCATCCCCATCTCCCACCTCAAGCCACACCCCCATCTCCTATCTACTAACATCATCCCGCCCCCTTGACCTGTCCGTCCTTCCTGGACTGACCTATCTCCTCCCTACCCCCCACCTACACTCACCTTTACTGGCTCCATCCCCGCCTCTTCGACTTGTCTGCCTCCTCTCCACCTATCCTCTCCTCTATCCGCCTCCCCCTCTCTCCCTATTTATTTCAGAACCCTCTTCCCCTCCCCCATTTCTGATGAAGGGTCTAGGCCCGAAACGTCAAGCTTTCCTGCTCCTATGAGGCTGCTTGGCCTGCAGTGATGGAAGAGGGATACTTTTGTGACTGGATGTCATTTTCCAGCATGATCTTCAGGCTCTGGTGTTGGCACCCTTACTGTTTGTGGTGTAGATAAATAATTTGGACCTAGATGTAGGGGATATGATCAAGAAATTCATTGATAACATAAAAAGCAGAATAGCTATAAACTCCAGGAATGTTGTCAACAGACTGGTCAGCTGGACAGAGCAGAGCAACAGAAAATGGAATTTAATCTGGAAAAATGTGACATATTGCACATGGGGAGGGCTATCAAGGCAAAGAATTACAGTACAAATAACATGACCCTAGAAAGATCAGAGGGATCTTGGTGTGAACATCCACAAATCCCTGAAGAAACCAGCATAGATGGATAAGGTGGTTAATTAGGCAAGGCATACAATACAACAGAAGGGAGGTTATGCTGAAACTGTATGAAATGCTGGTTAGGCTACAGCTAGAGTATGGTGTGCAGTTCTGGTCAACACATTACAGGAAGGATATGATTGTCCTAAAGAAGATATTTACCAGGTTGCTGTCTGGGCTGTTGGGTCTGAGCTGTGAGGAAAGATTGGATAGGTTGGGGCTGTCTTCCTTGGAGCAGCAAAGGTTGCAAGAGGGCTTGATAGAGGTGCATAAGATTAAGAGAGGTATAGATAAGGTGGATAGAAAGGTGCTTCTTCCTTTAGTAGAGACGTCAATAACAAATCGGCACAGGTTTAAATTAAGAGGTAGAAAGCTAACAGTAGAGTTGAGGAGAAATGTTTTTCACCCAAAGGGTGACATGAGTCTGGAACTCACTACCTGAGAGTGGTTGATGCAGAAGCTTTCATAACATTTGAGCAGTGGATTGATGTTCAAAAACAAAGTTGCTGGAAAAGCTCAGCAGGTGTGGCAGCATCTGTGAAGGAAGAAACAGAGTTAACGTTTCGGGTCCGGTGACCCTTCCTCAGAACAGATGATGTTCACTTGTGTTGACATAACCTTCAGGGCTATGAAAATGGGATAAGGGTAGTCAGATCTTAGTGCATAGATGCAATGGGTTGAATGGCCTCCTTGTGTGATGTAAATGTCTTTGATTGAATAGAAGAAACAAGGTTCCCTCATGGGTTTTAGACGGCTGAAGGTTTAGATCATTTTTCACCAATGAGGAAAGAATATTGTCCTACTTTCCAAGCTGCAAAACAGCAAAGCATTGAGGCTGAAGCTTTCATCAGACACCCAAGCAGTTGTGGCAACAATGGTTATTGCATCAGAATCAGACTAAAAGCCAAACAAGCTATTAGCTCAGACAAACAACAGGTAGTGGAAGGGGGTCGTGGAGGAACAGACCAGACCATGTGATGAAGTGAAAAGAGAAAATGGCACTACACGGAGACATGATTGAAAAACTCAATGTAACTGGAAAGCAGTCCACTGATCCTGACATTACTTAAATTATTTTAGTGAAATAAATTACTTTAGTGAATGGTTTTTCTTGTGCAAATTAATTGGTGCTCACTTTAGACCTGAAAGGAATGGAATGATAATGCCACCAAAATTTTATTTATTTTTGTCCTTGCCTGCCTGTCTTGAAGGCAATAACTAATACTGGGGTAAGGTTCAATGAGGAGTGACACCGTTACAATTCACACAACTGATGATTCTTCATGATTAAATCTCAACACTAAAGATTTGAACATTTGAATAATCATCATGAAAGTCACCTGAGTGATGATCATTTGTTACCCAGGATCTGTTAGAGCACCCACACTAAAGATTGAGGAAAAAATCAGCAGCAGGAGTCTTCTTATCAAATTTACTCACTGGCAGACTCCTTGATGTGCAGATTGGAAGAAAACATATTTACAGGTAGATTTTATTCCAAACTAATTCAACTTCCCTCTTTGTTCCACTAAAACAAAGTAAATTGAAAATTTGAAACGGCTTTTCATATCGACAGTCCTTACCTGGTGATGTCCATAGTCTATAGACATGACAGCTGTGTATTTGGTTTTCAGCTCATCTTTGGAACTTTTAAGTTCTAGCTGCAAATGATGCCAATCACCGTCATTCACTTTTATTTGGTCCATTGTCAGTGCTGTGATCCGACTACTTGAGCGATACACATTTAACATCACATTTCCCTCATTGAGCTGTAACAATGGTGATATCACTGTTAAACATGTTAATAAAAGCAACACCAAAAAAAAGCATTGAAGCAACTAGCAACAAACAACACTTAAAAATGTGTCACTTTAACAAAGCTAACCATCCCAAAGCACTGTATAGGGGAATTATCAAGCATCATTCAACTCAGAGGAATGCAACAAGATATTAGGACAGGTAAGAAGTAGGTTCTAAGGAGTGTCATATAATAGGAGAAAAAAAGGTAGGGAGGCAGGATGGTTTCAGAAACTAATCCCAGAGCTTAGTTCCAGGCAGCTGAAGACACTGCAACTAATGGTAGAGTGATGACATCTGGGGCTGAGCATATGCATTATGAGCAAGAAGAGGCCACTCAGCCCTCAAACTTGCTCCATCATTCGTGAAAACCAAGGTTGATCTGATTACTTCACATTCCAACCTAAGCCTGACAACCTATCACTCCCTTGCTCATCAAGAGTCTATCTCTGCCTTAGAAATATTTACAAACTCTGCTTCAACCGCCTTTTAAGAAAGAGAGTTCCAAAGACTCAAAACATCATAATTGCCCTTATTTAAATATGAAACACTTGTCCTGGACCCATGCTTCTCTCTTCTAATTGAATGTAAAATTCAATCATATTATAGCCATTGTAACCCATGGGCACAATCACTATTAGGTCATTAATTAATCCCATCTCGTTGCACAAAATCAGGTTTGGTATAGCCTGTTCTCTGGAAGCCTCCAGAATGTGCTGTTCTAATGTACTATCCTGAACACAATCTCCGAACTTCTCATCTCGGCTAACTTTGCCTATTGGATTTTTCTAATCTATATGTAGATTAAAATGCCACATGATTAGTGACCTACCTTTCTGACAAGCTCCAACTATTTCTGATTTTATACTCCATCCAGCCATGTGGATATCAGGGGGCCTTTGCACTACTGCCACAAATGACATTTTGAGACATGGCAGAGGCTGGAGTTGGAGGGGCAAGGGCATGGAAGATTTTCCAAAGAAGCATAAGATTTTTAAATCAAAGCTTTGCTTTTGGCTGGGATCCAGCGTAGGTCAAAAATCACAGAGGTGAGAGGTGAACAGAATGTGGTGTAATTTAAGATATGGCTTGGATGAGCTCAAGTTAATGGAGAATGCTAGATGGGAATGTGGCTTGCGGGCTGTAATAGTTTATATTTTAGAAATTCATTCATGGAATGTGGGTTGGGCCAACCAGTACTGCCTATGCACCATTGCTCCATTTGCTGCAGGTAGACCCACAATTCCGTTAAGGAGGGAGTTCCACGATTCTGAGGTAACAAAAGCATGGATGAGCATTTCCGCTGGTAGCTGAGCTGATGCAGAGGTAGAAACAGGTTACACTACAGAAGTAAACATGGGCAATCTTGGTAAGAGAGAGGAATATAGCATGGAATACTCAGCTCATAGTCAAATCTGATGGCAAAGTTATGATTGGTTTTGTTTCAGCATCAGCTAATGGCTAGGTGATGAGACTGAGTCAGTGGTGGGGACAGAAAATGATGGTGTGACTCAGTAGCAGCAGTTTTCTGGGTGAGAAAAGTACATTTATGTTTTTAATGTGGTATCTGAAGCACTCATGGACAATGCTGTTGTAAAGCACACTGGATAACATTTAGTTACTGATTTGATACCAATGCAATGGTGTCATCTTGGGTCTTCACTCTGCAGTTAATGCTTTATTTTAACCTTGAACAGCTGAACTCATGTTAAATATCAATGAAGAGCTCCCGCAACACCCAACAATGCTATTTAAGGGGATCATCCACTTACAGGTTAGTTGCTGGTTTTATTATTAAACAATTTTACACATTTTTGGGATTTACCATAGTTATTGCAAGCTTCAAATGTCTATAGGGAATGTTGTGGCAGGTAATGAAATACTTTGTGCTGACTTAAAGGTTTGTACGGAAGCCAGTTGCTCCCAGCCATGGGCGATTGTGGAGGTCTTCCTCCATAATTGAGTATAACCGTGAGAATAAACAGAAACCACATAATGCAGTTTAAACAGATGGGTGAACAGGAGTAGCAGTAGTAGAATTGGAGGAGCAGGAGGAGAAACAGTGTGATATCAGTAACTGGACTACCCCATTTACCAAGAGTCCCACCCTGCATCTTCCTTCTGTCACTGATCATCATGTCATTCCCTTGATCACAGCACAAAGACAAGATTCAACTGAAGTACCCATTCCAAACCAACCTAATCACCCTTGTGCATTTCCTTGTTGCCTGCCATTTGTATGTCTCTGTCTGTTCTAGTGTTCCTATCAAGTGTTACCCGAGAGACTGCAGCAGAGGGGGAAGTGTGTCAATAAATGTGGTACAATATGTTTGGGTTAATGTATGAATTGCTGTCACTGAGTGCAAGAGACTCAGATGTGAGGCTTGCAACATTGCTAAGTGCTTGATCGTGCCCTCAATGCCCTCAACCACATCTCTTGCATTTCCTGCACTTCTGCCCTCAAAACTCCTTCCCCAACAAAATAAAGACAGAATCCCCCCGTCCTCACGTATGACCCCACCAAACTCTACATCCAGCACATCATTCTCCGTCAATTCAGCCACCTTCAATCCAACTCCATGACCAAAGAGATATTTCCCTCCCCACCCCATCTGCCTTCCGTAGGGACCACTCTCTCCACGACTCCCTCGTCTGTTCCACACTCCCCACTAACCCCACCACCCCCGACATCTTTCCCTGCAACCGCAGGAAGTGCTACACCTTCCTCTCACCTCCATTCAAGGCCCAAAGCAAACCTTTCATATCAGACAGGGGTTCACCTCAACTTGGTCTACTGTATCCACTGCTCCCGATGTGGTCTCCTCCACATCGGTGAGACGAAGCATAGACTCAGAGACCATTTCGTAGAGCATCTGCACTCTGAATGTGACAAACAACAACACCTTCCGGTCGCCAATCATTTTAACTCTCCCTTCCACTCCCTGGGTGACATGTCCACCCTGGGCCTCCTCCAGTGCCACAATGACATCACACACAAACTGGAGGAGCAGCACGTCATACTCTGTCTCGGGAGCCAACAGCCCAATGGCCTAAACATAGAATTCACCAGTTTTAAAATCTCCCCACCCCTGGCCTTATCCCATGTCCAATCTTCCCTCTCATCCCCACCTCCTTGACCTGACACAACCTGTCCATCTTCTCTCCCACCTATCTGCCCCACGCATTCTACTGACCAATCCCCACCACTCCCTCCCTGTATTCACCTATCACCATCCCACCTACCTTCCCCAGCCCCACTCCTCCTCTCCATTTATGTCTGATCTTCCTTTCCCCTCCCCATTTCTGAAGAAGGGTCCCGATCCGAAACGTCAACTTTCCTGCTCTTCCGATGCTGCCTGGCCTGCTATGTTCCTGCAGCTTCACACTGTATTGTCTCTAACTCCAGCATCTGCAATTCTTGCTATCTCTTCGATTTCTGTTCTAACGGCAGAGATTTTTGGTGGGTGATGCATGGGTCTTGATGAAATAAGCAGTGGCTGAGGCTCGTGTTATTTGCAGGAATATGGTGTTTGAAGATTCATTCACTGACCTTGGCCTGTTGTAAGAGGTAATGAATCTTCTTGCAAAATTGAATCCAGGTACCCAGGGCTAAAAGGCCCATCATTTACTTCCATGACGATCTGTTTATCATTGTGTGTCTGGAGGGTCTTTTGCTTATTACAGCACAGAGTATATCCTGTTCATTCAACCTCCATCTAGACATTCTTTTCCTCCTTTATTCATTCACAGGATGAGGGCGTCACAGGTTAGGCCAGCATTTATTGCCCCATCCCTAATTGCCCAGAGGGCAGTTATGAGTCAAACACATTGCTGTGGTTCTGGAGTCACATGTAGGTAAGGACAGCAGTTTCCTTCCCTAAAGGACATTAGTGAACCAGATGGTTTTTTCCAGACAATCGACAATGGATTCACGGTCATCATTAGACTCTCAATTCCAGATATTTATTGAATTCAAATTCTACCATCTGCCATGGCAGGATTCAAACCAAGGTCACCAGAACATTACCTGAGTCTCTGGATTAACAGTCCAGTGATCATACAACTAGGCCATTGCCTCCCCAAGCACAGCACTAGCAAATGTTGCTGCCTGAGCTCTCTCATGGTCAGCTATTAATGCAGAACACTATTCTGAAGGATCTTAGCACTTGGAGTAGCCACAATATACTTTCCCTTTGAAAGGTGCAAGTTAACTACACACAATCCAGAGTTAGCATTAACTACTGCCAGCAAGTAAATATGTTCAGCCCTTTGCTGATGCACACAGCTCATGAACAATGCAGTTTGGGTTGGATGCATGCAGCCATCATTAACGAACAGGCCACTCAACGTTGCATGCCACTTGCTTAACACAACATGTGTGCAGCGCAAATACACACTGTGATCCCTGCAGCCATTTTCAGGGGCTATCAAATTTTGTCATGTCCTGCTTTAGTTTTCCCAATATTTTATTGGCGGAAATTTCTCATCCAATATTGAAGGTTGGACCGCTAGCGTGAAAAATCAAACAGTTCTAATGCTACTTATTCCACAATGCATACCCCATGGTGTTAAGGAGCAAGACTGAAGTCAAACAGAACAGAAACATTCTCCTTTTTCATGTAGTTATGGATAACATGTAACATGAGTCTTCTGTTTTCCACATCCGCGTATAAAACAGCATGACAACTCCAGGTTTATGCACAGCTATAACTCTCACTGTGTTCTGATGACCAGGGATGCAAAGTGGGCATTACTGACCAGTAGAGGGCAGCTGGAAACCTACTGTGTGCTAGAACATTGTGTGGGACAATGCAAGGCACCAACAAGTGCAGTTCGAAGGGAATAAGCAGCTATGACAAGATGCAATAAATTTAGGGGATTAGTTGTATTTTGTGCTCCTTCATCTTCCACAAAGCCACATTGTGTGTCTGAAATCTCTGATTTAATTTTCTCTCTAACTGTGGCCATTCGGATTCTAAGGATGATTTTTACTAATTCATCTATTAGAGCGATTTTTGCATCTTGCATTCTATTGCACCAGGTCTCTCTGACAAAGCAACAGAAGCCTAAGCTCAACTTTGATAGTAATAATAGTCAATTTTTCAATTCTGAGCTTTCTTATTGCACCAGTAATTTCTTTTGTTCTTTCATCCTGTCCTGGTGCCTTTCCATTCTTCAAATCAGTTTAAAGGCAGCTTCATAGGCATTCTGGAGCACTATTCCGATAAGCAAGCGCAACGATGAGACAATTGCCCAAATTAAGATATGTGTTTTAATACATTGTAGCACATTGTGTATCTGAGGTCTCTGTGTTCAACCTTTGGAGGTCAGCTGGCTGCTTATTAATTATTAATCCCGACTGTCCATAAGAAGCCTTGCATTGGGCATTGATAGAACGGTCATGCTCCATGCATATCCTTTTTGCCTAAGATTTAAACTCATTCCTTGTCCAACATTTCTTCATCCAAATATTTCCTGTAGTCACTATTTATACAATGTAATCACAATTGTATTGCAGGAAACACGCTAGCTAATGATCCCACAGCACAGATTCTCAAACAGTGATACATTAGGGTCAGATAATAGATAACACAGTGTTTTCTCTGACTCCAGCATCTGCGGTTCTTACTATGTCGGGGTCAGATAATAGTTTTTTTTGTGATATTGAGCGAGGGATAAGTACAGAACAGGACACTGGGGATAACACCCTTGCACTTCATTTAAATAGTGCCATTGTTTGGTCCCTCATGACGACTCAAAAGAAAGCAAAGTACTGTGGATGCTGGAGACCTGAAATAAAAACAGAAAGCACACAGAAACTCAGCAAGTCTGGTAGCAGCTGTGTAGAGAGAAATAAAGTCAATGTTTCAAGTCTGATATGGCACTTTGTCAGATCCACATCCAAAGAGGTGTCACACATCAGACTTAAGTATTAAATATCTCTCCCTCCATAGATTCTAACAGAGCTGCTGAGTTTCTCCAGCATGTCTGTTTTTATTATTACACCTCGTGACCACAATGGAGCATTAACCTGATTCTCTCCTCAGGTCTCAGACTTGAACTCACAACCTTTTGACTGAGAGGACTACCAATAGTTGACATTAAGTACATTGCCTGTGGCACAAGCTTGAATTGTTCATGTTTGCATGCTTATTAAACATCCAATCTGAATGGCTTACTGCCTCCACTTGCATTACTCTCAGACCAGGAAAGCAGGTCAGGTCCCTCAGTCTGAGTCAGAGCAGTACTGGCGGTTATAACTCCCAAGACTGGCAAGATTTCAAAGTGGCAATCTTAGCACTTTCTTTTAGAAACAGTGTGTTTTATACGATGAATAGAACTGATATTAGCCTACACTTTAAGGCAATAAAATCACTAATACATCATCATCAAATTGACTTCAGACAGACGGGTTCCATTACAGGAACAGTTCATTTTTCATTTCATGTTCCTAATCATTTTGTGAGCTGCTCTGCTAAGACAGCACTCACAACTGTCATCACATCATGTGCAATTTCGGAGAGCAACATGGGAAATTCAGATGTCAAACATATCCTGAGAACTTGTACATCATATTCTTCAGTTCGCACACAATTTGAATAAGTGCAATATTCTCACCAGCAGCCTGCTCGCCCCGCTCCCTCCTCCCCCCACCATGAATTTATAGAAGCCTGCTGTCTGTGCTTTAGGCTGATATTTTTGACACACCTGCCAACTTTTTGACTGGAATAACAGGTTGTCAGTATGAACTAACCAGATCAGCTGGGTTGGGGAGTGGGGTTAATTTAATCATCTGTAGCTTTAAGAGGAGCTCAAGGTCTGTGATTTATACTTATTATATGTTTAAATGCGACTACTACCAGCTTGTGGTTGCATTGTTTGTTGCCACAAAGTGAGTCTTAACAAGAAGAGGCCCTTGCCCAAAACGCATCTATTTTACTGCATGTTAGCAATCAGGTACAAGTTGCTTAGTAAGATAAACATTATCACTAACTCCACTGGAAGTCCTAGCATATAGGTCTTCAATTTACAAGATCTGGAGCTGTTTTGCCTTATTCCCCCACACAAACCAACAATGACCTCATTGAAGTGGGTGGAGCTTAATGGAGTCTCCAACATTAACCCATTCAGAACTGTTACTTTATACAACAGGTTACAGCTGTTTTATTCACTATTTGGCCTCAAAACATTTGATTTGATTTCATTTGATTTGATTTATTGTAGTCACATGTACCTAAATACAGTGAAAAGCTTTGTTTGCAAGCAGTACAGGCAGAACATAGCAAGCAGGACATACAGATCATGGCATGCTTAGACAGAGTGAGGCATTCAGGTTACACTGCACAGGAGGCGTGTGAAGCAAGATCAAGATTAACAAGATCAACATTATTTGAAGCTAGACAGTCCATTCATCAGTCTAATAATGGCAGGAAAGAAGCTATTCTTGAACCTGTTGGTGCGTGTGTTCACGTTTCTGTTATCTTCTGCCTGACACAAGAGATTGCAGGAGAGCATGACCGGGGTGGGAGGGATCTTTGATGATATTGGTGGCCTTTGCGTGACAACGAGAAGTGTAATTGGAGTCCTTGGATGGAAGGTTGGCTTCTGTGATGGTCTGGGCTGCGCACACAACTTTCTGTAGTTTCTTAACAGTCCTGGCCAGAGCAGTTGTTGTACCAAGCTATCATGCATCAAGTAAAGATTGGCTCATGTGGATTTTTTTTGGTAGTGGTGATAACATATTCGTGATTATATTCCCCCGATGTACTTTTTCAATTACTTTGGTGGGATATTTAACAGGCAGCTAATTCATTCCTTCCATTGTTCACAACTTCAGAAGTTAAAACATAACCCATGCCTCAGCTTGCTAACTACTGTGAATATAGACTTCCCTGAAGGCTGGTCCAGCCTTGGTTCTAAGGCATGGAGGATTTTTTTTGGAGGATGTTTCTTGGGGTGAATGCGTTTACTTATTTTCTTAAAGTACTCCTGTCACTACATTTTGAAATGTAAGTTTTTGTAAACTGATAGGAATTGGAGTGTGACAAAAATATTAGGGTTCTGCTGCAATGGTGCATTTGTACATTATTGCCTTATTGTGGGTGAATGCAGCATCTTAAAGAGGTCTAACCAAGAGAGATTTAATTTACACATGATGGATGTCTGTATGTAGTAATTGGTGAAAGAATCCATTAAAATTATGGGCATCCACAAGAGAAATGGAATGGATAATCATTAAACGTCTAATTGACTGCAAACCTCAATCAGAGACAGTCAAATCCGTCTGGCAAGCACCTACACTTATTTCTGTCAACCATATTTTCATTTTTTTGCCTAATTGATTATATTAGTATGAAAAAATACATTTTGCCTCGAAGTACCAATAACGGCCAGAAATCAATAGACAATGAAATGGGATAAACCACATTATCTCGTAACTTACCCACAGTCAATTATAATATAACAATGGGTTTGGATAAACAGTCACAGCCAAAAAAACTAACCTGGCTCCCTATCATTTCGAGATCACCTGCTTACTTTAGACGGCTTCCAACACTTTAATTAAAATAATGACTGAATATGATACATATTCAACAATCCTTATCTCACGGGGTAGGTGATGGCCTAGTGGTATTATTGCTAGACTATTAATCCAGAGACCCAGGTTCAAACTGCACCATGGCAGACGGTGGAATTGAATTCAATATTAAAAAAGAGTCTGGAATTAAGAATCTACTGATCACCATGAAATCATTGCCAATTGTCAGAAAAACCCATTTCGTACACGAACGTCCTTCCGCAAAGGAAATCTGCCGTCCTCACCTGGCCTGGCCTACATGTGACTCCAGACACACAGCAATGTGGTTGACTCTCAATTGCCCTCGGAAATGGCCTAGCAAGCCACTCAGTTGTGCCAATCACTACAAAGTCTCAAAGAAATGAAACCGGACAGATCACCTGCCATCGACTTAGGGACCGGAAAAGACAACAGCAGAAACAGCCCCGTTGACCCTGCAGAGTCCTCCTCACTAACATCTGGGGGTTAGTACCAAAATTTGGAGAGCTGTCTCACAGACTAGGTAAGCAACATCCTGACATTGTCTGGAAGATATGATTCTGTAAGTATGACTATGTCCCAGACACTGCCATCACCATCTCTGGGTATGTCATGTCCCACTAGCAGGACAACCCCAGCAGAGATGGTGGAATAGAGGTATACAGTCAGCAGGGTGTTGCCCTGGAAGTCCTCAACATTGACTCTGGGCCCCATGAAGTCTCATGGCTTCAGGTTAAACATAGGCAAGGAAACCTGCTGCCGATTACCACATACCATTTTCCCTCAGCTGATGAATCAGTACTCCTCCATGTTGAACAACACTTAGCGGAAGGACTGAAGATGGCAAGGGCACAAAATGTACTCTGGATGGGGGATTTCAATGACCAAAAGTGGTTCAGCAGCAGCACGACTGATCAAGCTGGTTGGGTCCTAAAGGACGTAGTTGCTCGACTGGTTCTGCAGCAGGTGGTGAGGAAACCAACATGAGGGAAAAACATACTTGACCTCATCTTTACCGATCTGCCAGGTGCAGTTGCATCTGTCCATGACAGTTTCGGTAAGAGTGACCACCGCACAGTCCTTGTGGAGATGAAATCCCACCTTCACATTGAGAATAATTTCCATCATGTTGTGTGGCAGTTTCACCGTGCTAAAATGGGACAGACTTCGCACACATCTAGAAACTCAAGACTGGGCACCCATGAGGCACTGTGGGTCATCAACAGCAGCCGAATTGCACTCCAGCACAATCTGTAACCTCAGGCCTGGCATACCCCCACTCAACCATTACCATCAAGCCAAGGGATCAACCCTGGTTCAATAGAGAGTGCAGGAGCAGCACCAGGCATACCTGAAGATGAGGTACAACCTGGTGAAGCCACCAAACAGGACTACTTGCATGCCAAACAGTGAAAGCAGCAAGTGATAGACAGAGCAAAGTGGTCCCACAACCAATGGATCAGATCTAGGCTCTGCAGTCCTGCCACATCCAGTCGTAAATGGTGGTGGACAATTAAACAACTCACAGAAGGAGGAGGCTCCACAAATATCCCCATCCTCAATGATGGAAGAGCCCAGCACATCAGTGCAAAAGATAAGGTTGAAGCATTTGCAGCAACCTTCAGCCAGAAGTGCTGAGTGGATGATCCATCTCGGCCTCCTCCTGTGGTCCCCAGCATTACAGATACCAGATGGAAGGTGTCATCAACAGAGCTATCAAGCAGCACCTGCTCAGCAATAATCTGCTCAGTGATGCCCAGTTTGGGTTCCACCAGGACCACTCAGCTCCTGACCTCATTACAACCTTGGTTCAAACATGGGCAAAAGAGCTGAATTCCAGAGGTGATGTGACAGTGACAGTCCTTGACATCAAGGCTGCATTTGACTGAAGGTACCATCAAGGAGCCTTGGCAAAACTGGAATCAATGGGTATCAGGGGACAAACTCTCTGGTGGTTGGAGTCATACCTGACACATAGGAAAGTCATCATGGTTGTTGGGAGATCAATCATCTCAGCTCCAGGACATCTCTGTAGGAGTTCTTCAGGCTAGTGTCCTCAACCCAACCATCTTCAGCTGTTTTATCAACAACCTTCCCTCCATTATAAGGTCAGAAGTGGGGATGTTCGCCGATGATTGCACAATGTTCAGCACCATTCGTGACTCCTCAGATACTGTTCAGGAGTGTTCAAATGCAACAAGATCTGGACAATATCCAGACTTGGGCTGACAAGTGGCAAGTGACATTTGTGCCACACAAGTGCCAGGCTATGACCATCACCGTGAAGAGACAATCTCACCACTGCCCCTTGACATTCTATTGTGTTAGCGGCACTGAATACTCCACAATCAACATCCTGGGGGTTATCATTGATCAGAAACTCAACTGGACTCACCACATAAACACAGTGGCTGCAAGAGCAGGTCGGAAGCTGGGAATACTGCGGCAAGTAACTCATCTCCTGACTCCTCAAAGCGTGTCGACCATCTACAAGGCACAAGTCAGGAGTTTGATGGAATACTCCCCACTTGCCTGGATGGGTGCAGCCCCAACAACACTTAAGAAGCTTGACACCATCCAGGACAAAGCAACCTGCTTGATTGGCATCACATCCACAAGCATCCACTCCCTCCACCACCGACGCTCAGTAGCAGCAGTGTGTACTATCTACAAGATGCACTGCAGACATTCACCAAAGATCCTCAGACAGCACCTTCCAAACCCATGACCACTTCCGTCTAGAAGGACAAGGGCAGCAGATATATGGGAGCACCACCACCTCCAAGTTCCCCTCCAAGCCACTCGCCATCCTGACTTGGAAATATATCGCCGTTCCTTCACTGTTGCTAGGTCAAAATCCTGGAATTCCCTCTCTAATAGCATTGTGGGTCAATCCCTAGCAGATGGACTGCAGCAGTTCAAGAAGGCAGCTCACCACCACCTTCTCAAGGACAACTAGCGATAGGCAAGAAATGCTGGCCATCCAACGATGCCCACATCCCACAAATGAATAGAAAGAAAAAATAATTTCTAGCCTCTGGGGGCACCCATGTATCACAAAGATTTCTAACTTACATCTAAATGATGGGAAAACTGATTAAATTTTGGGATGTGACTCTTTACACATTCTCATTCTTACCTTTTCTGAAGCTACTTAGAAATATATTTATTAAGGTGGTTAAATCAATATGCTCTCAATCTAAATTATACCTGGCTTGCTACAGGAACAAAGGTAATGCCAAGTTTTGACCTATTTTCCTTGTGATTGTGATAGCTGCAGCTACCCATTATCAAAGGTTGGGCCGATCACAAAATTTCTGGGAATAGATTCCCAATGAAGGAAAGATATCCCGTAAAGTTATATCAATATTCCCGGAAATACTACTAAGAAGGATTTTGGTTTCTGCCATTCATGCTAAAGGGAGTGCTTTGGTTTTAAAAAGGCAGAATTACAGCAAAGTTCTGAGTGGCAGAAAGTGTACTATCAAAAGTCAAAACTAAAACCTGAAATAAGTATAACACAACATTACTTTTAATAATTTCAAGTTCTTTCCTCTTGCAATGATAACTAACAAACATCGAGTACTCCTGCTGGTTAATTTATGACAACCCTAAGTGCTGATGCACTTTTAGTCTAATTTCCTTGTCTTCTTAAATGATAAAGTGTAAATTTAAGGCTCTTTCGAGATCAATAATGTTAACACCATATAATCTTCCAAATAAGTCGAGCTCTGAGGTTAAGATATACATTGTTGGCCTAATTATTTAATTCCAAATATAATTCTCAAACTGACAAATTAAGTGAAAAAAAGATGCTTTTTCAAATACTACAAAGTGTGGATTTGGAGCAACAGAGCAGGCCAGGCTGCATCAGAGGAACAGGAAAGCTGACATTTTTCTGAAGGGTCTTGACTCGAAACTTCAGCTTTCCTGTTCCTCTGATGCTGCTTGGCCTGCTGTGTTCCTCCAGCTCCACACTTTGCTATCTCTGACTCCAGTGTTTGCAGTTCTTGCTATCTCAGTGCTTTTTCAAATATGTGTGCAGACGTAAATTCCCACATAATAGGCTTTGTAGTGCTAGTTAGATAAGTATCACCGGGATGTTGGTATCCCTGCTCTTCTTCAACTGAGCTGGTGGATTAGTTATTGATCATGAATTTGGAAATTGTGTTTAACAGCTCAGCTTAAAAAGGGCACCTGCAACAAAGGAGTACTCCTGTTGCATTGCATTGCATTGCAATCTCTATCTAGCTTAGGTAACAAATCGTGGAAGTTAGCATCAGAGGAAACATGCAATTGAACCAAGATGTTTCTGACAGCAAAGCTCAGCAGGTCTGGCAGCATCTATGAAGGAGAAAACAGAGTTAACGTTTTGGGTCCTCCTCAGGAAGGGTGAAACATTAACTCTGTTTTTTCCTTCACAGGTGCTGCCAGACCTGCTGAGCTTTTCCAGCAACTTTGTTTTTGTTCCTGATTTACAGCATCCGCAGCTCTTTGGGTTTTTATTTTGGTCCTGACAGAAACTTTTAAGGTAAAAACATAACAGAACAAGAATTGAAAGGATACTTGAAGAAACAGATGACAAGATGAACAAAGTTAGTGAGTACTAAAAAGAAAGTTACTTTCATTTAAAATTGTGATGTGTTAATGCTTACTTGAGAGCGAATATTATAATTGACTCTCTCCGCTTACTGCATACAGATATCCATCATATATCATTTTATGCTTGTTTCAGTATTAAGTGAGGTTTGATAATTTGTGAAAGCTATTTTTCTGGGCCTGTTGCGGTTTCAACCAAGAGAACCAAAATGATATGGACTTGTCACTGCATAAGTACTTCCTTGAAGAACTCTACTATTTTATCTTGTTTTTATTGTAATGCTCTAGTATTCTTGCTGATAGCTGATTTAGTGATAAAAAGATATCCCAGGACATGTTGAAAGCATTGTGCCAAACATAATCCCTGTTCTTCAATGTTTCTTCCAGGTTAACACAGGATACTAAGGATAAATATGCACCTTCACACAAATAA
The DNA here is from genome assembly GCA_024137785.1 of Ginglymostoma cirratum. Taxonomy (NCBI): domain Eukaryota; kingdom Metazoa; phylum Chordata; class Chondrichthyes; order Orectolobiformes; family Ginglymostomatidae; genus Ginglymostoma; species Ginglymostoma cirratum. Next base: position 12,917,874 of record JAHRHZ010000271.1, on the reverse strand, counting down.
TCTGTAAAGCTATAAATAAAGAAAGTAGCAATGTCAAAAATGACCAACCTGTACGCTAACTGTTGAGAACTGACCAGCCTCGATTCGAATAAAGATGCCAGTTGCTTGCCGTGTCCGGAACATCAAACCAATGTACCAGGGTGAAGTGATTGTGCTGACAAGATTACTCCAGGAAATGAGGCTGCTCCCTAGAAACCGTTGTGGACTGGCCATTACTGGGACAAAGGAAAAAAAATCATTTCACTACTATATTCTTATGGGAAATTTACATAAAATATTAACCAAACCCTGAAGTTAATTTTCAATCCACAGTGCTATCAATAAATAACTAGCAGCCTCAGTGATGTGTCTGTGAATTTTAAGAGCTCCTTCATGTAGAGAGCTCCTAAATTCTTCTTATCTTTCAAAGGTGTACTCTGAAATGGAAGAAAATGGAAGTGGTCTGATAATTAATACATATCAGCTTATCCAACACACATTAGCTGAACACTCTGACAATAAGTCATTGACCTTAATTGCTGTTAATTTTGTTTTTCTTCCCTCGGATGCTGTCATAACAGCTATGTATTTCCAGGATTTCTTTTAGTTTTCATTTTATCTTAACACCAATCTGTTAATCAACAACGCGATTACTTGGTGAGCTCAAATATTGGCGATTATCTGTAAATAGGCAAACCAAGATTAAGGCCAAAGATTAGTGATATTGGGCATGAACACTGATTGAACAGAAGAGGCAAATCATTTAGTGATTAGGTACAATGAGTTTCTTTAACTCCTGTATAGAGTTATGTATTGGAAATCCATGGGAAAGACAGAAATTCCATGAGATAGAAAAGGACAAAACTGACAACTTCACGATCCATCCTTCTTTAACTGAACTGTCTGCACTCACACAAAACATCAAGTCCAACCCATTCTTTCATATCTTTGTCAAAAAACTCAAATATATGTTCCCATCCATGCCTCTCACCATCCTGATTTGGAAATATAATCACCTTTCCCTCACTGTCACTGGGTCCAAATCCTGGAATTCCCTCCATAATGGCATTGAGGGTCAAACCCTAGCAGGTGGACTGCAGCGTTTCAAGAATTTAGCTCTCCACCACCTTCCAAAGGGCAACTAGGGATGGGTAATAAATACTGACCAGCCAGCGACACCCACATCCCACAAAATGAATAAATTTTAAAAAAGATGGTGGAATGTGAATTCATTAAAACCTAATGACAACGGTAAAACCATTGCAGATTGTTGTATAAACCCATCTGGTTCATTCATGTCCTTCAGGGAAGGAAATCTACCTTATCTGGCCTACAATGTGATTCCAGACCCACAGGAGTGTGAGTGACCAGATAGGGCACCTGGCATTGACTAATGCACTCGTAAACTCAGTACTGATGACCCTGAAAATTCCTCCTTACCAACATTTGAGGGTCAAGTACCAAGGAGATCTGTCTCATCAACTATTCAAGCAACAGCCTGACAGAGTCATACACACAGAATTATATCTTAGACACCACAGCCCAGACAATACTAAATAAAAACTGAAAGAACTGCAGATGCTGTAAATCAGGAACAAAAACAGAAGTTACTGGAAAAGCTCAGCAGGTCTGGCATCATCTGTGAAGAAAAATCAGAGTTAATGTTTTGGGTCCGGTGACCCTTCCATGGAACAGCTATGAGAAGGGTCACCAGACCTGAAACATTAACTCTGATTTTTCTTCACAGATGCTGCCAGACCTGCTGAGTTTTTCCAGCAACTTCTGTTTTTGTTAGCCCAGACAATACAATCACCATCCCTGAGCAGAGGTAGTGGCAGTGGTATATAGTTGGGAAAGAGGGAGAAAATGAAAATCAAATAGGAATGTTGTGCCATGTTTCAGAAAGGATAGCTTGTTCAGGCTCAGAAAGACATCATTTTGTCCACTTTGGTATAATGAAAGTTATCCAATTGGTCCCATTCCACAGTCTTTTCCCATGGCCTTGCAATTTTCACCTGTTTTGTATGGGTTCAATCTACTTTTAAAATTTACTATTGAAACAAGTCCCACAGTTCTTTCAGGCAGTATATTTCTGATCACAATTAAGTCCCTTCATAAACAATGTTTTCAGAATAAACCTGTCCTGCCACTTACAAAGATTTGGGTTTAGAAACCTCAGCTGCCTCAGTTCTTCAGCCCCTTTAAAAGTGCACCATTTACTTTTCATTGTCTCTTCTCATTCTTCATTCCAAAGTGCATCACATCATACTCCTTTGTGCTGTCTAACAATATGAATTGAATGCATTTTTACTTGCTTCACTTTACTTTGAAATATTTGACCCTTTAAAATAAAGCTACATAAAATATGGTTGAATGTCATTCCATCTGTGCATGTTCCAAGTTTCTATTTCCTTATACCAATGGAGGCAATGCAGGGGATTTCGTTTTCCAACACAATTTCAATTAGTTTTGTTTCCATTCTGTATTGTGCAGAAAAGAGTGGAATAGGAGGAGAAGTCCGGAAAGAAATTCAATCACAGCTAATGAGTGGGTTTTCCGTACAATTCATGACAGTTTATAGGACAGTGTGTGCTTCTAGTTCAGAGATACAACAATTGAAGTTTGATCTGTGTTGCCAAACTTTTAGAACTGCTAATGTAGTGGATTGCATCATATCAACTTGGAGTCTTAAAATTTAAAAAGTTTGAACATAAAATCAGAAACTAAAAGCATTATTCAGCACCCATTCACCTTTGACCCTATTACAAGATACTCATGCACACAAATTCAATCATTTGTTTTGGGCTTTTATCTGACAGTAAACCAAAATTAGATTGCCCAATGAATGTCACTTTGCATTTATACGTTAAGAAAATCATTGTTCTGCCACTGTTATAAAATTTATAAGGTTAGCTTACATTTCAAACAACCTCAATGGATCAGTAATAGAGTGACATAATTGTATGACACCAGCTTTTCAATTTAATAAATTGATGTTTGAGATTATGTTAGCTTTGCAATAAAAGATAACATAGAAGGAGTACTGAATACACCTGGCTTGGCTTTATGTATTCAGAAAGGTTATTAAGTTTGCTGTAACAGAAAGTCTCTTAGATACAGAACAGTGTTGAGGAGGAAATCAGCAGAGAAGGTACACTGTGACATGGCACAGAGCAAGTGCAAAATCCTTGGGATGGACAGACCAATCAAGCATCAGCCTGACACAGCCATACTCTTAGAATCATATCTTACAATGTCCAAGATACCTCCATAATCATTGGCTATGTCCAGATAAAAAAAGCAGGACAGACCCTCTAGAAATGGAGGCGATAGAGTTGCCCTGGCAATCCTCCACATTGACTCTGCACCCATTAAATCTCATGGCATCAGGTTAAACATGGGTAAGGACATCTCCTACTGATTGTCAACTACCTACACCTCGCACAGTTGTTCAGTCAGTTCTCCTCTACACTGAAAATCATTTTGGAGAAGAACTAGAGTGGCAAGGGCATAGAATGTACTCTGGATGGGGAACATTACTGTCCATCCCCAAGACTGGCTTGGAAACACCACTACTGACTAAACAGGCCAAGTCTTAAAGCACATGTTGCTAAGCTGGGTCTGCACAGAGGGTGAGGGAACCAACAAGAGGGAAAAACTTACCTGACATTGTTCTCATCAATCTAGCTGGGGCGGCACAGTGGCTCAGTGGTTAGCACTGCTGCCTCACGGCGCCAGGGACCCAGGTTTGATTCCATCCTCGGGCGACTATCTGTGTGGAGTTTGCACATTCTCTCCATTTCTACGTGGGTTCCCTCCGGGTGCTCTGGTTTCCTCCCACAGTCCAAAGATGTGCAGGCTGGGTGGGTTGGCCATGCTAAATTGCCCGTATTGTGTTCAGGGGTGTGTAGCTTAGGGGGATGGGTCTGGGTGGGATTCTCTGAGGGTCCGTGTGGGCTTGTTGGCATGAATGGCCTGTTTCCACACTGTAGGGATTCTATGATCCAAGTGCATCTATCCATGCCAGTATCAGTTGAACTGCCCACCATATAGTACTTACAGAGTTAAGGTCCCGTCTTCACATTGGGGATGCCCTCCATCATGTTGCGTGGCATTACCACTAAATGGGATAAATTTTGAACAGACCTCGCAACTCACTATACTCTGCAATAGTTCAAGAAAGCAGCTCAACGCCACTTTTTCTGAGACAATTAGGGATGAGATAAAAATGCTGGCATGGTCTGAGATAGCCACATCCCATGAACATGTAATTGCAAAAAAAAGGAAATCCTTGGCCTGTGGTTCTCAAAGTTTTCTTTTATTCAGAGCTTTCCTGGCCTCATAACATTATCTACTATAGTGTAATTAGTAAGGTATTTATTGCCAGCGTTACTTCATAACTTCATCACAGTTTTATCTTAGAATTACCAGGATGCGCTTTGGTCTTCTTTGCATCTAACAATTCCTATCTTTCTATTTGCAAAGTACTGATACTCTTTTTCTGTTGTTCATTGGGAGCGAAACATTCTGAATGCTTGCTGGTCTCCTTCAATATTCATTTGATTCCCACTTTATATAGGGTTGAAAACTGATGGCTGGAAGCGGTGTCGAATTCAATATTTCATGTAAAATTTCTCCTCACAAAATAAAATTTCCATTCCTGTGACACTTGGACATAGTGTCACTGGAGCAAAATTTCAACTTTCTGCACAAAAACAAACTCAGTCTATCCCTAACTTACAGTTATAAAGTTCAAAATGCAAAAACCAGCAAGATGGGGTAGGGGGAAGAGACAGGAAGAGAGGGAAGGAGAGAAAGGGTGGCAGAGGGGAATCGAGGCAGGAGGAGAGGCGGGCGGGGGGGAAGAGAGAGAGAGAGACACACACAGACACAGAGAAACAGAGAGAGTGACAGAGAAAGAGCAGGGCAGAGAGAGAGAGTTGTGGGACAGAGCTTTTGCATGATTCAACTGTAGGCTGTACATTTTCCACATGAAGGAGAGGCATCCTAAGAGTTCTGAGCAGGAATGACAGTGAATTTGCTGGGAGGGTTGGGAGATGCACCTCTGCATCTGCTAATGCTAGAGCCTGTGTATCTGTTTTGTAAATTTTGAAAATGATGCTGAACTTCTCCAGAATATATGTGAACTATGCAGATTTCATCAATCTTTCACACTATCATATGTCACCAGATGGTACAGATAAATCTGTTTCTGTCCAACGCTTTGTTATACAGGTTTTGTTGTGAGTCATTTCCAAATGCATGATTCATTCAGAAATTTCCATATGTTCACATGCAATGGGATTTCTGTGGGCTCAGTTTAACCCTAACTTTAATGACTGCCTATGGCTTCATTATCCCATTGTGCAAATTAATTTCATAAATTAATTAAGCCAAGGTAAATTTGCATACCGATTTCATAGTACACAAATGCCTGTACAGTGCAAGATGGCAAAGATATTTTTTAAATGGATTCTTGATTGCAATTTATTTATTATTTGTAAATATTTTGAATAATAAGCCTTCTGTTAATAATTTTTAAAGAAAAATCGCTTTCTTTACTAACTCAATCTTCAAGAACTGTTCGTTTACAAGGGCACTGAGAACTACTGTTCAGGGTGGCTCAACAACAGGGAATGAGCAGGGTCAGAAATAACGCTTATCCTGTGACCAGAAGTTCTGAATAAGTAACTATCTTACTTGATTTTGATTTTCTACTATTGTTTCTGCTGGACAAGTAGGCATAAAATTAATTCCATTAAATCATTAAAGTGTGAATTATTCCTGAAAAAGTTACAATTCTAAACAAAAGGAGCACTTGTACATTTAAGACATCAATTCAAAGAAGGAGGATCAGCGACCAAATACTTAAAACGTAAGAACTAGATAAAATACAGACAATTCAGGTGACAGTACCAAGCTAAACATCCTGAATAATGACCTGGAATCCTGATTAATGGTTAATGTAGTTATTAAGTACACCTTTCCTTTTAATGTTTTTTCACACATCATTTCAGATATTAACATTATTTCACGCATCATTTCCAACTAGTTTGACAATAATTGCCCACCCTTTCATTTCTATTGTCTATTTCCAGATATAAGTGGAACAGCTATGTTCTGAACACATCACTGCGCCTCGAATGCAGCTCTCCCTCTTTCGCCAGCAGACATTAGCTAACTTAGCACAGACAGGGATCAAAGCTAGACTCTTGCAATCTGTATAGCTCAATTAACCTGCCAAATCATTCAGGCAGCTTTATCTTCTCCCTGAATCAATTCCATATAGGCTATGGAGATAGGGCACAACCTTTACAGTGACAGGTAGCATGATTTCTCAACACCCGTGTTCAATGTAGTTTTTTTTCCCCCCTCATTTATTATCTCATTTTAGATCAGCTTTAACTTTCAGCATCTTTGTTTCAGCTGCTTTGATGTTTCCCATAGGTTAAGTGGCAAAAGCATGCATCTTTAACCTGGCTGTCCTCTTGTCCAAAGAATGAATTAGCTCCGTTGAGAAGATTCTGTATATTTGGAATGCTGTTCTACCCTTTCAACCAGCAGCATTGCATCCCAAAGCAAAGAGCAGCAGCAGAGGAAACCAAACAACTAAACTTCTCAATATCGATGCAGAATACGGAAACACAGATACAAGTCATTAACTCCTCATCCATGTAGTCATTTCCAGGGAATTTCCATTGTGTTTGCTATTGTTTTACAATTAATGGAAAAATCATTGACCTGAAATTGCAATGGGTCAACCTGTGGAATCTGACTGAACAGCTTTATAAAATTAGAACAGAAAGGAAGCAGCTGCCACGAAGGAAACATTAAATATAAGAAAACTTTTCCTTTCTCCTACAGTTGCAAATGAAAACTTGGCCAGTGCCACAGCTTAACTAACATAACTTCATTTGTGCTGGTAACTACTGACAGTTGAATGATTCTCACATTTTATCACTTTGTTCTAGTTCTGTATAAACAGTGGCTTCCTTACAACAAAAGTTGCACTTCCTAGCTCTTGAGTGGTAAAAGTAACAATTTACCCCCAGTGGATCAGTGGAAAATACAGGTTTGCTGTGGTTCACAGCCATATAGATAACTGGGAGGTTAGATTTGCATCAATTCAGGTAGTCACAGAAGTCTAAAATTAGCCTCACTGCCCCAGGCTCAAAGAGCTTGGGAAGAAAATAAGTTAGTTGAAAGCATAAGTACATGGACAACAGTAAATGTGTTAACTGAACTTGCTCATATTGATTCCCAAGGTAAAGTTGCTCATACTCACCATCAAGGTGAAAACATAATGAGTGTCAATTTGGATGAGGAACTGAATAGCTGCAAGCAAGCACCCAGCAGATGTCAAAAAGATTGACAAATTTTTCCTTTTGCTCGCATTAGCTGTAATTGATTGACTGTCATGCACTTTGGGATGCCTTGAAAAGCATTATACGAATGCAGGCTCTTTCTTTATCCATTTGCGTCTTCCTAATATTCTTAGATGTTGACATGGTGCTCTAATGCTATATCACCAGGGATGATTGCAAGAAACTACAGAGAGTCATGAACACAGCCCATTCCATCAAACCAACCTTCTATCCATTGACTCCATCTATACTTCTCACTGCCTTGAGAAAGCAACTAACATAATCAACGATCCCTCCCATCCCAGTTGTACTCTCTTCCACCCTCTTCTATTGGGCAGAAGATTATAGAAGTTTCAATACATTAAAAAAACAGATTCAAGAACAGCTTCTTCCCTGATGTAATCAGTCTTTTGAATGGACCTCTCAAATGTTAATGCTGATCTCTCTCTCTGCAGCTGTAACAATGTATTCTGCACTCTGTTCTGCTACCTGATGCACTTTGTATGTTATGATCAATTGAACACACACAGTTGGCATTAGTCTGTATTGCAAACCAGCCATCCAGCCAACTAAGCTAACCAATGCAAAGTAGTATAGATAGATTGAGTGAATGAGAAAAAATTTGGCGGATGGAGTATCATGTGGCAAAAATGTGAATTTATCCACTTTGGCAGAAGAATAGTAAAGCAGTATGTTGCTAAAATGGACAGAGAGTGCTGAACTCAGGTGTATTGAAGGATGTGGGTGTCGTGGTACATGAATCACAGGAAGTTAGTAATGCAGAAACAGTGAGTTATTAGGAAAGCAAATACAATGCTGTAACCTATTGTAAGGGGAAATTGAATTTAAAAGTAGGGATATTTGGCAATAATTTCATAGAGCACTGGCTCAGTTTACAGCTTTGGTCTCCTTATTTAGGGAAGAATATAGTTGCATTAGAAGAAATTTAGAGAAGGTTCACGTAACTTCATCCTCAGATGGGAAAGTAGTTTCTAGGAAAAGTTGGATAGTTTTTAGCCTGTGCCCATTGAATGTTTGGAAGAGTGCGTGACTATTTAATAACCACCAAAGATTCTGAATGAAACTCTCTTCCCCAGACAGTGGTGGTAGCAGGGTCATTAACCATTAAGACACAGGCAGATAGATTCTTTATTAAAAGGGAATCAAAGGTTTTCAGGAGTAGGGTGAAATGTGGAACTACGGCTGCAATCAGATTACCAATAATCTTATTGAATGATGGAGTAGGTTCAAGGGGCCAAATAGCCTACTCCGGCGCCTAATTTGTAAATCTGTTCTGAAACATGCTTTCGTTTATACTTTGACACCAAGTTGCACTCCAAACTCTAAATTATCAAATACTTCGATTAGTCTAGTAGTCACTTTTCAAGTGCCCTAACTGTAGGCATTTCATCCTTAAATTACCTGTTACCGTTTGACAACTTTGCTCACCAACATTTTTGTTTCACGCACTGCTCATTCAAAAAAAGAGATTAGCAAAAGACTTCCACGTCATGGAGAAATTACGAGTACTTTAGAGAAGAAGAATGTGGAAACACTCAACTTACTTCATTTTGCCACGTGACCATAAGAGAAAGTAAAGTTATTCTATTCATCAGAGTTGGAGCCAAACCCAAATACTCTTGATACTCTGATATGTGGCATCATTCAATTCCAATTGTTCTCCTCCAGACTACATTTCCCTTGTGCTCTTTCCTACTTAATCTTTCCTTCTCTGCTACATGTTAGCTAGCAGCTGTGCAAATTAGTCATACACTGTACATTATGTTAATGGTAGAAACAGACAGGAGGGATCAAGTGCTAAGTGGCCACAGAATTATTACTGACACTTCAGCGTGAATGTATTCCCACTGCCTCTGGTTCAAAATCATGGTTTTCACACTGATATGTTCGAACAAAAAAAAAAAATTTACAAACCAAATCCTCTTGAACGTGCGTCTTGTGCCAGTGTAACCCTTTTTCTGTAGTTCTAGTTTGACCTGAATTACTACTCAGGACTAACCTTTTCTATTTTGTTTGGCATTTGTATACATCTCCACAAGATCTCCTGACTTTGGCTTTCTTTCACGAGTGAAGACTTTTCTGGATGGAAATATGTGTGCCCTAATTTGTAGGTCATATTATACAGTCACATACATAGAGGTCTACAGCACAGAAATGTTTGTTTTGAGCCATTTGTCTCGAGCTTCCTTTAGCAATCAAACCGCTACAGTAGAAATATGTTGGTACTTTACTGGTAGGTACTCGCGATCATTTATCGTTCACATTTTTATATGTCTAGAATTCACAATCTCACTATTTACTGTGATTGAAGGTGAAACTTTGTGAGAATAGGCTCTGGATTTACTACAAAGTTGAAGTTTCATTTTCATGTTTAATGATCATTCAAAAAAAATCGAGCCTATTGTTTCCTCAATCATGGTGTTTTTGAATTTCAGTGGACGACAACTTCTAAACATTTCTTGAGGAGCAGGAAAGCTGACGTTTCAGGTCTGAAGAAGGGTCCTGACGCAAAACATCAGCTTTCCTGCTCCTCTGATGTTGCCTGGCCTATTGTATTCCTCCAGCTCCACACTGTGTTATCTCAGACTCCAGCATCGGCAGTTCTTACTATCTGTAAACATTTCTTGATATGCACTACTGTCCATAAGGATTTATCTTGATTTTTTTTCTCCTTCCTTTCTAAAGAAGATGGCTCACATTGGGTTGGAATTATAGGTGTGTATACAGTAATTTTTGCATTCATAGTGAGAATTTGCAAACTATTCAATTATATGGAGTATCCCAATCAAGCCCAGTCTGATCACTTCGTGTTGACACTTATCACAGTTTGCAGGAATGTTCAGTAGATATATAAAAGCAAAATACTGCAGATGCTGGAAATCTGAAACAAACAAAATGGTACAGAAACTCAGCTTGTCTGGAGAATCTATGGATTGAGATACAGATTTAATGTTCATAGTCAAGCACGACTCTTTGTTAGAACAGTTCTGAAGAGTCATATGGTCTTGAAACATTAACTCTGTTTCTCTCTGCAAAGATGCTGTCAGATGTGTTGGGTTTCTCCAGAATTCTCTGTCTTAGTAGACAGGTGGGTATGTGGAAAAGTTCCTTAACCTGGGTCATTGAGGCTAACGAGAGTTCCCTGGCACTGCTGCAATTGAGATCGGCTAACACAGCAAAAGACAAATAACATCCTGAGATTGTAATGACCTACTAGTTAATTATTGCAATTAAAATGTATTATGCATACACTCACAAACTTAATACATCTGGCCTGTCAATGATCGAAAATGTCTTTACTTTTATCTTCAAAGAATTCTGGATTAATGTTTGAAATACTCAGTTTTGAAAATATCTCTTTAAAGTGTTGTATACATGTTATTCATGTTTACAGAAAAAGAGAAATTTTATAGTTATGTCATTTACAACAGTGCAAAGTTAATGGCACCTATAATAGCAAAACTTAAGTAGCTACCATAATAATGTTCCACGCTCATAACTTCTAAAATAAAAAGTATAGACTAAAGAACTCTTGAGACTCAATCTGAAGTTTTTCTCATGTTTTATTTTGCTTTCTTTTGAAGGGATGTTTTCAAAGTAAGACAGACTCCATCATGCCAGAGGCAGGTGCATTGTAACTGGATCCATGGATAGGGGTTTTGTGTTTTACACAATTCACTTTGCAGCCATCTGCTGTGCTGCATGTATATGTATACATTTCGTGGATTTTTAGAACTTTTGGAGGTCTGCCATTGTGCTATGGTTTACAATACTTTTAATTCCCGATATGTTAACCCTTACCCTTCTGGATAAATCTGGTTCAACTATACTAGTTCAAATATAGCTGTCAGTCAGAGGGTTAGGAAGAATATCTAATTCTTCTGATTCATACAACATTGAATGCTAATCTTCGTTAAGCAAACTAAAGGTGCCTTACTAGCAAAGGTTTATCAGTTGAAAGTAGTTAATTAGAGACTATACACATTAAATCACTACCCTTGAGAAATAAACATTTGTTTTAATTCATTCATAGATGCAGGTATCCCTGGCTAGGCCAGCATTTATTGCCCATCCCGAATTGCCGAGAGGGCAGTTAAGAGTCAACCGCATTGATGTGGGTCTGGTGTCACATGTAGGCCAGACCAGTTAAGGATGGCTGATATCCATCCCTAAAAGGACATTAGCGAACCAGATTTTTTTTTTCCAACAATAGACAATAGTTTCATGGTCAATTTTCGATTTAATAAGAATGTACATCACATAATGAAACCTTCAAATATATTCACAGAATTTTACAAAACACAAGGAGGACCCCTGGCCCACATCACCTGTTGGAATATTTGCCTTTCAGTAAAAAGGTGATACATTTATTAACTGGAATACTGTATTCAGATTGGACACTGAATCTCAGTAAAGACATGCTAACCATATGAGAACCTAATACTTATATCCACCCAGTCTCAGAAACAATTATTAACCAGTTTTACTTTCTGTCTTTAAACAAGCTTGCTCTCAATTTGCCACATTTCCTTTAATAACTTAATTGCATGACCAAAGCAGCGCCTTAATAAACTCTTTTATGAAAATCTGCATAGCATTCACTACGTTATAAAAAATGAAATTGCAAAAGTTTGAAGCCCTTTCATGTTGGCCATCTAGCATACATCATGTTGGTTATTTTGTGTATTAAACTTTTAACAATTGCCTTTTGAAAATGGCCAAATGCAGATTTTCTTTGTTTGATCACTAACTTTCACTGTCTCTCCCAAGCCCATTGTTATATTAGTTTTGAATCAGTTCTCCACACCATGCCCCCAACATTTCTTCTTGCCTAAACTAACCCAATGATAGGTAGTGTTCAGAACATGGTAATAAATTTTGCCTTGAATGGCAAGAAAGAGAAGTCGGAATCTGGTCTGTAGGGGCAAGATCAAACTCCTTCATTCAAAGAAGGCTGCTTAGTGCAGCTACTGACAACAAATAAAAAGCTCTGGTAATTTATTAGCTGAAATTAAAATTCTGATCAACATACTGATTAGGTTTTGCATCTGTGACTGTACCTTGTTCACAGTTCTTGCCTCCAAATCCCAGGGGACACTCACAACTGAAGGTCTCCCATCTGTTCACACATGTTCCTCCGTTCTTGCATGTGCTTGAATCACAGAAATTCCACTTTGCAGAGCACCCTACAAAAGGAAAAATTACGCACATCTCATTGCACCAACCCATTTATTGTAAAACACTGTCATCTATTCCTTAATTTCAAAAGTGAGAACTCAGCTACTTCTTCATGGCAGGATAAGTGATAATCCTTTTCATTTCAGAATAAAAGCATGTAATTTCTCCTTCCACAGGACTATTTACATTTATGAAAGGTAAGCCACTAAAATAACTGGAATTATATTTGCATTATAATGTCAGATGTACATTCCCATTTATTACAAGATATTAAATAAAACCAAAAGAACTCCGGATGCTGTAAATCAGAAATGAAAACAGAAGTTACTGGAAAAGCTCAGCAGATCTGGCAGCATCTGAGAAGAGAAATTGGGTCCAGTGACCCTTTCGCAGAACTGATGGTACCTAGGAAAATATCGGTTTATATGCAGACGATAGGGTGGGTAGATGAGCTAAGGAGTAAATGATCGATGGGGATAGAGTTGCCCATTTACCTCCTCCCTCCTCAGTATCCAAGGGTCCAAACATACCTTCCAGGTGAAGCAGCACTTTGCCTGCACTTCCCACAATCTAGTTTACTGCACTTGCATTTCACAATGTGGTCTCCTGTGCATGGGAGAAACGAAGCTTAGGCTGGGAGACCGCTTTACAGAATATCTACATTTTGTCCACAAAAAAGACACCCTGAGCTTCCAGTTGCCTGCCACTTTAATACACCAGGGTGTTCCCTGGCCAACATCTCTGTCTCAGAGATAAAAGGTACTGCAGATGCTGGAAAATCCGAGATAACAAGGCGTGGGGCTGGATGAACACAGCAGGCCAAGCAGCATAATAGGAGCAGGAAAACTTGACGTTTCGGGCCTAGACCCTTC